>OZ059905.1:14280760-14378492 GCA_964057215.1 Oscheius myriophilus
GAAAGGATTGAATCTTTATTTCTAGAAAACAGAAAATTACCGAAACATGATGGATTCTTAGAGATTCAACCCCATTGCTGGAAAACTGGCGTTCCGGGTTCAACGCCACTTCGAAGAGGGAGACAACTAGAACTTTCGCATGGGAGGGCAGACGATCCAATTTCCCTGAAAAGAACTGTCAATCACTCTACAATTCACAACCAACCAGGTCCAAGTTATCTTCAAAGTTGGGGAAGATGTTTGATCAGATCCCAGGAGAGTTGTCAACATCAGTCCAACGTGCTGTGAGCTTCTTCGTCTCTTTTATCAGAATTCAGATGCAGAAAAGTCGTCAGATCCAGGTAGAACCAGTTGAGATGAGTTGAACTAAAGATATTGAATCAACGGAAATTTTTAGGAAAACGAACAGTCGCTGCTTCAGACGACGGTCGACAGTTTTTAAGTAGATTCCGACGAATGACGAAAGCGACGAATGACTGGGGCTCGTTCAGGGTGATGTGCAACTGATGGAAGGATTCTTTGGTGTCACATTCTGTGGAGAAGTACTCTTGTTGTTCAGCTTCATCAACGAAGATCAGGTTCTTTTGTACATATCCAGTAGATTCAGTTGTCCCAGAAATTGTCGTGTTGCCGCGATGAAAAAAGAACATTAGTGGGTAAAATTTAAAAATAAAACGATAAAGAAAGTTTATGATTTTGCGCATATTTTATGTGGGGCGAGGTCAGGACAATAGCCACTCGCTCCAGGCTTTCCCACTATCTGTGGCCCAAGGGTAGCGATAATGTTGCAGTGGCTGATCTACTTCTAAGTAGCTACTGTAACACCCTAAGTCCTGTCCTCTCAGACGACGGTTGGGAAGAAAACCCGCCGAATGCGAAATGTGCCCGAGCAGCCGCGGGCTGCCCAAAACGCAGTTAAACCTCGGAGATAGCCTCGGGCCTTCAAAGAGGTTGCGGCAAAAAAGAAGTCGAAGGCAGTTGAAAGCGAAGGGAAACTCACATTTAAAAGATAATGCACATGAGAGAGACGAAATGAAGCAGATGACCGCCGGCGGACAAGACTGGAAGGGAAGTGGTTGGACAGGCGACATTTCACGGTATTCTAATGAGGCCGATCTTCTATTCCAATGTTTGCATTTTAATTTTGTGGTTCCTGGTGTCCGCGAATACCTGGAAATGGCACTGGTTACTTCTCACTTCCTCTCTCTCTCTCTCTCTCTCTCTCTCTCTCTCTCTCTCTTCTGACTAAACCTTACCTCAGCCAACTTTCTTTCTCTAGTTTACGTCCATGTGTAGCTGCCAAACTTTGGTGTTTGTTTCTTTCTTGCGTCGATAAGGATCTTGTTCACTTTTCATTCTTCTTCTGCACATATTCTGTCTTTCGATCTTGGCACGACCGCACAGAAAGGTAAACGAGAACAAATTGAGATATAGTCACTCTTTCCACGCCGTAAGGTTTCACGCACGGTTCTCTCTCTCATCTCTAGCCTCTCTCCTTTCTTTCACACACACACACACACACACACACACACACACACACACACACACACACACACACACACACACACACACACACACACACACACACACACACACACACACACACACACACACACACACACACACACACACACACACACACACACACACACACACACACACACACACACACACACACACACACACACACACACACACACACACACACACACACACACACACACACACACACACACACACACACACACACACACACACACACACACACACACACACACACACACACACACACACACACACACACACACACACACACACACACACACACACACACACACACACACACACACACACACACACACACACACACACACACACACACACACACACACACACACACACACACACACACACACACACACACACACACACACACACGCAGAATTTCACCTGATGTTTTTCAACACGTTTACAAGGAAGATTTCTCACATCAACCAGCCCTCTTTGCATCATGAAATACCGGGCTCGTATTGCGTAACCAACATAGTCACTTGAGATAAGAATGTTTGTCGATGCGTCCCTGTTATGATGCTTCGCTTTAAAAGCCACAACACCTCGTATCATTTTCCCGTCCTTCTTTTGCAAATATAAGTAAGTCTCTTCAGATGGAAGGGCACGGCGTCTCTATTGTGGAGTTGGCTGACGACGAGAGCGGGGGCTATCGTTTAAACACGGAAAAATTGAAGGAAATTCTGTTGCGAAGTGATGTAGCCGACAAGAAGGTTCCGTTTTAAACTAATTGTTGTTATAACAAAGTTCAGGTTGCCGTAATAAGTGTGGCTGGAGCATTTCGTAAGGGGAAAAGCTTTCTGCTCAACTTTTTTGTCCACTACTTGGAATGGCTAGAAGCGGGTGAATTTCCCATCTTTTGCTTCTTGATCAATATATAAATAGTTTTTAAAAAATGTAAAAAATGATTTTCCAACGAATATACAATGCTTCAGGTGGCTATGGAGACGAGTGGTTCCACGAAGAGACAGTTTTGGATAAATTCCGTTGGCGAGGTGGTTCCGAGTGCGACACTCTGGGGATTATTCTATGGAGCAAGCCCTATTTTCTCAGGGATTCACAGGGAAAAGAGGTTTTCTTTTTTTATACGATTAGAAATAATGTCTTTTTCGAGGTGGTTGTATTTTTAATCGACACCCAAGGGCTCTTTGACAATAAATCCACAATTCAGCATTGTGTTTCCATATTCGCAATGTCAACACTGTTGAGCTCTGTTCAGGTTTCAAAGGGGCGTTTCTGATTTAATTTCCTTTTAAGATTTTCAATCTTTCAAACCAAATTCAAGAAGACGATTTGCAAAACCTTCGGTTGTTCACGGAATTTGCACGGCTGGCACAGAAGAATGGCACTACGACTTCTTCCTTTCAGGTGAAATTTTTATTAAAAAAAAGTAATTCAATTATGAGTTTTGCAGAAACTCTTATTTTTGGCTCGTGATTGGCCAAACTCTGAGGAATTGGATTACGGATTCGAAGGAGGAGACGAATATATGGGAAATGTCTTGAAAGTTCGTTTTTTAAGGAAGATTTAGTGTAAATAAGGCAGTTTAGGTGACTAAAGGACAAAAGCCAGAATTGCAAACTGTGCGAAAGAATCTGACGAATAGTTTTGAGACGATGCAATGTTTTCTTATGCCTTACCCAGGACAAAACATCGCAAAGAACAACAGCCAGAAGGTTCTCGGAGGTACGCCGAAGAGTTTTTCTAAAGATACTTTTGCTTTTAGAAATTGACGACGATTTTAAGGAGCAAATTGGCGTTTTCGTGCCGTCGATTTTTGACGAAGCTGCGATTACGGCAAAATCTGTGGCTGGAAGGGAAATTACCTGCTCAGACCTTTTCAACTTGTTCAAGGTTTTTTTTATTATCTAGCCAGGAATAATCTGTATTTAGATCTACATAGAAGTGTTCAAGAGTGGAAAACTGCCTAGACCGAGATCCATATTTGAGGTTAGGAAATATGTGTTTAAAAACGCAGATGAACCAAAAACTCTATTGTCAACTGCCCACCCAGACCTAGACTGACACAACACGCATACACACACACACATACACACACACACACACACACACACACACACACCCAAACGTTTGCACTTTGGATATAATACGTTTTATCCCGGGGGACCCATGGTCCTAATCAAAGCATCAGCTTATACGTTAAGAAAACTCATTTGTTTCAGTCGACAGTGCAATCCCTGAACCTAGTAGCGGAAGAATCGGGAAAGACCGAATACAACCGCGTCATGGAGAAAGTTGGTTTCAAATGGGAAAACTGAAAACTATATTTTTCAGTTCATGGCAAACGATCCAGAACTAACCCTTCAAGCAACTCTTCTGACGTACCATTCAGAAAGCTCCGATAGTGCTTTGAAGATGTTTGAGAGTAAACCGAAGTTGGGAAGTTCAGAAGTGACCGAAAATCATAGAGAAAATTTAAACGTTTGGATAAAGGTATGTTTCTTTTGAGTCTAAACTAAGATGATTCAGAAACGCTTTGATGATTTGACGAAGCAAGTGGACGAGCGGAGAAAGGCGAAAGAGGAAGAAGAAAGGCTAGCGGAAGAGAAAAGAGTGGTTGAGGAAGAGAATTGGAGAATTGAACAGGAAAATAGAGAAATGGAGGAGAAGAATAAGAGAATCCTAAAAGAGAAGGAGAGAATCAACACAAGGAGAAGATCATGCAAGTGAGTCTCAATCTCTCAGAATTTCATTTGTTGGATGAAAGGAATGACAATTTTCCAGCATGAGCAGGAACTGGTGAAAGAGCATCTTCGTCGTCAGGAACATCAAATGGAGCAGGATCGGGCTAAATCTGAGGCTGAGAAGAAGCAGCTGTTGGAAGAGCAGGGGAAACTCCGTGACCAAATGACGGCATTGGCCAACCGTCCCCCACAAGTTATTCGCGAAAGAGGCGGGGGAGGCTTTTTAGGTATCATCGGACAGGTTGTGGGCGCAGTTGTTGGTGGCATTTTTAAGTAACACCCTTGTATAATAAAAGTTTTCATTTATATACTCGTATTATATGTAAAAAGTTGTTGGCAAATAAGCTGCTTTTCTCGGGAGAACTCTACCAAACTGAACCGATAACTCAGCCAAGAGGCATTGTGAGCTGAATCGACGGCGAAAATGAATTCATCAAGGAAATCTAATGGACTTGAGTTGGCAAACCGTGGTTTTTTCTGGTGGTTCAGCGTCAACCCGATTGATAATATGTAAATATAAAAAATATTAGGATCCTGATCCAGTAATGTTTATCTCAAAGCTTGTAATAAAATTTTGTAAGACGTTACTCACTTATAGGCAGAGGCCCACGTAAAATGAAGAGGGGGACCAATTTAATCATAAAACTCTCTGCATTTCATCTTTAAAAATGGCACTCTCTCGCCTGTCATGGACAGGTCCCTTTTCATTTTCGTGGGCCCTGCCTTTAATTTTGTGAACAATTGTCTCTGGAAACGACATTGCAATAATTAAATTCATTTCTTGATTTCGCTCCAAAAAGGCTCCTGACAGCCACTATATTGTTATTGTTGATGTGTTTCTTACTTTTTAAACAGCACAAAGCAATTTTTTTTAAGATTTCAAAAAGATTTTGTTCCCATGGTGCCACATTTGATTTTTTCCCATGGTGCCACGCATTGTAACAACAGAACTTTCTCTTTGTCTAGGTAAAAAATATAAAAACCCCATCAGGGCAGGTGAGAAACCGTTGTTTGCGAATGGAAGGATGACCCTACTAGTCACAGCGAACACTCAGATAAGGCGTGCGTCTTTCAAAACAGTTGTTCGCTCTTGATATATCTATGGGATTATTTGTTTAAATATCTCTTTAATTATTTCTTTTTCACGGCATATTGCCAATGAGCCTATATTTTAGACCCCTTCCGAGTTTTGCAGTCAGTTTGCACAAAGATGAGTTCTGAAACGGTATTTGCGATATTAAATTCTAATTTCGTTTCCAATTCAGAAGTTTGCAGTGCCAGTGATGGATCTGATTGAAGGAACAACCAAATATCAACTGAATGAGGAACTTCTGAGCAACATTCTCTTAGACTCTCGTGTGGCAGACAAAAAAGTAAGTTGAATTGCCTTCATAGAGACTGTTCTGTATGTATCATAAGCGTTGCTGGGGCTTTTCGCAAAGGAAAAAGCTTTTTGCTCAACTTTTTTGTGCACTACCTCGAATGGCTGGAGTCTGGTGAATTATTAATAATATGTCTATTATTACAACTCTTAGGAAAAAATGGCGAATGGTTGACTGAGGACATGGTTCTGGATAAATTTCACTGGAGAAGTGGTCTGCAGAGAGACACGGTTGGAATTCTCCTTTGGAACAAGCCCTATGTCCGCAGGGATAATAACAACGAAGAAGTATTTGTGATTATTGATTGATTTTTCGAGTTATGATTCAGGTGGTCGTTTTGTTTATGGACACCCAAGGCCTGTTCGATAACAAATCAACACTTCAGCAATGCGTCACAGTTTTCGCAATGTCCACCTTGATAAGCTCTTGCCAGGTTCGGCACGAACACTCACACATTTACGGGGGACCTTCAGATTTTCAATATTTCCCAACAGATCCAGGAAAACGATTTACAACATTTGCGATTTTTCACGGAGTATGCGAAATTGGTAGAAAAGGGCTCCGACACCGCTGCGTTTCAAGTTCTAGAAACGTGTTTAGGCCTTAATAGAGTTTAGGAGCTACTTTTCTTGGTTAGGGACTGGCAGAACCCGGACGAACACTCGTTTGGATACGTTGGAGGAAATGATTATCTTGAAACTCTTTTGGATGTAAGTACAAACATACATACACACACATACACACGCATTTTCGGGTACTCTGATATGAAAGCTCATAGTTTGCGACGGGAGATTTTGGGATGTTCATTTACTATCTATACTCACAGTTGTCATGGGGCATAAGCTCTCATAGGGAAGGATCCACCGGAATAAGAAGGGTAGCGGAGCCTTCAGTGGTCCCTAAGAGAGACAGAAAGGGGAATACAATAAGTGGGAGAACCGTAAAGGTTCGGGGAGATTAAAGAGAGGTCATAAGAGATATTCGAATATAAAGGGGAAATAAACGAGGATTGATCGAACGGGGGCAGGACGATCAATAATACCGTAGTAAGCGGGGGTAAGCCGGAAGGGGTCGGAAGATCTCGAGCGATCGGGTCGGTCCTTATATACCCTGGGGCGTGGGCGGAGCTAGATCATTTCGAATATGGTCTCGATATTCGAATATGGCAAGATCAAAGGTGCCGACATCAAGTGTCACGTCAGTTGTCACTCAAGATTTTAATATGTAGGTCAAGTGACGTCATGGACGTTCCAGAACCTTCTGTAACAGCTGACGGCCATTCGAATATCTGGGTCAAATGACGTCATGGCATCCAGAGCCTTCCATGACAGTTGGTGGCTCATTTGAATATGGGCTAGAGGGAGGAGAGCCCAGAGAGGTCAGAGGGAAGACAACCGAAGGCTGTCAGAGTGCTAGAGAAGAAGAGTGCGAGGAAAGAGAAGGCGCTCAGAATGAGAGCCCTGAGGGTGATCCGAGGATTACCCGACATCCCGATTCGTTAAAGTAAGCTCGTCCTCGAGCTGAATCGCACTCTTCTCTACTGTTCATTGGCAGGTTTCCGAAGAAAATTCTGTCTCGAGTAGAGGGGACGGAAGCGTGGTCCTTGGCAACATCATCGAATGAACAGTTTGCCTCTCACTAGTGCAGTTCGTACAACGGAAGGTGTGGTCGTCAACAGCATCCTCAAAGGAACTGTCTGTCTCGCACACAGCGAACAGTGATGTCTAAAAGATTTTCTCTTAGAGTTGGGTTAGTTTTATGAGAAAGACAATGAGAGATAAAATCAAGTAATTAGAGTAACAAAGGTTAGTAAAGGGGTAACATGTTAGGTTTTCAGTTACTAAAAAAACAACTTAATTTTCATGATTCTTATACTGCAATTTAAGAATCGTCTCCGAAAACCCAAAAGAAATCCTAAAATAGCTAAAAAGTGAGTAAAATTAAATTGTCCTGTTCATTTTGCACATAGTTAGCTTTTTGTAACATGGAAAGTTGGTCAAGTTCTATTTTTTAAACAATTTTTTTTTAAAACAACTTCTCAAAGTTTAAAAAATGTATCACGTAAAGTGATTCCTTAGAGAGTAATATAGCTTCTAAACAACCCAAAAGATATTGACTTCATTGTAATTCGCTTTGTTCTTTCGAGGCGAAATCCGCAAAAGAACTTTTGGTTGATGTTGTTAACCAAACATGAAAGAAAAGCGTTACACAATTTAAGTTTTCGTCGTTGGTTTCTCCAACGAAGTTTCTAAAGAAGTGAAACACTGTCATGCTTTCTTGTTTTGCAGTGTAGAGAAATGTGATAACGGTGCTTGATGATTGAATTTTTTCCAAAACGATACCGCTTTAGACATTTCTATGAAACAGACAAAAGCTTTAATACAAATGTATCTGGAGCATTGTCTATCTTTAGAAGAAAGAATTTTCAACCATAGCGGATAGCAATTGCTATGGCGAAGTTATTTCTTTTAAGAGAAAGGGAATGGCGATTGATTTTCAAAAGTGCCAAAAGGAAGTAATTTTTTTTTAAAATTTTCTTTTGTAAAGGCGCCGTCGAATCGTCCACTAGTCGCCAATTTATATGTTGAAATGTTAATTTGGTTTAAATAGAAGGTTAAAAAAAGGTTTCAAAAAAAGGAACATCAAACAACCGATTTTTTAACGCGTCGTTTAATGTTCATATTTGTGAAAAATGTTTGCTTCACAAAACAAAAAGTGCGAAAAATGTTTGATGACCATGAGTCATCTTTTATTCAAGAGACGTTCAATTCTCTTGTAGTCCAAGAATTAAAACTTTGTTGTATCTGAAAACTTGGACATCTATCTCCACGGTCTGTCTCGTAAAGACTATCCAAATAATCTGATGCAACAGCTCAAAAGTTTTACGAAAAATAAAGTGGTTTAGTTAGAAACATTTCCTGAGGTAATGTTTGAATTTGAGCGCTTTCGAGGTTTGTATTAAGAAACAAAATGTCTAACATTTTCGCAATAAAATCCTGGCCAGTAATTTCATTGAAATGTAAAGTGGGCGATGTTAATGTTTTTGATCTTATGAAGTATCCACTGTGAAGACAAACAGTTGTTTTTTTTCAAAAGTTGTTGATTTCTTGCTCAAATTGTTGTTTGTATGAAAAATTACCAAAGGCTCGCGAGAGTTTCTAGCTTTGGGTAGATGTAGAGTTTTTTTTTAAATGATCATTTAGCATTAGAGCTGGCATGCAAATTGGAGGTGAATAAGTTCCTACCTCACTGTACGTACGAAGTAATCGAGATACACGCTGGCTGATTCATCAATCTCATGTCGGGCTCGCTTTCAAATAATATTCAGATTAAAAGTGCCTCTCGTTGTCAAATTCCGAGCAACGAGATCAGCTAATTCTTGCCAAAAAACGCTTTTCGCGTGCAGCCTCAGCGCAATGTTCCAATTTGATGAAGTGCTGAATGCCAGCATTTCGAGTCAAACATGGATGTATCCCGAGATTAACGATGAACAATTTTCTATTCATCAAGGAATTCCTATGTAGTCTCAATTCTGCGAGCAAATTCACGTGTATTCTGCCTTTTTTCATGTGACCGAAATTCAGATATTCTGGGCCTTTCTGCCTCAGGTTCTTTGTGCGCAACTAATTTGTTTATCTGGAGAATCAATTTCTTTTTTAGTCGTATAATTATAAGCCGGCATATATCAAAGGGAAAATCAGAGAGTTCTGGATCATCATCTAGCTCTGTTTTAATATAGGCAGTTCAATGTAATTAGGTCACGAAAGTTTTTCCAAAGGAAAATGTCTTACTCCCCTAGCAAATACACATGCTAAGTGGAGCGTGCGCACAGAAAATTTCACACAACTGAGCAATCTCTTGTTGCCTGCCAGTTGTATGAAGAAAAGAAAGCAATCTAAGATTACTGTGGTTTTAGCAAAACAAACGTTTTGTTTATAGTGTCTGCAAGAGTTCTAGCAAGTGTCACATTTTTGCATTATATGACCAACAAAACGTTGTTAGCTGATACTGCGCTCAATTGTGAATTCACGCAATAAAATTGTGGCGCTAACATTTGAGAAAACGCTGAAAGCCTTGTTGGTTTGGCTTCAAAGTATGTTCGTAAGTTTGTTCGTAAAGGTGGGACAACAAAAGATTGCTAAAATCATGTCGTCAAAACATCCAGTTTTGCCGATTTCACTGAATTTCTCTGAAAAATTCAATGTTTCAATTAGCTTCTGCTGTTTCACCTATGGATTTTTAGATTGAGTCATAATTAGAATAGAAAAGCGAGAAAAAAAACATGGAAACAGCTTTTTGCGCAAAACATCATGCAAATGCTATTTGAGCGCAAGTTTACACTACTGTAAAACAAAAAAAAAATAGCAAAAATACTGTAACTCAAAAGTTATCATTCTCTTTTCCGTGAGCTTTTCAAAATTTTGTTTAAGGAAACCATTTTTGCAAAAGTCTTAAAAAACTGAGCTTCCATATTTGATATTTGAGCTAAAGGAAAAATGTGTGAAATAAAAAAAAATTGAGCTTAAAAGTGCCTTACAGATATGAATTTGAAATATTTTCACTAAAGCACAAGTTTGCTCTCAAAAATCAAACTCAGAATTCTGGTTTGGTCAACTAGTTCAAATTTTAGTTTTGCGTCAAAACAAAGCTCAGATGGAAATAATGAAGTTTCAAGTACAACTTTGGGAACACACGCTTGTGTTTACGCGTTCGAAATCATAAAATGCAAGGTGTTCTGTGGACGAAGGCCTAGGAATTCAAATTCCTAAACGCTTTAGCGACGCCAACAAATGGCATGCTGCTAAGATCTTTTCTATTTCTCTATTTCAAGTTTTTGGTTTTTCTTTCAATTGTTGTAATTGAATTTTGTAAACCGACCTGGTGGTCCTCAGTCTCCAGGAGATCCAATAAGCGGACTCTCCCGTTCAGGAATGTAGTCGTAAAGTTAACATAAGGAGGAAAGGAGTTTCCTCTAAAGAGAGAAAGATCAATACAAATGGGGGAGGGGAAAGAGAGAGAAATGAATATAAAAAGGAAAAGGCAAAACATTGAAGAAAAAAAAACTATTTTTAATTTTAGCGAGAAAGTATTTAATTTTGAAATGCGAAAGTGGCTTTTTGTATTTTCCAAAAGCTTATCCAAAAGTTTTTTGTGACTATCACAAGTTTTCTTTAATCTTAAAATAAGTTGATGAGCGCCTTTTCTTCTGTAGATTTTAAATTTCTCGACCGCTAAAGTTTGCCTAAAGGATTAATTCATTTAATGCTGGCGCGTACGGCAAAAACTTGCGCGTGCCGGTTGTTTTCTCCGGAACAATTGTTCCTAAATCTAGGTGGAGGTTGGCTCAACGCCAAATGTCATCGATTTGACTGTCAACCGCATTAGTAGAGAAAAGGTAATGGAGAAAAGGGTTAAAAGTTAAATGTTTCAAATTGTCCTCTTATTTTGCACAAATGTTAAGTTAAATTTGGGCAAATCATTTGGTCTTTTCCTCTTAGGTGGTTACTGTTGTTGTAGGAAAATCAGATTTTAGAGCCTAAATTCAAGAGAAACCACCGCGCAGCTTCAAGAGGAACCAAACCACCGCGCAGCGCTTCGCGCTGCGCACAATTATTCTTAGAAATCCATTGTTGATTTTAACCACTCAAGATTTTGCTTGCAAAAGAATAAAGGGCCTATTTTTGAAAATTCCAAACAAAATTGGAGGAACATTTGAATTTTTATAGTAGAAAATTGTTTTATGTTCTCCAAAAAAAGGACAGGTAAATTCAGTATTCTTTCAAGCTAATTTTTTTTACTGGCTTCTTTTTAGAAATCGTTGTCTTCCAGTTGGGAGTGGAAATGCAAAATTTGCCAATCTGTCAAAATTTCCTAAATTATGGAAAGAATTTCAATTTCGAACTTTAGTTTTTTGGCTTTCGTTCCAAAATTTCAGTGTGGTTCTTTTGCCTAGGTCGTCAAGCTTAGGGACTATGGAGAACTTAGGAAGAAAACTTTCCAAATATGAGGAATCCTTCTAGTAGACCTTTTCCGTATATTACTTTGGGTCAAAGGGACCAGAAGTGGAACTTTAAAGGGTATGGGAATAAAAAAAAGCTTCAAAATTTTCCTTAGAATTCAGAATTTTCTCATTGAGAGGAAAGGAAAGAGGGAAACTATAAAATAATCAATGAGAAGTTTCCGTTTATAAAAAAAATGGGATGCGCTTAGTGTTTCGAAAGAAGGTCAAAGTCAAAAACGATTGGTTTGGGAAATTCCAAAAAGCGAAGTTTTCGAAAATCAAAAAAAATCTAATTCGAAAATCCAAAGAGGGGTTTTTCGAAAATCGGCTGGGATGTTTAACAGAAATCCTTCTATTTTGAAATTTTTAAGAAAAATTGGAGGAGGGGATTATTCAAAAGTGGAGAAATCCTAAAGAAGACTAAAAAGATCCCCCGGGAGCTCCATTTCGAGATTCGAAATGGGAGGGAGTTCAAAAAAAAATCTTTCCGGGAGCTCCATTTCGGGTACTCTGATATGAAAGCTCATAGTTTGCGACGGGAGATTTTGGGATGTTCATTTACTATCTATACTCACAGTTGTCATGGGGCATAAGCTCTCATAGGGAAGGATCCACCGGAATAAGAAGGGTAGCGGAGCCTTCAGTGGTCCCTAAGAGAGACAGAAAGGGGAATACAATAAGTGGGAGAACCGTAAAGGTTCGGGGAGATTAAAGAGAGGTCATAAGAGATATTCGAATATAAAGGGGAAATAAACGAGGATTGATCGAACGGGGGCAGGACGATCAATAATACCGTAGTAAGCGGGGGTAAGCCGGAAGGGGTCGGAAGATCTCGAGCGATCGGGTCGGTCCTTATATACCCTGGGGCGTGGGCGGAGCTAGATCATTTCGAATATGGTCTCGATATTCGAATATGGCAAGATCAAAGGTGCCGACATCAAGTGTCACGTCAGTTGTCACTCAAGATTTTAATATGTAGGTCAAGTGACGTCATGGACGTTCCAGAACCTTCTGTAACAGCTGACGGCCATTCGAATATCTGGGTCAAATGACGTCATGGCATCCAGAGCCTTCCATGACAGTTGGTGGCTCATTTGAATATGGGCTAGAGGGAGGAGAGCCCAGAGAGGTCAGAGGGAAGACAACCGAAGGCTGTCAGAGTGCTAGAGAAGAAGAGTGCGAGGAAAGAGAAGGCGCTCAGAATGAGAGCCCTGAGGGTGATCCGAGGATTACCCGACAGCATATAAAAATGTTTTTATGAGAAAAAGTGATTCAGGTTACGGAAGAACAAGAAGCGGAACTGCAAGAAGTCCGACAAAATCTCAAAAGCAGCTTCTCAATCATAAAATCTTTCCTAATGCCTTACCCGGGTAAAAGGATTACTCAAAATAATTCAGAAAAAGTTCTTGGAGGTTTGGAAGACTAATTTTGCTTACAAAACTGTTTTGAATAGAAATTTCCGTTGACTTCAAAGAGCAAATTGAACTATTTGTACCATCAGTGTTTGAGAAGATGGATGCAAAAAGAGTAAACGGACAAGCAATCAGCTGTGCGGATGTCTATCGTCTCTTTAAGGTTTTTGTTTTCTAATTTTTTTCATTTGTTCTTTTTCAGAGTTATATGGATGTTTTCAAGAGTGAAGAAATGCCGCAAACGGTGTCCATATTTGAGGTATTATTCTTTTCATCTGTTATTTTTGAATAAAAAAAAATAACATGTGAGAATTATATGTTATTGTTTTCTCATCGGTAGGGCTTTACGGGACATTGTTTTTCCCTAAAAGCCTGTAATTTTGCAAAGTTTTCGTTTAGTTGCTAGCAATTTTTATGCAGTTTCAAGTTAATTTTACTTTTTCCGGCAACAGCCCAGGCCATGAATGTTGCAGCTGAAGACTCCGCAAGAGTTGAGTACAACCGAGCAATGGATGAGGTTTTTATTGCTTCTTTGTGAACTATTTTCTTACTTTTAGTTGCTCGCAGGGGAGCCTGACCTATACAATCATGAAACTTTACAACATTACCAACACATTAGCAAGGTTTTGATTAAATCTAACAAAAATAAATCGTTTAGGACTGTGCTCTTAAAGTCTTTGAAGAAAAGCCAAAGTTCGGAGGGGCTGGACTGATTGACAAACATACGATGAATCTGCTCAACAGCATTCAAGTACCAACACCATTCTGAAATAGTTAGAAAAATTTTTTAGAAACGTTTCGATGAGCTATCGCAATTAGTGGAATTGAGGAGGCAGGCGAAAAAGGAAGAGGATAGAATCGCGGAAGAACGGAGGAGGATTGAAGAGGAGGAGAGGCGTTTGGAGGAAGAGAGACGGCGTCAGGAGGAGTTACAAAAGAGAATAGAGGAGGAGAGGGCACTTGAAGAGGAAGAACGCCGCAGAAGGGTGGAATATCAGAGGGTTAGATACAAGGAATGTGAAAAGTTTTTTGAAATTCTAGATGCAACAAGCGATTGCTGAAGAAAACATTCGAGCGGAACAACTGAGACTGGAACAGGAGAGAATAAGGGCTGAGGAGGAGAGGCAGAGGATGGAGAAGGAACAGGAGGAGATGAGACGACAGATCGAACACATGGCCAACCGCCCTCCCGTCATTCACAGGAGACAAAGGAAAGATTGCGTCGTTATGTAACATCTGTTTTTTTTTTAAACATAAATAACCTTGTAAAAAAATTATATTATAGTTTTCACAAAATGGTTAGAAATACCAAACGTTCGCATGAATGAAGGCATTTGGGGGTAGAATCGGTTAAGTCTTTTGGCTGGGTTGCATTCTTTTATTGGCGTGTCAATATTTCTCCAGGCGTACTACATCGTTATCTCGTCTACTAAATAGAGATCCTGCCATCCTTCGAGTACAAGCTCGTAAAGAGTGTTATCTTTTGCGATATCGGGTAGATCAGTTACATTCGCTTCGGGACTCAATGCCGAAATTCCTTTAACGTTAGATTTTCTGTTGAACAATACAAGAACTCTCAAACTGACCCAATTAGCCAGTGAACATCACACATCTAAGGAAATGTTGAGCACATATTGTAGAACAAAAAGCTCGCATACTGTAGTAAAATCATAGGCCCAAAAATAAATGGGAGGACCTGTTCTTCTTAAAGGGACCGTCAGGGGCCTTTTCGGATTGGAAATGGACGGTTTGCAAATCAAGCCAATTCAATTTAAATCATTTTATCGAACACCACTCCAGCCAACGATTATGCGCAAAATGCTTGTCAAAATCCTTGTTTTTGTTTTCTGTGGTTGCGTTGGAACTGTATTTGTACTTGGTTTCTCATGTATACAGCCGGTGAGAAAACACACTCGGGGGAGCAATGCGATGTTGAAATAGCCCAGTCATTCTTCGATAAAAGAGTTCCCTCCCCCTACCCTTATCGTACCATAACAATTCGGGCTCTTAAACCTTCCTTACAACACTTTACAAAACCTTTTTTCTTCTTTCTTTCCTCCCACTTCACCCTATTAAAGGCAGAGTCCCACTAAAGTGGAGTAAGACTCGTCCATGACGTAACGTTGGAGGGAGCGCGCCATTTCGATTGTGAAATGTACGGAGTTTTATGGACAGAACGGACAGAACCTCCCTTTTCATTTTTGCGGACCTCTGTCTCTAACAAAACTTTGCTGTTTTAAACCGGTTTCTAGAACTTGTCTCCCATCGTCCGATATGTCATCGTGTGCTGTACCTGTCGTGGATTTAACAGAAGGTGATGGCTATAAGCTGAATGAGGACGAGTTGAAGCAGATTCTCCTAAATAAGGAGATCGCTGGCAAAAAGGTTCAACTACTCCCTGAAGGATATGTACCCGCTCTGTAGGTTGTCCTTATCAGCGTAGCCGGCGCCTTTCGGAAAGGAAAGAGCTTTTTGCTGAACTTCTTTGTCCATTATTTGGACTGGCTAACGGCAGGTGAGTAACATTTCAATTTGAAGAAAGCTTTGGTTGTTTCTTCAGAAGGAGAAGGCGAATGGTTCAATGAGGACACTGTGTTTGATAAATTCCACTGGCGGAGTGGTTTGAAGAGAGACACGGTGGGGATGCTGCTGTGGAACAAACCCTATATTCTTCGGGATAACAACAACGAAGAAGTAAGGTCAATCTCTAACTTTTCATCCGAGTTCGATTAGGTAGTGGTGTTTTTGATGGACACTCAAGGACTCTTTGACAACAAATCCACCGTTCAACACTGCGTTACTATTTTTGCAATGTCAACACTGATATCGTCTATTCAGGAAAGTTCTGGGATCGGGCAACAAACAAAAGATTAGATTTTCAACGTTTCACAGCAGATACAGGAAAACGATCTTCAACATTTGAGGCTATTCACTGAATACGCCCAACTGGTGAAAAAGAAATCGACTTCTGCGCCATTTCAGGTATACCCTTTGCTAATCGAGTTTACACTGAGACATTTTACAAATTATTCAGCTGGTTAGATGTGCAGGTTCTTAAAAACTAGCCCAAGGGCGAACAGAAAATTTTCTTATCATGCATGGCATTCACAATTGCAAAGAGAGCTTTTCAAAGAATTAAATGGTTGGCTAACAATAAGTTAGGCACCTTAAGGTAATTTAAAGAATTTTTCAATGTTTGCTACCAATTAGTCTTAAAGGGAGCATCAGAGACGTTTTCCGACCTCATGCAAATCATATGCTAATGAGGACTTGGCAAGCATTCTGCGAACAACCGTTTCCTGGAGCGGTGTTGGATATTTTATATGGAATGACGCAATTTGGCTCATTTACTATTCGAAAAGGCGGTTGATGGTAGCTTTAATGCAAAATAGGCACATTTCTTGAAGCGGCGAAATTTCCAAGTCACAGGTGCGCCGTGAAATTGAACCTCTGAATGCTAATTCTGTGATCGTGCGTGTGCAATCACTTAATTAAAACTATTTTTTTAGAAACTGATGTCCCTGGTAAGAGATTGGCAAAACTCGAGCGAACACTCGTACGGTTTCGATGGAGGGGACGACTACTTAGAAAACCTTCTAGAGGTTCGTTGTTTTTTTAAAAATGTGTTTGTTATATGTTCGATCAAGTATGAATGTCTTTGCGTCTTTGCAGATATCAGATGATCAAGAAGAAGAGCTCCAAGCTGTTCGAAAAAATCTAAAATCCAGTTTTGAAGCGATGAACTGCTGTCTGATGCCGTACCCAGGGTCCAGAATCGCTCAGAACAACTCACAGAAAGTGCTCGGAGGTACCATTCGGTTTCATTTTTCACTACATTTTTATTCAGAAATGGACGAGGATTTCGAGGATCAGATTAGACTTTTTGTGCCTTCCGTGTTTGAACAAGTGGAGGCTAAGAAAATAGACGGACAACGTATTACTTGTGGAGATCTATTCAACCTTTTCAAGGTAAAAAATGCTCTAAAACTCAAAAAGGTTTGTACATTGGTAGGTATACATGGAAGTCTTCAAAAACGGAAAACTACCCCGTCCAAGATCCATTTTTGAGGTAACTGAATCGCATTTGGAGACAATGTTTGATACTTTTAAGGCCACAGCTCAGGCTCTGAACACAGCAGCGGAAGAAGTGGCCAAGAACGAGTACGAGAGACTAATGGACGAGGCACACAACCAAAATAAGACATTTATTTTACGTTTTCAGAAATTGACGGCAGATCCCGACTTGTGTGAACACTCGACATTGGTAGAGTATCACGACTATAGCAAGGTACTCAAGGGTTAAGCAAAGATTATTATTATTCAGGACAAGACCATTGAGCTGTTTGAAAATAAGCCGAAGCTGGGAGGAGCAGAGACAACAGAGACATACAAAAAGAGTCTCTTGAGTGGGATTGAGGTGAGTTTTAATCTAATAACTGACAGAAAATGTAACTACTGTATGATGAAAAATACTGCCCTTGCAATTACACTGCCCACACGTTCATTTTTGCCGTTCTAGATTCCAGAAGTTCCACTTCTACCGACAGGCCAACTAGTTGTAGACTTGTCAGTTGAAACTAGAGAGCTTAGTAACATTGCCAGCGTATTGTAACGAAACCTAAAGTCTTGGGAACAGATTCCGGTGTTCAAAACGGAAATTCATTAGCATACCACACAGACCGGCGCCGTTTGCCAACATGTGCAAAATCAAGATACGGTTAGAAATTTTTTGGGACATCGAGACCAACACCATTGGAAAGCCCTTGAAAAGTTGTCTTGGAAAATGTTTTTGTTCCTTTTCCGATAAATTTCCTCTTTGAACAAATAAGCGCTGAACACCTCTGTATTCCAAGTGAAATCCTCTGTATTCCAAGTGAAAATTAGAAAATTGCCAAGTTGATTGCCGAAAAATAGCAACTTTCTCCCTTTCAACGCTCATCTGTTCAAGAAATAAATTTATCGGAAAAGGAACAAAAACATTTTTTGACACAACTTTTCAAGGGCTCTCTAATGATATTGGTGTCGATGTACCAAAAAATTTCTAACCGTATCTTGATTTTGCACATGTTGGCAAACGGCGCCGGTCTGTGTGGTATGCTAATGAATTTCCGTTTTGAACACCGGAATCTGTTCCCAAGACTTTGCCCAATCGAATGACTGAGCCCATACTATTCCTGAAACCTGAAACTGATTTTTAGAGCATCAACAAAAGTGGCCGTATAATTATTGCACGCAGCGTAGTTATAGCCAAGAGTGCTTGAAGTTATCATTTAGGTTACCTGAACAATTTTTCCCCTTCGTAATTTTGTCGTAGTTTAAGTTGAACTACGCCCAGGTTACGTAGAACTGTTTAATCCATCTTTGTTGTGCAACTACATTCACCGACCTATGTTGCAATAAGTGCCGTTACAATTCTCCAAGTTTATAAAATGGAAGGATACAAGCAGTTCTGGTTACAGGCTATAACTTTTTGTTTCTCCCTTCTACCTGTTCCGTTTCTTTCCTGTCCCGATCTCTAGCCTGATCTTTTCTTTTTAATCATTCTATTTCAGAAACGATTCAATGAGTTGGCAGTTCAAGTAGAGATGAGAAGGAAAGCGAAAGAGGAAGAGGAGAGAATAGCCGAAGAACGAAGGAAAATTGCAGAAGAGGAACGCAGAATTGAAGAAGAACGTAAGCGTCAACAGGATCTGTTGGAAAAGATGGAGGCAGACCGTGTGAGACAACAGGAAGACGCTCGACGAAGGGAAGAACAACTGGAGGTGGGCAAATGAACATCAGTTTTATTTGAATTATTTTTAGGCTGAAAAGAGAATACAGGACGAGTTCTATCGCAAAGAACAACAACGAATGGACGAAGAAAGAACAAAAAATGAAGCGGGAATGGCTGAGATGCGGACGAGACAGCAGGAACTGCAGGACAAACTGGTAGAAATGGCGAACAGACCCCCACAGATTGTATATAGGAACGGCGGATGCTCTGTTATGTAAAAACCAATTAGTTCAATAAACAATCTGTGGTGGGAACTTTCTTTGTCATCTTTATTGCTTTCCTACTCCTGAATTCTTAGAATGAGATCGAACGGAGTAGAGAGTCATTTTTCGAACGCTTAGCAAGGTTGACACGAGAACAGAAGGAACGTGAGAGACTGGAAAACGAAGAAAATGAAAGACTTTGGAAGGAAAGGGAGGAACAGGTGAGAAATTATTCTTACAGTCACACTTTTTGCGCTTCAGTTCCGCCGAGAAGATGAACAGCCATTGTCTGGAATTGCTTGGATGATGCGTCGAGCTGCGTTTTTCGAGGAACGAAAGAGAGCGAAACTGAAAGAAGAAAGACGGAGACACCCAAATACATGTTCAGTTATGTAAACGCCAAGTGTGGATAGAAGATTACATTTTTTACGATATGCATAACCGTTTTTTTGTGAATCAGACAAAGTCTATCGTAAAGCCTTTGATTCAAGTTCCTTTGTCCGAGGCGGTCCAACCCACTTTTTTTAAAACTCTTCCCATTCAAATCATTCTAATCCTAGGCGTATTCTGTCGTCAGAGAATGTTCGTAGACACAGTGTCGACAAAACATGGTGTGTATGTGGTTTTATTCATATTAGAGTTGTTTCTAGTCAATCCTACTTCGGCCAAAAACCCGCCACGCTCCTTTTGAAGTGTACTATTTTGATGTTGAAGTGTACTATTTTGATGATAAAGTATATTCGAATGTCAGCATCAAAATAATCATACTATTTTCCAAAAAAAAAAACCGCCGATCCCACTATTTTCCAAAAAGTAAGGTTAGCGGGCACTATAGTTGTGGCAAAAATGAAATCGTATGCTAATTGCGGAAATGTGCAAAGCATGCTCTGTCGATGACTGATTAGACTACGAATTTTATTGTCAACAAAGGATCACTAGAACATTCTAATTTTATTGGCATGATTCCAATTTGGCGACAGCTATATACATAAAACTTTTATTTGCAACATTTACAACTGATTCCTATTTTTCCTTGATTTATTCTTCTCCGAATCCACCTCCTCCTGGAGTTCTAATTTCCAACACATCCTAAAAAGCTGCTAATTTGGTTTGAAGGAAATTTAAAACCGCTGGCTGAATATCCATTGTGATTTTTCCTCCAAGATTCACAGTACGGGAGTTTCTTGTAAGGAGATTCAGTCCCTTTGCGCCTGGCTTTCCTCTTTGAAGGCCATAGGGGGAGAAGGAACTGAAAATGTTTCAGTCTCCCTCTCCCTCTCTCTCTCTCTCTCTCTCTCTATCTCTATCTCTCTCTCTCTCTCTATCTTTCTCTCTTTGACCTACCGTCGTTCTGTGAGCAGACACAGAGAAAGAGGTCTTCTGAATTGAAGTTTCCTTACCACTCCGTTTCCTCCTCGGAAACGGCCGATTCCGCCAGAATTTTCCCGAATGGAGAACTCCCGCAGAATGACAGGGTATCTTGAACACATTATACCAGTTTTCCTTAAATACCTACCTGCTCTCCAATATTTCAGGATCTGTAATCCTTGTATTGGTCATATGAGTATGAATTCCACTCCGTCCGTCGAAAGAGGGACCCGCCCCTGCCCCACCGGCGATGGTTTCGTAATATCCCATCTGATTATCACCGAACGTCACATTATTCATGCATCCTAATCAAGAATTAGAAAAAGAAATTGAAATAATTTTACCTTGGCTGCCAGCCACAGTGCTAAAGGCTTTGAATATGACGTCACATAGCCGCTGACTGGTGAGGACGTTGCCTCCCACGACGGCAGCCGTGGGAGAGGGCGAGAGGATTGTTCCGTCGGGGATGATTATTTGGATGGGGGACAGACAACCGCTGTTTAACGGAATGTCTTTGCCCACTAAACAGCGGAGACAGTAGATGATGGAGGACATGGTGACTGCCTTTGGGGCATTGCAGGACGACATCAGTTCGAAGCCTGTTCCAGAGAAGTCGAAGATGGCTTCTCCCTGGAACCAGTAAAATTGGAATTGGCGAAAAATAACGTTGCGGTCAGAATATGTACTTAATCAGGAAAGGCCCAAGTGTAAAAAAGAACGGAATGACATTTGTATGATTCGAAATACGGTATTGTGAAACTTTTTGGGGCTATGTCTTTTGGGAAACGGGCAACAGTAGGTACCTTTTGAGTTTATGGGTTTCGTTTGTATTATTTGAAAATCAAATCTTCTAGTGCCGGAAAACGATTTGCACTTTTCATGTTCAATTTGTGCATGTTTGTTTGCACTATTTTGTTTAAAACCCGTCACATGTATCTACCAGGCACTTATAAATACGATGTAACCACGTAGATTCACTTTAGAAATCCTTATCTTTACCTTTTGTTCATCAATTGTGATAGTAAGTTCAATTGGCGTTCCGTCGTCCATATAATCAACCGAATGAAGCACAGTCGTTCCCATTACTTTCCTAGTTTTCGAGGCCACCTAGGTATTTTCGTAGATTAAATCTCAATCGTTTTACCTGTTTCAGCATGTCCCTGACACTCTCCTCCGCCGTGTTCTGAATATGTCCCATGTACGCTTGAACCACATCCAATCCGTACTAAATCCAAATATAAGCAATTATTTTGTACAAACCTCCTTGATAAGATTGCAAACGAGGGAAATTCCTTTGTTATTCGCTGCGATCTGAGCTTTTAAGTCGGAAATGTTGTCACTGAGGTTTCGCGTACCCGAACAACCTAAACGAACTGGTAAATTTATATAGAATTGACCCAACCTGCAATTTTTCCCGGTTCCATGAGAGCTTCTGTTACAGCCTTTTCTTGGAACACTCCGCCCTCGACTAGTTTGAAAGAAACGAAGGTTGCGCCTTCTTGCTCCAGATGGATAGCATTCGAAGGCATGGAACCGGGGGCCAGACCTAAAGATGAATTTGGAATTTTAAAAGGGAAAAATCTTAAACAATTATGTTTAAACGTACAAAAAGTTAATAGATTAGTGTCAAACAAACCTCCGATATCTGCATGATGTGCCCTATTTGCAAGGAAGAACACTGGATTCGCCTGGTCCTCGAAGAAAACTGGAGTTATCACTGTGAGATCGGGCAGATGACTTCCCCCAGCCATTGGATGGTTCGACAGAAAAACATCGCCTGGCCGAATTCCGTCCTTGCCTCGATGGTCGATCTGGAATCGCACGGAGAACTGCATTCCTCCCAAATGCACTGGGATGTGGGGGGCATTTGCGATGAGCCCCCCGTCAGGGCAGAACAGGGCACACGAGAAGTCGAGGCGCTCCTACAAATGGTTCTTATGTAATTTTAGGGTAAATATAACCTTAATGTTAGTGGAAATAGCGGTCCTCTGGAGGATTCTGCCCATCTGCTCAGCTATCGACATAAAGCGGTTGCTGAATATGGCCAGGCGGATTGGGTCAACCTAAGTAAATATGAAAATGGGATAGTTTACAGATCCTAACCGTGGTGTCTTCCTGGTTCGATGCTTGTCTTTCCACCTTGATTTCTACGTTTCCTTCAGCAGTTACCGTAGCCTCGCAATGAGGTTCCACAACGATTGTGCTGGTTGCATCAATGATGAGAGCCGGTCCTTTAACACGGTGGTTCGCCAGAAGATCACCCAGAAGGTAGACCTGTGTATCGCGGTGACCGCCCTGAAATCACGGTATTTACACCGACAAAACACTGTTTTTAAAGGTTCAGAACTTTTCTATTTTTACCTTAAAGTAAACGGATCTGGTCTCTTTGGGAACTGCCCCTAAGGGATCCGTCGCCTCTTTTATCCTCCCTCCTTGTTGCACATGGGTCATTCCAATGCCTCGAACTCTAAAAATACTATCCTTTACGTTAAATCGATTAATTTACCTAACGTCATCTACAATTATCTTTCTGCCTTCGAGAACGAATCCAAACTCTCTCTGATACGTTTTGAGGAAAGTCTCTTCAAATCCACTGAGATTCGGAATTTCAGGGTCAAACTGCCCCAGAATCATAATTGCACAATCCGTCCTTTCGAAACGCAGATGAAGGTAGTACTCACAACGGACACGCTCCGTCTGGAATCCCTGGGCTGACACGTCTTCTTTAGCTTTGGAGGATAGTTGGGTAAATCGTTCGGCGATCAGAGCAACATTCTCTGTAAAAAAAAAGCAAGGTTTTATTTGTGAATCTCTGCTTTACCTTTCTGCAGCGTGACTCCCATCGGCACCTGCGCTTCTGAAACAACATCGGCCAGAGCGATTCCATATGCTGAGAGCAGACTGCAGTATTTGTGGATTCGAACAATTCCGATGCCTAAAAGAAAGAAAGTATATTGTTCTCTTTCGGAAGTTAGATAAGCTTTATTAAGTTATATTTTCTTTACTTTTCATCACATTGCCCTTATTGTTAGCGCGGTTGATCACAGAGGTACTGGCCAAAGATAATGCACAAACCGGGAATCGAACCCGGGACGTTTACAACTGCAGCCCGCTTTTCTGCTACCCGATCAACCTTGGCTACCCGATCAATCAGCCGTGGTGGCCCCTCACATGTACATGCTGGCCACCACATTATGTTCTATTATGCTCATTGAACACCCAAGCCCCCATAATTCTCACCCAGATTCCGTGCAATGGCGCATGCGTGCTGACCACCAGCCCCTCCAAAGGAAGACATCACGTGGCTTGCCGTGTCAAAGCCTCTGGCCTGCGTCAAAGAACGCACTGGACGACTCATCGCTTCGTTCGCCACGTCTATGAAACCAAGGGCCACCTGAACAATGAACTTTTAGCAGGGAGAAAACTTAAAAACCTCTTCCACAGTGTACTGAGTATGCTTTGTGGATGACTTGTTCCTCAAGTATTCGTTAATTTCATCTGTCATCTCCTGCATTGCTTTAAATGTGGCATCCCTAAAAATAATATATTAAGCAGGAATTAAAAGATAATAACCTGTCAAGACCTTCGTCTGCTCCAGGTCCGAAAATTTTGGGAAAGTGTTCGGGGATAATCCTTCCCAGCACCAGATTGGCATCCGTCACTGCGAGGTACCCTCCTTTTTTGTAGCAAACAGGCCCCGGGTGTGCTCCAGAGCTTTCAGGTCCCACAACGAAAAGGCCGTTTCTGAAGGAGAGTCTGGAGCCTCCTCCGGCGGCCACCGTTTGAATATCCAGCTGAGGGGCTTGGATCGTCACTCCAGCCGTCGTTGTCTCCATTGTGTGCTCCAGTCGACCGGAATATCGACATACATCAGTCGATGTGCCGCCCATGTCGAAGCCAATCACGGGACTGGAGCCATCGTAGGCTGTCGAAGCAACTCCAACAACCCCTCCCGCGGGTCCCGAGAGGATCGCCTTAGACCCAGAAAACCTGAAAACGGACAATTTCAAAGAGTTAGACTAAGTTAGTCACTAATCTTGACATATTCGTAAAAACCAATGAAACCACTGCAATGTGCTTGCGACGTAACAATACGCCATTCCATTAAGGTTAAAGGCAGAGCCCCACTAAAATGAAAATAGACCTGTCCATAGCGTAGCGTAAGCGAGAGAGTGTCATTTTCAATGGTGAAATGCAGAGAGTTTCATGTTTAGCATGGACAGGTCCCCCACTTCATTTTTCGTGGGCCTCCGCCTTTAAAGGGGCAGTAAGGAGGGTTTTCATTTCATTTTCGGTCGTATACGGTCGGAAATTATGTCTCGCACCCATCTCATAAATTGTCTCGCACCCTCCTCATTTCCAGGGCTGCCTCATCTAATTTGAATGAATTTCGGCTTATTAGCATGTCTTGTAAATGCCGGACACACAGGGCGTACTGCCCGTCTACAAATCTGTAGACGGAGACCCGTTTTTCGAGACTTTGGAGCGGATTTTCACAAAAACGGTAAACTTGCGACCCATAGTCATATATATTTTCATGATCAGCGAATTTTTCTCTCTTAATTTAGCCAATGTTGTAAAACCCGCCTTACTGTCCCTTTAACAAATCAATTTGTAATATGCACTGGGCAAGCGTTTTTGGAACATATTCTCCGACCCTGGGCTTTCTCCCATTCTTTTCCTAATTGTCTGTTTTTTTCAAGGAGCTAATTAGTCTTTCTTTAATTTCCTTCTCCCAACCCTTCCACCCACCTTTTCACGTCACAAAGACCGCCGTCCGACTGCATGAAATGAACGCTTTTGTTTTTGATCCCCTCCTCGAAGCCAGACGCAAATCCACGGAGATAGTCCAGGATCTTTGGAGTTAGATAGGCATCAGCACTCACTGCAAACATATTTATAGTCTTCACCCATCGACTTGGATACAGTTTTAAAAACCTATGCACATCTAACGACCAGTTTTTGTGACTTGTCCTTTTTCAAAGTGTTTATCTCGTTTCTCTCCCTGTTCAGCCCATCCATTTATGTTTTTAGCGGTAAACCAACCTGTAAACCCTCTGGGGACTATCTTGATCATGGGCATGACTTCGTGTGAGAGAGAAACATTCTCAAACCCAATCTCCTTTGCAATTTCTCTGACGACGAGTTCATGCTCTGGGAACACGAAAGAGTGCATGCAGACGACGGCGAGACTTCTGATACCCTTCGACCAGACGCACTTCAACTGATCTCTCAGAAGATCTCTGTCCACCTCTCGTTCTACGATTATCTAAACAAAATACACATGGTATATTTTTAATTGTTTTCTTTGTATTTCACCTGTTACCAGAGAAATTCACTTGTTCTATAGCAAAATGCCCCATTTGAAACACGCTCATCAATCCTACTTTGCCCAAAAACTGGCTACGCCCCTTTCGCAGCAGAATAGTTTGATGTGATAATTGGAAATTTTTGTGTGTCCCTGTGTCACATAATCTTCAAAACTCGCCGAAGTAAGATTGGCGGGCACTATACAGAAAACAAATTGCGTAATTCAAAATTTTTAAATTCATTACTGCTGTGCTGAACTTGCTGAACTTTCACTACTCTTATATTCATCAGCAAGCCTTTAAGCGTACCTTCTGTCCATTACTAGCAGTAGTAACCCGTCCCAACTCTCCCATTTGACAGGAAGAATCAAAAGAAACGACTCTTTCGTCCAGTTCGATGACTTCCTCGTAAAGAACCTAAACGCATAAATTATAAAGAAGGCCATTAATACTTGCATCCGGAAGTTTTATATCGAGGTCAAAAATCTTGGGTCTGCTCTGATTTCCGATGAAAAGAAGATCTTTGAATCCCTTTGTGACCACAAAGGCGATCCTCTCTCCCTTCCTCTCCAACAGAGCATTTGTGGCTACCGTAGTCCCCATTCGAATCCATGCAATGTCCTCTGTTTAAGTCTTTAATATGTCAATAGGAATCCTACCAGTAGGAATGGGTTGTCCTTTCTCAATAGTCTTCCCTGTTTCTTCTGAAAGAACCCTCCGAATGGCTTCCGTGGGGGCATCTGAGTAATTGGCGGGGTCTTCCGAAAGGATCTTCAGCACTCGAAGGGAACCATCCGGACGGAACACACACACATCCGTGAAGGTACCTCCGCGGTCGATTGCGAAGCCAAAACCCTTCATCTGAAAAGAAATGCCGTTAAGATTCTAAACTCATTAAAAGTTGAAGGTAAATACTAGAAGCCCTTGGTACATCATGTATGGTTATAAGAGTAAATACTCAACTTTGGATTCTCTCTCTCCCTCTCTGTCACACAAACACACACGCACACACGCACACATACACATTTTCTTAAGAAATCCAATAAATTGTTACCGTACATAGGCAGTCAAATTACAGTACCCTACCAAGAAATTTCTAATTAAATTTTGCAAGAACTGTTCTTTTCAATTTCCATAACATCGTGTATTTCTGGCTATCCAGCCCCCGCCTGTCCTCCAGGTCGTGAGAGAGGGAAACTATGCGAAAACAGTAATTTCTCCAAAGGGCAAAGTGTCGTGTTAGCTAGAATGTTTGATAGAAATGTGCGTAGTGGTCATTAGGAAAAGGACCGAAGATAAACAAAAACACGTTATCTGTGGCTGGGTCGCGGTCGATATCAATGGCCGAGCGGACACAAAACGCCCTTTGCGAGACTGGAAAAAGCGAATGATGACATAGTATTTAATATTACAACAGTAATTTACATAATACAGTATTTAAAGAATAAATCTCTCTGTGTTCATACGTTGCGTCTTGGACATTGCCCGTTGTATTTCGCATACCTATTCTTTAAAACAAAAGAGGAACCAGGATCGTGGGGAACGGATATTACACTGGGACACCGGATATTTATTTCTTTTCTTCAAACTGTTTTCGCTTCAAGTAAACTATCACTCTCGTTAGAAGAACCCAAAAAGAGTCGTAAAAAAACAAAGTCCTTTAGGCAAAACAGTCACGTTAGTAACTCAAAGTGATTTTACTAAAAAAAAATGTAGGACGTGCTTCGTCTAAATTATGTTATTTCACAAATTCACAAAACCAGCTTTTGATCTGTCTGAGAATAATTTGATCACTTTTTGAGATCTAATTGAATGAAAAGTGTGATTCTCTCTAAATTATTATTAAATGGTTCGTCAGTGACGTCGAAAGTGCAAAGAGGGGTGAAAGAACGGAGTTAGAACCTCAAAACAAAAGGAAAATTATTAGCCCCTATATTTTTCTAGATTCACTCCGGATTCCTTCCCAGCCGAGTTTCTTAGCTTCCGGGAACGCCAATTTCGCATTCCATGTTTCCACCCGACTGTGAATTTCTCACATTCATTGTTTCGAATCTCTTTGGTCTGATTCTTGGCTCCATTTTTGTTTTATATCCGGCTGTTTATATTTTCTGCATAGAGAATTCCAGGCTAATTTCTAATTTCTATTCCGAAAAGAGCGAATTATTGAAACACTGAAAACACAAATAGCGCTTAAATTCATCCTTGACCCATTCGAGACCTCTTGTCTGGAAAAAAAGAGATTTCATTCCCGCGATCTGACCGACAAACCGAATTACGACAAATTCATTTTTCGTGGGAAATTCGTATTTAATTTGTTTTTCTTGCCTTTTCCCATCGGGGTGTATTATTCGTTAGAAAAATGATGTCGATGTTTCGAATCTAACTTCTTAGAATTTGTAAATTGACTGGTTTGAGCCAAAATAGTACAATAATCCATTATTCAAATGACACAAAAGATTCATTGCACAAATGCGCAGTAACCGTGATAATCAAAGTTACACGGCCTACCACGACAACTTTTGGTTTTGCGTTAACAGACACCCACGAGTTGTAACCTAACAAGTTGGAACTCGGCCAAGCTCTAACCTGGGCTCCTTGTAACTTTACCTTTGGTTACACAAATTCCTTGAAACCTAGAAGAACTGTAATATAACCTTGTTGTAACACTTGGGACGAAATATGTATAATTCCACATTAAAACAAATTTTGTTGAAAATTAAGAACTAATAAAACACCATGA
Source organism: Oscheius myriophilus (assembly GCA_964057215.1). Lineage (NCBI taxonomy): Eukaryota > Metazoa > Nematoda > Chromadorea > Rhabditida > Rhabditidae > Oscheius > Oscheius myriophilus. Next base: position 14,309,223 of record OZ059905.1, read on the forward strand.
GACAAATAATACGGTTACAACGCGTCCTTGTTACTACTATTCATCTAGGTTACAAACTATCTAGGTTACAAAATAAGTTACAAGCAAATAAGTTCCCAGTAACATATAGGCTAGGGTAAACTCATCAAATTACAATTTGTGGATTCTACAAGTGGACTTTCCAATTAAAAAAAGACCAAATATATAGCTGTCGCCAAATTGAAATCGTGCCAATAAAATTAGAATGTTCAAGTGATGCTCTGTTGATGTGAAAAGTTCGTAGTCTAATCATAATCGACAGAGCATGCTTTGCGTGTTTCCGGAATTAGCATATGATTTCGTTTTGGCGACAGCTATAACGGAGATTTTGGATTCCAGGGCCATTGAATTGCTCATTCTTTTTGGCTTTGTCCAATTTTATTTATCTACTTTTCGTCGGATCATTGAATTGTTCCATACTTGAATAAATCGAAGCATTCTTCAAAAAGACGCAGCAGCTAAGCACGACTTTCTTGCTTCACCTCCCATGTTGATGGTTCCCACCGTTTTCAACCCGAACAAACACCAACTGTCCATGAATTCTACTGATTGGAACCAAATGAGTGTCTCCTTGACCGATGTGTTCATAAAGAACCCCCTAAATCACCTCCCCCTCCCCCTTGCCTCCCTCCTCCCTCGTCCCGCCCTTCCGTCGCCGCACTCGCCGATGCAGTCACTCACGCAACCGGCGTCACAACCTTTCCTCTGAATCCCCGTTAACGAGCCATCCGAGCCTCCGATTTGACCAAAGTATTCCTTTTGCAGAATGATCGCCCTACTCATATGCGCAGTCTTTGTCTCTAGCACACTCGCCATCGACGACGAATACACACAACAGAAGTGAGTGGAGAAAGAATGGGGATGATTTATTATCTCGCAAAGTTTTCTTACAAAATGCTTTAAACATCCCGCTGAAGGATCTGCTTAAACGTGTTTCGAGAAATCGAGAGAGAGAGAGAGAGGTGTACAGAAAAAAAGCGAAGAGGTAAATTCCCATACTGATGCATATGAAACTCAAACTGATGCATATGAAACTCAAGGGAGCCATTAACATTCTTTACAAAAATTTAAAAAGGCAAACCATTTTCCCATCTCTCGCAAATATTTTCGCAGTCTTCAAGGCAGAGACCAACGTAACATAAAAAGGGGGGCATGTCCATTCTTAATCATAAAACTGTCTGCATGTTACCATTGAAAAAAACACTCTCTAGTAGACGTCATGGACAGGCCCATTTTCATTTTCGTGGACCTCTGCCATTAAAGCATTAGGAACGAAATATTGTGTTAAGAAAATCGGCAGGGTCCCCCCCCAAATTTCAATTAGTATGGATTGTAGAAAATATGGATTGTCATGATTCGAAAACTGATATAATACTTTGAATTCTTGCCCATCTTAATTTTAAAGCTGTATGTGAAACATTATATGCTTTGGTGAGCATAAAGATTTACATTTGTGTTTCGCACTTTTTGTAAAAGAGTATAAGAGTATAACAAGTGAAATCTAACGAACTAGCTTTCTAATTTCCACATTTCCGTTTTCTATCCGATCCATGAAGCAAGGTCAAGTCACAGAATGGGTTTTACATCCGCAAATTACTAAACACAGAACCTCCAGCTAATTATAGAATAAGAATCTGTTGGATTCCAACATCCCAAAACTAACGAGCACTCTTCCGGTTGTAGGTAATCTAAATTAGAAAAACATAGAAGTTAGACGTTCTCCTGGAAATCACACTCAAAACAGTTCTGTATTTTACTAAAATGCCCCCACCCGCTTCCCCCTACATTTGGTTGATAAGTGATGTGTTCGGAAGTTTCTTGAACATTTAATTTCATTAGCGGAGGAAGAGGCAGTCAAGGAGAGCGAGAGAATTGCCGAAGGACCTCATTTCCCATATGCAGTCAGTCTTTGCCCTAATGTCTCCGGTTACATTCATTTCAAATGGCCTCACTTTGGCCTCACTTTGAGAATGATGGCGAGGAAAGTTGTCATTCGATGACAATGTGCGAGTTACGCTCGGTATTCATGGGATATGTGCCCGGGAGAGGTGCAACATTTTGTATTATTGGAATTAAGATATGCACTTTGAAATCAGGACAAAATTAGATTCTGATAATGATGTGACAGATTGAATTCAACGAGGTCAGGTCGGTTAAGAGACAAATTGACGTAATTATGTATTTTCCGATGCACAATTCACGACGAATAAGAGACAAAAAGTCTTGCAGCCAGGTTTTATATATAATTCTCGAAATCGTGTCCCAAAGGTTATTTGCAACCAAAAATCAGTTGACAACAGTAACTGAAATGACTCTTTCTTCTATAGTTTTCGCCCATGAACCTTGGAAGGAGTTATAATGAACCTGCGCATCTAACGTGCGAAACATGGAGACGCAAACGATATTCTGAGTCAAATGCGCACACCGCTATTACAAGTTTTTAGTGCGATGGGTATATAGCATCTATTTTCATCTCCAGCGCACCGTAAAATAACAATTAAAACTAATAATGAGTTTGTCTCAACGAAAAGGCAGGGACCGATATTAAAGCACTTGCAAAGCAACTGCATAAGGGTGAACGTTCCTGAAAAAGGGGTTTTTTTTTACAGTTAGTTGTGCTTCAGGACAGGTTGTGCTAAAGGATTTTTGGCCTTGGGGCCCAGACTGATACAAATGCTATTTGTAAATCAACAATAAAATGCTCTCATGATCAGTCAGAGATTGATTTTCACAATGCAACCAATGGCGGATTATCTGCTAGAAACGAACAATTTGTTCGCATTTTCGAAATGGGTCATAAGAGGTACGATATCGCTACAAACTGAATTAAACTTTGCCTTTAAACTGTAAAGAACTTTAGATAAACTCAGTTTGTTTGAATTTATTGTCCTTGATCATCAAATGTCAACAAATGACTACAACAATCCTGAAACGATCCCAATTAAAACGAAACATTGCATTCTCTCGCCCACTAGAAATCCGGCTTTTGAGATCTTTCTACGCAACGGGATATTTCGGAACTTTCAAATTAATAACTTTCAAAAACTATCTGATTTGCGATAAATTGCTTGGCCCGTTTGTTAGCACTCAAAGTAGAAAGCACATTTTGAACTCTGAGCCCCGAAGGTAGAAGAGAACCCACGTGTTGCGTCGGCGGCCGAAAAGAGGCCGCCTGTCTCTTTTTCCACATTTTCAGAGGAACGCTGTGATCTCGTAATAAATATTTTCAGTCCTCTGGTGTGGCTATTGGAATCTCCTGAAGCGATGGCTCGTTCGTTGAGTAAGTGCGCTCTAATGCCAATTTCATTGGATTTCAGGGTCCTACCGTCTTGAGAAAAAGGAGCGTCCTTTCGGCGACCGAGCGGGCCACTTCCCTTTCTACAAAGGTCTCGGTCGCAAGTGATATCAATAAAGAGTTTGCGCAACCTGTGCTGTGACAGCTGGCTGTCTCCAATCGATCCCAGCTGTTTTCGCATGACGTCATCCACCTGCCGCAGTTGCTGCCAGCCGCCAGCAGCCTCAAGGCGTCTTCTAGGTTCTCTCCTTTGTTACCAGCCGGCTGCCCGGCTGGCACTCCCGCCTCCGCTCTTGCCAGCCGTTTCCAGACGAAAACAAGCGTCACTTTGCGCCGTATTTAGTATTCCCATTTATTCTTCCCAAAAAAAGTCCATTTCGGGATAATTCGATCTTTTCCACCCAAAATAAGCCTTTTAAACGAAACTTCAAACGTTTCCTGCTCACATAAAAAGGAGCAAAGACCGTGGAGTGGCCCTGGTGTGCGAACGACGAAAAAGCAAACATTGGTCGTTGCGCATCTCTTGTTTTCCTGCATTTCGAAATCTCCCAAATGCCCTTGATTTCCCTCGTCTTTCAATGTTGTCGTCCTTTCCGCTGCCCTTGGAAACGATCGTTTCAAATTAAGCCTCCCACTCGAAAATATCACATTCATTCAAGCGCGAAATATTTTCTCGTTTGCCAATATGGAGAAATTGTTATTCCCCGCCGTGTTTCGTATATTTCCATTTTCTCTCATTTCTTCTACACATATAAATACTAACTCTTTCCACCTACAAGCATGCCAAAGTTTCACATTTTTCAAGAATGTTTTCTAAAAAAACACAATGAAAATTTCTATAGATTTTGTCCACTCGATTCCCTTTGTTGCAATGTTGGGCGTTTGTTTAGGTCGAAAATAATGCAAACAAACTGACATCTGGGATTTTTGAAAATGTATCATTTAACTTAATTCAAATTTGAAGTGAAAGGGGTGACTTTGAAAAAGTTCAGTAAAGATCTCTAGGCTACAGATATTTTCAAACCCTTCGCCAAATCGTATACGATTGTTTGGCGGTGAAAATTTTTTTTTATTATCCTTTAAAGGGATTGCAAATGAGTCTTTCATCATTCCATGTTGACGCAAATCCAGTGTTAATGAAGAAATTTGTGTATGAACGTAACCCGGAAGGCTGTTTGTAAAAACATTAACTAATTTGTGGTTATGTAATCTGTGCACCGTAAAGTTTTCATTACAAAAAGGTTCCCCGACCTCGTTAACAAGTACAGTACTCATTTTGCAGCTATTTTTGACTTGAATTTTGTTCCTGTTCAAGGCATTTATGCACGTATCTTTGACTTCTGGGTGCTCTATGCGACTACTTCGTCCTCTCAATTTCCAGGCGTCATATTCGGATTAGTGGCTAATTAAGGCCCAACCGCTCATCCGAATCAATTTCCTTCACTGCACAGATTCATGAAAAATGCGCCCTTTTAGCAGACTTTAAGCACGCGACGTGGCCAAGAGAGCACTCTTGCATGAGGAAATAAACCAAGATCAAACGTAATCTAAAAATACATTTATCTATTATTTTTTTATTTTCGTTTAGTTGAAGTAATCAATTTGGAAATCGTTCAGAGATGGCGTCGTTTCCTCCCGAATCTCCCCCTCCGTCTCCTTCTACGGGTGCCTCTTTCACCTCTCTGCCTTCTGTGCCCATGAGTATTCCTTCTGAACCTCAATGTGTCTGTGGAGCCTCTTCTTTGTCTGTCAATCATGTGGCTGACACTCTAGGAGTATCTCCACTTTACAAGCAGAGGGAGTGAGTTTGAAAAATCGATCGAATTTCTTCCGCAACAAGTGAATTCTGTTTACCCTCAAAAGATTTATTGGCGGTTTTTCGTGGGCCCCTGAAAATGAGGAAACCCATTCTGCTACTGCAATTTGTGTGTGCGTGTGTGTGTGCGTGTGTGTGTGTGTGTGTGTGTGTGTGTGTGTGTGTGTGTGTGTGTGTGTGTGTGTGTGTCTGTGTCTGTGTCTGTGTCTGTGTGTGTGTTTAAATATCCTTCTCTCTGGTTAGTTATGTCTACATAATATTTCAGCTCTGCTCGATGGTCAGCCGCTCGTCAGGTGTACCTAACTTCCAACTGTCATTCTCCCACACAAGAAAGTATGTTTTTGTTTGAATCCGATGGAAAACCGGCAAGAACTCCCATGTCCTTAGAGGAGATCTCTCAGAGAAATAGGAAGAGACATGTAGAGGTATGAAAAAAGAAAAAGAGAGAAACAATTGTTTAGGAGGGTGGGCGAGGGGCAGGTGGATCCCTGGAGTTGGAGGCCATCGCTGCAGTTCACGAACTGGCACTAGAAGTGCAGGACATGAGTGTTTCAGAAATGCTGCCCCGATCCACTGAACTCATTTTCGTCAATGTGAAAACACAAGAAGGTAAGTAGGAAGGTTTTCACAGATCAGTTCTCTTTTTGCTACAAGCCTTTCTAAAAGATTTTCAACTTGTCACTTGCATCGAATTCTCTGAGTTACCCAAACTGAAAGCCCGTTTCTAGGAAAGCCTTACACTTTGGAATTAACGATGAAGGGTTGGCGGATCGCATCGACAAACACAGACTGCATGAATGGAGACTACACACAAGTCAGTTCTTCCAATATCCCGTAAAGATTCATTTAGATAGCTCTGCATACTAAATACTATGAAGACGCTCGTGTTCTTCTGGATACCATTTCTCCAGATCACGCCACTCGATTCAATGAATGTGTGGCGAAGAAACTGGAAATGCTAGCATCCAAAGTATGCCTTTTCTCGTTCAATGGATAGAGCCCATTTTAGGGATAGAAGTTTCGTCTGCGAAAAAGAAGGGTCTTCAAACAGCTGGTAAAATAATTTATGTGTATGGTGCATAATAAACTGCAAATGGTATCGCGTTTGAGACTTCAGCTTCAAATATCTCAAATTTATGAGAGATGTGAAAGCCCCCCACCGTCTTGGATAATGAAACCCTCAAAGTTTCCGAGCAGACTTTTTTCAACAAACTTTGTAATTCCAGTTGTGGCCAAACGCGAACAATAGCCTCCATATTTAGGTGGCCAAGGCAGTTCTTTGTTGAAATTATCATTCGAATGTTCTGTAACCTCGAGTGCGGTTACAGAATAAATAGCCGCTTGGTACTAGAACAAAGCTGTAACAACCCTAGTTTCGCTCTTCCAAGCGGGTCACTATCTCCCACACCAGGGCTGGCAAAACACCGGGCTCAGCACGGGCCAAGAAATTCGGACAGACCGAGCCTGGCCCGACCATGCTAGGAGCGAGCAAATGTTGTGTAGTTAAACTTTTTTGTGTGGTACAGTATTATGTTTAAACGTTCTTTCTATAATCTTTCAATAATATGATTATCTGAAATTTAATTTTTAGGCAATTTTATAGCTTAATGACTAAAAATTTCACCTTAACTTGTCAATCGATTTTGAAAGCGGGCCCGCGGGCCGAAATTGGGCCCGTTCGGGCAGCGAGTTTTTGGAGACGGGCCCGGTACACAGACTAACCCACACCTACGCGCACCACTAACATACTAACATAGACACTCATAAATACACACAAATCCACATACATACACACCGTACGCGTGCATGAATTCACACATATACGCACGCCATTCATGAGTTAACGAACGGAAGACATTCACGTACAATTAGGCGGTAACCATGAGTGCACCGAAACCCAGCCGCTTTTCTGGGCTACGAAACCAAAAAAAAAAACAACTATCAAAACGACCAATGACAACACAAAATCTGATGAGAAGGATGATCAGCGTCTTCACAGCAGCAGCTGTGTCGCGAAAAACAGCACCACGAAGTACCTGAAACAATCAAAAATTACAAATCAATGGAAATCATGCCAAAAACAGCCTTCGTGCGATACGCAGGCGAAAATAGCCTGCGTATCGCACGAAGGGCGGCTTTTTCTCGGCGATTTTGCTTTAGCGACGGCAAACAGCCATAGTGCGAATTTCTAGCCAATGGGTTTTGGAACTTGACTACTGGATCATAGTGGAGCGGAAAGTCACTACCATAACAGGCGGAGGACGCCTTGAAATTTCAAGAGAAAAATAAGAGGTTGCGTAAAAGTATGAACCACAGTGTTTTCGCCATTTGCTTTCAATGAAAAGGATAAATGTTGCACGAAATTGGCATACATTCCGACGTGCAGCGTAAAATTAGCATATCTTCAGACGTGCAGCGTGAAATTAGCATATCGTCTGACGTGCAGCGTGATACTAGCATATCTTGTGAAACGCAGCGTAAAATTAGCATACCTAACAAAATCCGGTGTGAAATTAGCAACGTGTAAGTTCCGAGACCGGTGGTCTCTTGAGTCGTCTCTCCAAAGCTGCTCTTCATCGGTGTGCCCAACCGTGAACCGAACATTTTGATGATTTCCGCGGTACCCTGAAAATTGGTTGTTTACCAGTAAGCGAATTCAGCGATACAAACTAAAAGGTACTATCTCAGTTGGGGGCAATGTATGGTTTAGTTTTTTTTTTGCCAAATATGCACTTTTGGCGACGGCTATACCTGTCTATCTTCGATACTTGAACTACCTAATTACCAACCTAGTTATATACAAAAGTACCTAAGTAATTATCTAAATACCTCAACTACTTAGGCATCCAGCTGTTTTAATCTGAACATTTCCATTGGTGTAATTCTAATTAGATTCAAAATTGGCGTATGCAGTCAATGGTGAAAATTTGCATACCTTTCTCTCCCAACTAACGAGGGTAGTGCACCAACTCGTCTTGATAGAATCGAAATCGGTCGATTGGGCATTGTAAGGGACCCCAAGGGCTACCCAAAACTGTTTTCAAAAAGTGCCAACTCGGCTCCGTTTTCGAGAAACTGATTTGCATTCTAATTATCACCCAAAGTTGGCAAAGAGCAAACATCGGCAAGTTGGCCGAGTGGTCTAGTCTAAGGCGCCAGCCGAAGAATGTTTTTTGGCATTGTGCTGGTTCGAGTCCTTTTTCAGAAAATCTTTTTGCTTTTCTTTGTTTGATTCACTCGCTTGAAACTTGATTTTTAAAAAGATTTTCAAGCTGTTCCATTATGCGAGAAAGAAACATTTTTTCTTACATTTGTATTTTGCTTCATATTATTAGGTATGTGATTAATGTAGATTGATATAATAAAGAAAGAGTACAACACAGAAAAGCAAAAAGGTTTTCTGAAAAAGGACTCGAACCAGCACAATGCCAAAAAACATTCTTCGGCTGGCGCCTTAGACCACTCGGCCAACTTGCCGATGTTTGCTCTTTGCCAACTTTGGGTGATAATTAGAATGCAAATCAGTTTCTCGAAAACGGAGCCGAGTTGGCACTTTTTGAAAACAGTTTTGGGTCCCTTACAATGCCCAATCGACCGATTTCGATTCTATCAAGACGAGTTGGTGCACTTCCCTTGTAAGATATCACCAACAAAAAATTATGAAAATAGACAAGCAGTACATACCTGTCAGCGGTGACTTCTGTATCCACTGGCTGCCCAGAACATTCATATTTCGTTCCCCAGATGTCTATCGGAATTCTCCTCGGGGGAATCGGCGAAGAATAACTTCGCTACTTTCTTTTCTTCGGAGCAGTTCTCCTTCTTTGCTGCTGAATCCGGCCCATTTGCGCTGAAAGTACATAGATTACTACGGTGCAGAGTACAAAACTAACTGCGTAAATCCGTCATTGATCCAGGACCAGTCAGTAGATGCAGAGGAAGTTGAGCTGCATTCAACCTAAAAACCCTTTAGTTAAAGGAAATAGTTGGGAAATCGAACCGTTTCAAATGCGAAGGCTTTCGAGGCAGATTGTCCGTCCTTTTGCAGCAACGCCGATTCTCTTCTACGTTCCTGTAGATCCTTCTGCTGTTTCCCGCATGAGGAAATTCGGAGAATTGGAGCAGACTCGAGACTTCACAGAATAGAAGTTCTAAAACAGTGGATTTTATTTTCAAAGAATAATTGCCGTTACCTGATTCTGCGTTCAAGAGACAGCCGGGTGGATCTTCTGGATCCATGAACTTTCGTGAATAAAGTACGATGCAGCTCATTTCCACGTATTAGATCTGTAAATAGTGAATTTATATTCTCGGGGAAAACGAAAAATACCGAAACATGGGTCATTTCGATAGAGAATGGATTCCCATTGCTGGAAAATCGTGGCGTTCCAGCGGTAGAATCCCCCAGTTGTAGAGTAGTCATAGACGACCACGGAGTGCTTTGCTTCAACAAGGAGCTTCTTCGTTTCATACTCCAGTAGACTCAGATCCAGGTATAGGCAGTTGAAAACAGCCGAACTAAATTAACTAAATCATGGGAAATGTTTAGGTAAACGAACGGTCGTCAGGCGATGGTCTAACGTAACCACGTAGATTCTGACAGTAGGCCGAAGTGACGGATGACTGGCGCTGGTTCAGGGCAGTGTCCAACAGGTAATAGGTACTGCCTTCAGCTTCGTCCAGAAGATTCTTCTGGGGTTTTTTTCCTGATCCTGTTGATTCAGCCGGCCCAGAAGTCGTCGTATCGTCGCGATAAAAAAAGAACATTAGTAGGTAAAATTTAAAAAAAAAAAAAAAAAATAAAATAAACAAGTGTAAAGTTTGCGCGTAATTTATGTGGGGCGAGGTCAGGACAATAGCCACTCGCTCCAGGCTATCCCACTATCTGCGGCCCAAGGGTAGCGATAATTTTGCAGTGACTGATCTACTTCTAAGTAGCTATGGTAGCACCCTAAGTCCTGTCCTCTCAGACGACGGTTGGGATGAAGGCCCGTCGAATGCGAAAAGTGCCCGAGCAGCCGCGGGCTGCCCAAAACGCAGTTAAACCTCAGAGATAGCCTGAGGCCTCTTCTCTAGAGGGTGCGGCGAAGAGTCAAAATCGAAAAAATAGAAGGAAAACTCACATTTAACAGAAACTGCCCAGAAGATGGAGAAAATGAAGGAGCTGACCGCCGGCTGAGAGAAAAGGAAGCGAAATGACAGCTGGACGGATCACATTGGGGCAGTCTAATCAATGCCCCATTCAAAATTTCGTAGGCTAATTTCGTGGTTCCGCGTGGCTCACCAGAAAATTAGGTTCCATTTGGCCCTGCTCAAAATTCAAGTCGCCGACAGTGGCCCTGCTCAAAATTCAAGTTGCGGACAGTGGCCCTGCTCAAAATTCAAGTCGCGGACAGTGGCCCTGCTCAAAATTCAAGTTGCGGACAGTGGCCCTGCTCAAATTCAAGTCGCCGACAGTGGCCCTGCTCAAAATTCAAGTCGTCGACAGTGGCCCTGTTCAAGCGGACAGTGGCCCTGCCCAAAATTCAAGTTGCGGACAGTGGCCCTGCTCAAAATTCAAGTTGCTGACAATGGCCGCTGTGGCCCCGGCCAGGATTTTCAAGTCGCGGACAGTGGCCCTGCTCAAAATTCAAGTTGAGGACAGTGGCCGCTGTGGCCCCGGCCAGGATTTTCAAGTTGCGGACAGTGGCCCTGCTCAAAATTCAAGTTGCGGACAGTGGCCCTGCTCAAAATTCAAGTCGCGGACAGTGGCCGCTGTGGCCCTGGCCAGGATTTTCAAGTTGCGGACAGTGCCCTCGGATATTTCCGTTGTAGGACCTTGCGTAACTAGGAAAGTATCGTTGGAATTTATTCCGGGATTTTGTCCGCCATTTTGAGCTTTCATTTGCTCTCTCCTTGTAGTTTTCCAGTGTTTTTCAGTACTGAATTTGCTTGTGCCAGTTTGCTAAATGCAATGTAAAATATTTTTGTAGCTCTTTATGTGTAAAAGTCGTGTTTTTGTTTTTCGGGATTGGAATTACAAGTAATCACCGCGAAGTTCTCCTTTTAGCGCGTTTTTATTCAACCGCTAGCGGTTGAATAATGTTTGCAACTCCCCGTTCTTGTTTTGTCAAAATTATAATTGTGCGGAAATTGTTTGCCGACTGTTCATTTCCTTTTTCCGTACACCACTGTTTCTGACGCCACCGATTTGTCCCAGGCTTTTTGTCAATGGGTACGTGGAGGTCCTAAGACCTGGAGCCGAGTATTCAGTTCCTCGATGGTGACAGCTGGTGAGTCGGAAATAGGAATTGTTTCCGTCCGGTATTTAAAAAATCATAATTTTTACGGTGCGTTTTGTTATGTTCGCCTTCAGCGGACTGTGAGCTTCACTTTCGCTTCGTAAATATAGTTGGTTCTCTGCTCTGTTGCGATGTGATGTTATGCCAAGATACCCTAAAATATTGTCTTTTAAACAAAATCCACCAGAGAAATCGTGGTGTGGAAGTTTCCGGACTCGTGTATTTCGAAGTTGTTTGACCTTCGTTCCAGGTTCAGGTAACTCCGTTCGATCGCCGCAAAATCCCCAAAAGCGCCTTATTTAAAACAACGGGGCGTCTAGTCAACCTGTGAGTATCCAAAGTAGTGAACGTTTATTAAAAAGACGTTAAAACAAGTTCTTTGACAGCAAGAGAGTAATATCACGCGGAGCTAGTCGTGTCAAACATTACTTCGTCCGCAGAAGATGACCACGAAGTATTTTTACCTCTCAGGTTCACAGTTTGGCCAGGAAGTAGCGATAGGTACGTCATTTCCACAAAAACTAATTTTAACGACAAATGGAGTGTTTTTTTTTTAACTCAGCATCCAAAGTTACCCCAGTTTCCATTTAAATTCATTTCAAGTCGCGGATAGTAGCTGCTGTGGCGCTAGGGTTTTCAAGTTGCGGACAGTGGCCGTGCTCAAAATTCAAGTCGCGGGTAGTGGCCCTGCTCAAAATTCAAGTCGCGGACAGTGGCCGCTGTGGCCCTGGCCAGGATTTTCAAGTCGCGGACAGTGGCCCTGCTCAAAATTCAAGTTGCTCTATCCGCGTTCCGGTTCCGCGTGGCTCACCAGAAAATTAGTGTGGTTCCGCGTGGCTCACCAGAAATTAGTGTGGTTCCGCGTGGCTCACCAGAAACTAGTGTGGTTCCGCGTGGCCACTGCGGCCTGCTCGCTCGGCGCCGAGAGAAATATTTCAAGGGTTCAAATCAAAATTTTTCAAAAACGTTCATCTAAGGAAGGAATCAGGGGTAATCAAAGGTGTAGAATCGCGTGGCATTGTCTGTTTTTACCAATCTTTACGTTGAAGCCTTCAAAAACGAAAACTCCCTCTAGAACTCATTGTCGTTCAAAATGATCTTCATATTCGCATTCGGCGTGTCAATTTACCCCTATACACAACCAAGCTTTCCCCAAATTCTTTCGTTGAAGCCCGCTTTATATATAGAGCACCTGCACTTGTGAATTTCCACGCCGCTCGTAGTGGCCCACCAGAAAATGAATGTTGTCCCGAGTGGCTCACCAGAAAAATTCGTGTGGTTCCGCGTGGCCACTGCGGCCTGCTCGCTCGGCGCCGAGAGAAATATATCGTCGGACAGGGTTCAAATCAAAATTTTTCGAAAACGTTCATCTAAGGAAGGAATCAGGGGTAATCAAGGGCGTAGAATCGCGTGGCATTGTCTGTTTTTACCAATCTTTACGGTGAAGTCTTCAAAAACGAAAACTCCCTCTAGAACTCATTGTCGTTCAAAATGATCTTCATATTCGCATTCGGCGTGTCAATTTACCCCTATACACAACCAAGCTTTCCCCAAATTCTTTCGTTGAAGCCCGCTTTATATATAGAGCACCTGCACTTGTGAATTTCCACGCCGCTCGTAGTGGCCCACCAGAAAATGAATGTTGTCCCGAGTGGCTCACCAGAAAAATTCGTGTGGTTCCGCGTGGCTCACCGGAAAATTAGTGTGGTTCCGCGTGGCTCACCGGAAAATTAGTGTGGTTCCGCGTGGCTCACCAGAAATTAGTGTGGTTCCGCGTGGCTCACCAGAAATTAGTGTGATTCCGCGTGGCTCACCAGAAATTAGTGTGGTTCCGCGTGGCTCACCAGAAATTAGTGTGGTTCCGCGTGGCCACTGCGGCCTGCTCGCTCGGCGCCGAGAGAAATATATCGTCGGACAGGGTTCAAATCAAAATTTTTCGAAAACGTTCATCTAAGGAAGGAATCAGGGGTAATCAAGGGCGTAGAATCGCGTGGCATTGTCTGTTTTTACCAATCTTTACGGTGAAGCCTTCAAAAACGAAAACTCCCTCTAGAACTCATTGTCGTTCAAAATGATCTTCATATTCGCATTCGGCGTGTCAATTTACCCCTATACACAACCAAGCTTTCCCCAAATTCTTTCGTTGAAGCCCGCTTTATATATAGAGCACCTGCACTTGTGAATTTCCACGCCGCTCGTAGTGGCCCACCAGAAAATGAATGTTGTCCCGAGTGGCTCACCAGAAAAATTCGTGTGGTTCCGCGTGGCTCACCGGAAAATTAGTGTGGTTCCGCGTGGCTCACCAGAAATTAGTGTGGTTCCGCGTGGCTCACCAGAAATTAGTGTGGTTCCGCGTGGCCACTGCGGCCTGCTCGCTCGGCGCCGAGAGAAATATATCGTCGGACAGGGTTCAAATCAAAATTTTTCGAAAACGTTCATCTAAGGAAGGAATCAGGGGTAATCAAGGGCGTAGAATCGCGTGGCATTGTCTGTTTTTACCAATCTTTACGGTGAAGCCTTCAAAAACGAAAACTCCCTCTAGAACTCATTGTCGTTCAAAATGATCTTCATATTCGCATTCGGCGTGTCAATTTACCCCTATACACAACCAAGCTTTCCCCAAATTCTTTCGTTGAAGCCCGCTTTATATATAGAGCACCTGCACTTGTGAATTTCCACGCCGCTCGTAGTGGCCCACCAGAAAATGAATGTTGTCCCGAGTGGCTCACCAGAAAAATTCGTGTGGTTCCGCGTGGCTCACCGGAAAATTAGTGTGGTTCCGCGTGGCTCACCAGAAATTAGTGTGGTTCCGCGTGGCTCACCAGAAATTAGTGTGGTTCCGCGTGGCCACTGCGGCCTGCTCGCTCGGCGCCGAGAGAAATATTTCAAGGGTTCAAATCAAAATTTTTCAAAAACGTTCATCTAAGGAAGGAATCAGGGGTAATCAAAGGTGTAGAATCGCGTGGCATTGTCTGTTTTTACCAATCTTTACGTTGAAGCCTTCAAAAACGAAAACTCCCTCTAGAACTCATTGTCGTTCAAAATGATCTTCATATTCGCATTCGGCGTGTCAATTTACCCCTATACACAACCAAGCTTTCCCCAAATTCTTTCGTTGAAGCCCGCTTTATATATAGAGCACCTGCACTTGTGAATTTCCACGCCGCTCGTAGTGGCCCACCAGAAAATGAATGTTGTCCCGAGTGGCTCACCAGAAAAATTCGTGTGGTTCCGCGTGGCCACTGCGGCCTGCTCGCTCGGCGCCGAGAGAAATATATCGTCGGACAGGGTTCAAATCAAAATTTTTCGAAAACGTTCATCTAAGGAAGGAATCAGGGGTAATCAAGGGCGTAGAATCGCGTGGCATTGTCTGTTTTTACCAATCTTTACGGTGAAGTCTTCAAAAACGAAAACTCCCTCTAGAACTCATTGTCGTTCAAAATGATCTTCATATTCGCATTCGGCTTGTCAATTTACCCCTATACACAACCAAGCTTTCCCCAAATTCTTTCGTTGAAGCCCGCTTTATATATAGAGCACCTGCACTTGTGAATTTCCACGCCGCTCGTAGTGGCCCACCAGAAAATGAATGTTGTCCCGAGTGGCTCACCAGAAAAATTCGTGTGGTTCCGCGTGGCTCACCGGAAAATTAGTGTGGTTCCGCGTGGCTCACCAGAAAATTAGTGTGGTTCCGCGTGGCTCACTAGAAATTAGTGTGGTTCCGCGTGGCCACTGCGGCCTGCTCGCTCGGCGCCAAGAGAAATATTTCAAGGGTTCAAATCAAAATTTTTCAAAAACGTTCATCTAAGGAAGGAATCAGGGGTAATCAAAGGTGTAGAATCGCGTGGCATTGTCTGTTTTTACCAATCTTTACGTTGAAGCCTTCAAAAACGAAAACTCCCTCTAGAACTCATTGTCGTTCAAAATGATCTTCATATTCGCATTCGGCGTGTCAATTTACCCCTATACACAACCAAGCTTTCCCCAAATTCTTTCGTTGAAGCCCGCTTTATATATAGAGCACCTGCACTTGTGAATTTCCACGCCGCTCGTAGTGGCCCACCAGAAAATGAATGTTGTCACGAGTGGCTCACCAGAAAAATTCGTGTGGTTCCGCGTGGCTCACCGGAAAATTAGTGTGGTTCCGCGTGGCTCACCAGAAAATTAGTGTGGTTCCGCGTGGCTCACTAGAAATTAGTGTGATTCCGCGTGGCTCATCAGAAATTAGTGTGGTTCCGCGTGGCTCACCAGAAATTAGTGTGGTTCCGCGTGGCCACTGCGGCCTGCTCGCTCGGCGCCGAGAGAAATATATCGTCGGACAGGGTTCAAATCAAAATTTTTCAAAAACGTTCATATAAGGAAGGAATAAGGAAAGAAAAATTCGTGTGGTTCCGCGTGGCCCTTTGCAAACCGCTGTTTACATGGTCATTCTGATACCTAAGTACCTTGTCGTTTCGCATCTCGTTTTTTTCTTCTCTCCTTTTTTTCTTGTTGAACCGTTTTGTTTTGACATTCTCAAACGTATTCTTCACAAATTAGGGCAAATAAGTCAGTTTTAAGCGTCTATTATAGATAAATTCACCGTTGCCTTGTACCCTTAAAATTCTCATGGCTCATTATTTCCGGCGTATTGGCCTCTTTGAACGTTGATACTACTCTATTATTTAATGTGATATTTTCATCTCTAAAAAACTTCTGATCATACCTGCGTCGTGTTAAATGGGCCTAGACATGTACGGTAGAATTCTAGAAGTTAGTCAACTTAGAAGAATTCTTGCTTCGCGCTCTTTTCAGAAAAATTTGTCCGCTCTGGTTGACCAACCATGGCAAGATTTGGGTCCTGGCCCGGTCCGCACATTCCACGACAATTTCTCCGCGACATTTTCTCCGCGACTTTTTCTCCGAAAAAACGACAATTTCTCCGAAAATTTCAAAACACCCGCCAATGGCGACTTTTTCTCCGCGTCAATTTCTCCGTTTGGATTTTCCCGTGTAAAATTTTTGTTTTTGGCTTCTAACGACATTTTTAATGAAAATTTAAATCGTGCTGGATTTTTTGTTGTAGTTTTTCATGAAAAGTAACTTTACGCGTAACTTTCGTACCAGCGTTCAAATTGTCCGCCTAATTTGTACATGAAATACGCGATATTTTTTGATCTGACCGATACTACCTTTAAGCAATTGAAGAGTCGTGGTTCGCCTTATTCTATTACAGGATCCTTTATAACATTAGAGGGTTGTCATTCTGTCCGTTAGCAGCGCAACGTTTTATGCGGAGAGGTACACCTTTCATTTCCCCCCAACACGACCATGGGGAACATTTCATTGAAATGGATAGAACAAAGCGCCTATATGAGCAGCCGAAGTCTGCGTACCTATGCGGCCGCAGGCGGCGATCACAGATTGAGGCGGCCGAAGGCCGCCGAACCAGAAGGCGAAGACCCGCGCAGCGGGGCTTTGGCTTCTGGTAAATTACATTTAAAAGGTCCTTACCACCCTTAACAATTCCGATGTTGTAGTTTCTACACCCTAACCTTAGGTATTCGTCCAAATTCCGCGCGCCGCGACGGCGAGAATGCGGCAATGTGAGTATTGCCCCATTTTTTCTATGGAGTAAGGTCTGTCGTCAATGTGCCCGGACGGAATATTTTTCAAATTCTTGGAAGCCTGCTAAACGACAACCTCGCTCTAATCGTACTTTGTGTAATAAGAATCTCGCAACGATCACTCAAAAACCTTTAAGTTTGCAACTAACACGCAGCAGATTTCCCAAAACCGTTGCGGGACCCACACAGTTTTTAGTGGACATGGCCGGACAGTAAACTTTCCGTCTCTCTTTCTCGTCGGATTTTGGGTGGAAAAAATCGTTAATGGTTTTAAAAAATTGATTAGTGGGCGTATATTTCATAGCAATTCTTTCAGTTGCTAGAAAAATTTCTCCACGGAGATATAGACCATGGAAAACTACCTTTGCGTCGTTCTCGATAATTAGGAATTTTCATGGTATGAAATAATTGCTGTGAATTCTTCATGTATACAGCTATTAAAATGTGAAGAACAAGCTGAAAAAGGTTTTCTAGTATTCGTAAAAGAGAGACGGAAAGTTTTAATTAAAACTGTCCAGACAGTCCTTTAAACTACCGGCCGTTTGGCTTCGGCGGCTCGTTGTGTTGGGCCGGAGAAATTGTCGTTTTCTCCGCCGGAGAAAAAGTCATGGAATCCAATAAGTGGTCAGTTATCGAAAAATTAAATTCCTCGAGAGCTCTGTGTATTCCGTAATGTCTATGCGGGCATTCGTGTTGCATATGGTGATAAATAGAAAAAAGGAAACGCCACATGCGGTAAAAAAGGGCCCGATTCCGCAACCGTCACTTTCGGAAAAACTCGTCCGCGGCATTTTTCTTGCTTTTATATATAGATAATTTGTGAATTTGTTTTGTTCTTTTTATTTATTGTTTTCTTACAGAACAATAAATTTTATTTCAGAGACAGATGGACGAATTAACGGAGGGATTGGAGGAGCTCATTCTAAAGGGCTCCGTCGACGAGAGGCGCTGGCAGGGCGACGATATGTGTGAGTTTGAGAAGTCAAGGAACGGGTTGTCAGGATTGTGAGATAAAAACGGTGCAATGAAATTTGGAAGGGCCGTCATATCTGAATCTATGCGGTGTGGCTACCGAGCTGTGCGCTGTGGCATTTGCTATTTATGCCATATTTATGCAAACTTGGTTTTCTTTCAGCCACGCGAATGGCTGCGGGACAAGCGAGGCTGCCGTACAACAAGCTCTCCGACCTGGAGGAGGGTATCTTTTCCGACTTACTTGAGAACAAATCCCTTCGCGATGCTTACCTTATGATTCGCAATCAACTGGTCAGTCCCTCTTTCTTTCATATTCTGTCACCCACTCTCTCTCTCTCTCTCTCTCTCTCTCTCTCTCTCTCTCTCTCTATCTCTCTCTCTCTCTCTGTTTCTCACTATTTTTCTATCTTTTTTTAGCTCCTAGCCTGGACCCAGGAACCCAACGTAGAACTCACCGTGGAAATGGCTCAGTTTATTGTCTTTCCCTCTCTGTGGAGTAAGTATTTGCACTATTTCCCTAATTTTTGTTTTGCCTTCAGCCTTCAGAAAACTGATCAGAAGGGTCCACGGTTTTCTGACGCGACACGGCTACATCAATTTCGGTTTCTTCCATTCTCTGAGGGGTACCTTGCTGTTTTAATCCTTTAACTCGATCATTCTAGCCCCTTCCAGTGCGAAAAAGAAAACTAAGGTTGTGGTCATCGGTGCCGGTGCGGCTGGCCTAGCCGCCGCTTCGCAGCTTACTTATTTTGGTTTTGATGTGGAGATTCTCGAGGCCAGGGTGGGTAGATTTTCATACTTTTTTTTTTTTTTTTTAATTTACAATGTTTTAAATACCGAGGTTCAGAGCCGAACTGGAGGCCGTCTGCAGACGTGTGTTGTGAAGAAACCGAATAGCGAGAATGTACTTGGAGTGGCGGATCTGGGCGCTATGATTATTACGGGAATTCGTGAGTTTTTACATTTTTGCGCAAAAGTCGAAGGAGCCACCACTCTATGCTTCCCTCCACTCAGAATATTATATTTATTGGAGGATCCGCCACAGCTCGCCGAGGTCGGCACATTAAAGGGCGGAAAGCGTCTGATGGCGTCCCGAAACGAACTGTTTGATTTAAGATTTGAGAATTAAAAATGCTTATTTTTAATCGTTTTAACATCGAATTTGTTGTTTCGTTGTTTAAATATTTAGAAAAACATTCATTTAACTTAATTAAATAGAGAAACCGGCCGGAAAATGTCGAATTCGCGACAGACAGGTGGTTTAAAAACACAAACTGTCCGCCGCAAACCTGGACGTTCTAGCCGTTTTCAACAACCATTCTTTCTATCAACTTTCAGCTCATTAATGCCTTATGTGGCCTGAGTTTGTTCTCTAAAATTCATCGTCCGGAAAATAACGAAAATCACAAAAAACCGTGTTTCTTTGGCTGTAGACATTTTTGGGTCGGCAAAAAACTCAGGCCAAATGATAAAAGTGTTTTGCATCAACTTTTACAAAGAAATCTACGAAAAACACCCCAGAATTCTCACATTTGCGGCGATCGTATTTCGGAAATGCGCCGTTTCATTGAAGCTGGGTACTGCCACGAAAACCCTGAGGTTCAAGCAGGCGAAAGAAAACGGGCTTTTAAAATTCATTTTAACATGTAATTTTTCATTTGAAAGATTTAAACGAGAGAATGAGGTCCAATACGCTAAATTATGTATATTTTCAATAGTAGTCATCGGCAGCTGTCTTACCGTACTGAATCACTAAACAACGGGCGGCCTGCTAAACGTCGAGCTGAAATTGGCGGACACGTTTTCTCAGCGAATACTGCATCAATTTTGACGTTCTAATCATGAAATAGTAGCACACACATGCTTCTTTTGGAATGAGTTTTGGCACCAATAGTTGTCCAGTTGGTTTATGAGAAAAACAAGAAAAACAGTGCCTTTCGGTTTGTAATCACTGTTGTACCGTGAAAAAAACTCATTCCAAGAGAATCGGAGGTGCTCTATCGATCTATGAACTCAGATTGTTAAGAAATACAGCAGTATTCTCAGGTTTGTGTCCGCCAGTTTCCATTGTATTCCATTGGCATTGGAGCACGATTACGGACGGTGCCGTCGCCGCAATGGTTGCGGCGGGGTGTGCCGCTCAATGGGATCTTGTTGGTTATGGGGAGGAGGTCAACTGTTTTTTTGTAAATAGTGATCCACGCCTGTTGGATTCTTTTTGTGGGGGGGGGGGGGGGGGGGTGGCTTATCTGAACCCTCGGTCGAATCATAATCTACTCCCATTCAGACAGAAACCCCATGGTGACTCTAATGAAGCAGATTCACTGCGAGCCGGTTCACCTGAAAACCGCCTGTCCCATATACGATGAAACGGGCAGGCCCATCGATCGCACGAGGGACCACCTCGTAGAAAGAGCCTTCAGGTACTTTATTATATTTTTATGATTTACAATCCTATATTTCAGAGATGTCGGAGACGCGTTTTCTTATCTAGTTCGCACGGGGGGCTTCACAAAGACTATGAAAATGGTCGATGGCGAGGCGCGTGAGCACGAATTCTTGAGTTTCGAGAAAGGATACGACCTAGTTCTGGAGTGGGTTAAGGTACACGGTGGGATCTCGCGGAAGTGATGGCGGACCTGGCACTCGTCCAAGAAATCCGTACTGGTTACGGTAATTCCTTTAAAAAAAACACTGAAATTCAAAAAACCCGCGGACCTCCCGGTAAGGTATACGCTTAGGTGTACGCTCAGCATGTACAAATCGTGAGTTCGTTTTTTTGAATTTTCAGTGTATTTTGAATGAATTACCGGTGAATTACTTGTCAGTACGGATTTCTTGGACAAGTGCCAGGTCCACGCTCACTTCCGCGGCTTATAGCACTGGTCCCGCCGTGGGTAGTTTTTGTTTACATAATGAAGAAATTTAGGCAGATGGAGTTGAAGGCACAGCGCAATCGTTGCGATTTCTGGACGTCTTGCCAGGATATCCTCAATAAGATCGAGCATCTTCAGCAAGAGGTACGAAATTAACATATGTTATTGTAATCAAAGAAGAAGGGGTTACTGTAGCCATTGGTTCCGTTGAGGGTTATGATAACAGTGGTTATGGAATAGCCAGATTAAGAATGATCTGCACCTACTTGGGCAAGTGAAGGTTGACCACTTGCTTCTGAAGTCGATCCCTCAACGGGGAGTAGTGTCGATGAGGGTTCCTGTTGACGAAGTTTTTGCTCAGGTAGAACTGATCGCTCGGTTGTGAAGATTTAATGGGAATTGTACCATCAACCATTCACAATTACTGTGATTGACAGTAAATCACAAAAAGAATTTATATACTTTATTTTTAAAATTCAAAAAAATGTATATTTTTCAGATCCTCTTGTACACACAGGCTGTGAATCTGCTCGTGGCTAAAGGCGACCGCCTGGAGAACGTCTGTCAGAACATTCAAACCCAGAACGAGGTGGAACTTGTGCTACGTTTGCAGTGCTTTGCACTCTCCGAGGCCTTCCGTCGCCTGGACGCGGCGAAAGAGCGCCGACTGGGCCTCGTCACCACTCTGAAGGATTTGAAAAAGCACGAGCCCAGTGCGGTCTACATGAACGCCAAAGACCGCCGTCTTTTGGACTTCCACTACGCCAATTTGGAGTATGCTAATGGCACGTCGTTGGAGAATCTATCGGCCGAACACTGGGACCAAGACGACAAATTCCAGATGCAGGGATCGCACATGGCCGGTGGGTTTTTTTTCTTTTTGAATTGTACCATTTGTGACAAACTCTCCATTCACGGAAGCCGCCCTCCACGAATTTATCCGAATGATTGTGTTCAGTTGTCGCGACTTCGGTCCGAAAACTGAACAAGGGGGTAGGAGAGACTTATGTGGGACCCTTATGGCTTGCGGGAGGGATTCCTAGTAGAAGGCGAAGTTAAGACTGGCCGATGAGCGTTGTCAGCGCTTTGTTTTTGGATATTCGCTGCCTTTTAAGGGACTTATTTTGCAACGTTTCGATGTATGCCGTTTACACTGAGACAGACGGTTCGTACTATCATAGAAATAAGGCTAATTTCCATATTTTAACGCAGATTTTGTTTTATGTTAGTTTCATTTATAGTGGCCGGTGGATACGGTGCCTTTATGGAGAAGTTCGCGGAACACGTATCAAGACCGAGGATGGCAACTCGGACAACCACGCACCTTAGCTGCATCGTCACGGATGTCATTTATGGGGAACACGGTGAGTCTCTCTTTCTCCCAAAACCATCGTTTTCTTTAGATGTCAAGATAAAGTACCACAAGGGAGAAAAGGCGGACGAAATTCTGGAAATGACCGCCGACGCCGTCGTGGTCACCACGCCTCTCGGTGTGCTAAAGAAGGAAGAGGAATTCCGTTTCGAGCCTCCGCTACCTGAGGCGAAGAGGGCGGCCATTCGGGCCATGGGCTTTGGCAACCTGAACAAGGTCGTGCTGTTCTTCGAGAAGACCTTCTGGAACACGGAACAGAACTTCTTCGGTCATCTGAATCCCAGCAGGTGAGTTTTAGATAGAGAGAACAAAGTATCTGCTTTTAGTGAATCGCGAGGAGAATTCTTCCTCTTCATGTCTGTGGAGTGCCAGCCCATCCTAATCGCCCTGATGTCTGGTCACGCGGCGGAGCTCGATCAGCCTAACCAGGTGAGTCATCTATGGGCTAAATCTTACCCTTTTAAAGTTTTATTACCGACGGAAGGTGCTTTAACGGTCTTAATGACATCATGTTGGGCTCTGTTGACCCCCGGTTGTCACCAAGTACCGCAGATCACCTACGAAGTGATATGTGTTACAAAATATTACATTACAAAAATTTGAAGTTGTGCTCTGTGTCTTTTCTGTTGCTCTTTATGCGATTGTTATTCACGTTTTTAGCTCATCGTCAACAACGCCATGGCCGTGCTTCAGGGCATCTTTGGTAGCCAAATCCCTAAAACAGTAAGTTTTCTTTGGATTTTCAATACTTTTTTGCAATAATCCAGGTTAATAGGCTAATTTTAGCCTGTGGATGCTGTGGTTACCCGTTGGCACACGGATAAATTCGCCTATGGCTGCTACTCCCATATTCCCCCCGGAGGCTGTGGTGGGTTTTTCCCATATTGCCTTTCTTATTTCCTATTTCTCTCAAACGTTTTTTTCCAGGCCAGCTCTACGATGAATTGGCTTCTCCCGTGTGTGCTAGGGCGGCCGACGGTTCTCATTCCGGCGCGAAGCGTCTCTTCTTCGCCGGCGAACACACGTTCAAGAAATCGCCAGCTAGCGTTCCGGTTAGTTTGAAATATTCTCAGAGTGCCTTCAGCATTCACTAAGTGGCCTTAGGAAGATTTTCGGAATGTTCTGCCTAGTTAGCCCTACGTTTACGCGTGTTATTTTTTCTTTCTAGGGCGCTTGGTTGAGTGGAATCCGGGCGGCGGCCGTGATCGCAGACGAATTCCTGGGAGTTCCCTTCTCCGCCAAGAGCGTGGCTGAAGAATCTGCGGTGGTGATTGAACTGGAGGAGGACAGTGATGTGGTTAGTCTCTCTCTCTCTCTCTCTCTCTCTCTCTCTCTCTCTCTCTCTATCTCTATCTCTATCTCTCTCTCTCCTTCAACGTCTCGTAACAAATATTTCAGGAAATAGTGAATCTCGACGATAGCGAAGGCGACAATGAGCCCGCAGCCGCCCCCGTAAATGATGACGACGACATCATACCGATGGACCCGAAGCCGACCACGCCCCCGCGTGAAGAGGCGAACGAGAGAGAGGTGGTCCCGCTCAATGGACCCGATGACGAGATACAAATACTCTGAAGAAGCAACAAACCCATCTCACAATGAAATGATCTCGAATTCTGATATTGTTCTCATTTTCTCGAGGTTTTAATGAATTTGCTTATCAAATGTTGTACAAAAACAAAAGATGAGAAGGGGATGTATCTAAAATAATCAAAACTGCTTTATTTATCAAGTGTTTAGAAGCTACCCTCATTTCCATATCCCTTCTGGATATTGTCCTCCTTCCCTGTCCCCTTGTTCTGTGGAATCCCGAGTTCCCTTAGTAAGCACAGGCGTATCCCTTCGGATGTTCATCACAAGAACTGTCTTATCTTTGGGGATGACCTTAACCCACAAGTTATCACCGCAAAGCCTCATTTTACCGGGTGTGCCCAGAAGTAGACGTTCTGTTTTGGGTTGGGCAAGTCGTATACAAATAGAAATAATTATATTTATATATATATATATATATATATATATATATATATATATATATATATATATATATTTGCATATTAAACTCTATTGGTTCTACCGAAAGTCTTGTGGACAAAGTGACAGGAAGGGTTGGTCATTCGACGAGATCTCTCATGGCCCTCATCGCGAGGGTCAGATGGTTGGCAAAGTCACTGAGACGAGTCCTTGGGTTGGATCGGAAGGCGGAGGGAGCGAAGATGACTGAAGACGGCTGCAGGTTGTACGCACAGCCGTAGCCGTCACGCACAACCGCTCCATAGCACAAGTAACAGTCAGGGATCGATGGGGACGTTGTTACCTAAAGGATGCAAATACTTTAAAACTGTCTCGACCTAAGAAGAATCTAGGACCAATCTTTAACCTGGCTTGTAGAAAGAGGGAACCGCACTAGTTCTGAGAACATTGGGTCTTTGAAGAAGGCAGGCAGTGGTTCTCCCGAGTCTCTGGCAAGAACGGACAGGGCACACAAATGGTTGTCAATTCCAAAACCACTCACGTTCTGAAGAAATCTATTTTCGTTCGGCCTTCCACCCACCTCAACTGTTACAAGCGCCTGTTTCTCTGCGGCTCTTCTCAACAACTCCAGTTTCTTCTCCTAAATTCAGTTGTTTTGGCCTCCATTCGAGTGTCACCTTGCCCATCTTTGGGTTTTTCATCTGAGTGACCCATTCCAGGGCCTCTTGCGTATTCGCTCTGATGTTGTCCACCCTGCCCGAGCCGAAACGCCTCAGGGCAGCTGATTCGTAAGTGGAGACAAGGTAACCATGGAGGGAGAAATGAGCCAATTGCATGGCCAGCTGGATAAATCCATCTGGACTGAAACCCATCTTTTTTATTAGATTCTTGCCGAAATCTTTAAACACAGCGACCTCGAGCTCCAACTCCCGGGTGTGTCTGAAATCAGAAGGTTTAATTACCCAAAACTAAATTCTCTCTCTCTCTCTCTTTCTCTTTCTCTCTTTCTGTTATTTTTATCTCAGCGTCTGCTTCTATTTCTGTCTCTCTAACTCAATATTCCCTCACTCGCTCACTCTTTCCCTCTTCTTCCCTTTTAACTCACTCATCGAACGTCTCCCTTTGAGTTTCTATCAGATCCTTTGCTTTTTCACTGAGATACCACGTGAGAGGTTTGGCTGAAAATTGCCTTTCATCCCGGCAGATCTAAATGACATCTCTCCTATTTGATGTTATCTGATCATCTCACCATTCGGTTATTCCAATTCTTATTAACGTACTCAATCGCCTCCTCTGCCATATTGATAATCACAATGCCCTCCACAGTTGAATGTTCTATGCAGAGTCCACTTGTTCCGTCGGAGCTTACAATCAACTAAACTCAATCTTCTTCTGAAACAGAGACCTTTTACCTGAATTGTTGCATCGTACCATCGGTTGAAGCCACTCTTCCTGCTTCCTCCTCCCACAAGGATGTGTTTCCCCCTGTCTGCCAGAGAAGGTCTCTCTTTTGGTTCCACGTCGTCAAGACAAACGACAAAGAGGGCCTGTTTGGCCCACCAAAGGGACTTCTTATTCTGATCCACTGTGCTCATCTCTTCCCAGAATCTAGCCACTGTTGTACGGTCTCCGGAACTTCCGCCGCCAATGGGAACAACGGCCTCCTGAGGACGAGGGGCCGCCTTGCGACGAACCTCCCTCAGCTGGTGGAGAATGTCTGGCAGAGGGAGCAACTGACCCGCCCAACGCGTGTGTATCACGAAAGCCTGAAATTATCTCAGTACAAATATGAAAATAGAAGTAAACATGCTTTCTTTCTATATTATGAAGTCTGCGGAATGGTGAACCCAAAACAAAAATTCAGGCACCAAATTGAACCTAGACGGCCATTCTCCACCGATATATAAAAAGTTCAACCGATATATAAAAACACCCAGCTGTTTACAGTGACTTTGTTTGACGCCCAAAAATATTTTTTGGGAGCAGACAGACTCAAAAGTAAGGTACATATTAACCGCGTCATGAACCATGTGAACGCGTTATTCGGAAAATAATCATAAACAATCCAACTGTTACAGATGCGAAAAATGTTGATAAATAGTGATCGTTTTGGCTGATAAGAGTGTCACCTCAACAGTCAAAATAATACGAATTCAAAGAGAATTTTGGGGCAATAAACTATCGTCTTTCAAGGCAGAGGTCAACGAAAATTAAAGCAGACCTGTCCATGACGTAACGTATGTATGTGATGGTCATTTTCAATTTTTAGAGAGTTTTATACTAACCATAAAAATTGACAGATCCCTCTCTTTATGTTACTGCATCTGTCTTTAATGATATGGTGACCTCACCTGGTTATTGCACATGACGAGAACATGTTCATTGCCTTTGTCATTGCGTGGTCTGCTCAGCTGAGTGTCCTCAATCTCTCCAGCCTCTCTAAAATCTCCATAGATCCCATTTCTCTCTTCCTACCTGTATCTGCTGAGAATCCATTCGTACTGTTCCATGCACATGTGCACTTTGTCCCTCCCTGTGCTCATCTCTCTTTCTATCGCTCTTTTATCAATGCGATCTTTGAAATCACAGATCCCTCTTACAAGAAGGCCCGTATACTTGAGTCGTTCTTCGTCGTTTGCAAACTCTCTTTGGGGAAACACGTATGCTGGAGAGGAGTTGACAGGCAGAGGGAGGCGGACTCTCATGTACATCTCGGGCAGCCAGAACCTGTTCACCTGAGGTCCTTTGGTTATGCATCTGATTCAACCCTCTAACCCAGTTCTTCTCCCGCTCTGCTATGTCCTCCAATTTCTTCTGCCATCGCACGCCCTCCCTTCGGAACTCCTCCACTGCCTTTTGGGTGACGTGCAGTGGTCTGAATTGGCTGCCAATTTACGAAATTCGATGGAGGCTTTTAACGGAAACAGAGGGGTTTTAAGTAACAGATGAGTGATATTTCATCGGGGTTCTCAGCGACAAACGGGATAAATTGAATATGGAGATTCGCGATTGAGCTGCTATGCGGATTCAACTTCAATTTATGTTCAATTTTTCAATTTACAAAAAAGAAATCCACCAAAAAGTAAGATTCCTCACATCTGAGTAGTGTAATGCAAGTGAAAAATTGGTTTAAACCTAAACTTTCCGGTTAAACTTAGAAAAATCGTCACAAATAATTTGGCTGAAATTTCCGATCCAGACAGTGAGATTAAACTTTGTACGAAACATGTCATCTATCTTAAAAAAAAACATAGTCATCTATTTATAAAAAAAAGTTTTTACCTGTGTTGTCCTGCTGCAACGACAGCTGCATATTCTAGGTATCGGTCTAGTGTGTGGTCGAGTGGCGGCACTGGAGGTTTCGGGAGACTTCGCTGAAATCAACCGCTGAAGTCTGGGTTCTGCCATCACTCTGACAACACCTTTACAGTATGAAGAAGACGTCGGAAACCGCGGTAGACGGTCATTTGGGCGGAAATTCGAAGGGAATTCAATCCGCGCCGGCTTTAATTAGAGAAGATGAGAGAGGCGCCACGTCCCGGGGGACCCCCCACCTAAGACGCCCTAATGCACACCACTTACAGAAGTCATTCCCGGGAGGCACCCGAAACAACCCACCGAATAGGCCCTATTGACAGGGAACTGACAAAGGAAGGACTGGGACACACTGGTTCAACGGGCCATTCATCAGAAGACAAGGCGAGGCTGTCTTATTTCAAGACGCAATTACCCCGTTGCACGCAGCAATCTCTCGCAACGGCTTTGTCTCGGTTTCGATGGTTAATTTCGTAAAAACATCCATTTATCATGTTGTTGGAAACAGGGGTCTATCTTAAAAAAAATATCCTAATGTTAGTTAGGGGCCCTCAAACTCAAGCTGGTGACATATCGTTTTTGGATTTATAACAACCTACCCAGCAATCACGAACGACAGCTTTCAAAAGCGCCGCCATGCTGCAATGCGCGACGACTGTACTTCAGAGAAGGATCAGAAAATGTTGCGATTTCAGCGATGTGTGATTGCACTCTGGATGACCTTTGGCTATCAATCTTAAAAACGCAAACTGTCTGGAATAAGGCGGAAGCTGAAGGTGTAACAAAATCTCCTTCATAAATTTCAATTTAAGGGCTCGTTTCACTAAAAGCTGCTTCAAGAAACTTCTCCTGCTTCCAAAATGACTGAGGTTTACGCTCGCCATCCTCCCTTCTCTCTCTCTCTCTCTCTCTCTCTCTCTCTCTACATATATCTTTCTCTCTTTGTGTGTGTGAGTGTGTATGTGTGTATGTGTGTGTTTGTGTGTTTGTGTGTTTGTGTGTTTGTGTGTTTGTGTGTTTGTGTGTTTGTGTGTTTGTGTGTTTGTGTGTTTGTGTGTTTGTGTGTTTGTGTGTTTGTGTGTGTGTATGTGTGTGTGTGTGTGTGTGTGTGTGTGTGTGTGTGTGTGTGTGTGTGTGTGTGTATGTATGTATGTACTCATCACTTCGTGACTTGTGACACTCTGTAAAAGTTCGAAAGTCACGATATCGCAAGTGCACGCTTCGCACCTTTTCATTTTACGACTTCCCGTCAAGGTTGAAAATCGTACGAGTTTCCCTGTTTTAAACCACATCATAAGATCACAATCACAATGCCTGGAAGTCACCGTTCACTTGAGTTTTATTGTTAGAAACTCGGATTAGCTGATGGGGAAACGTATTTCTGTGCTTCAAAACCAATAACTGCTACAAACTTTCCGTTCTGTGAAAAATAACTTTAAAGGAGCAATCATTCAATAATCAGGCGGAGAGAGCGGAAAATTTCAAAGACGCAGACATAAAAGATTTTTACTGCTTATGCTGACCGATTCCCGTTTTGCGAAAGCTTCCGAAAAAAAAACAACATACTTTTTTCTGGCTCTTCCAATGTATACGTTGTATGGATTACATCGTTTTATGGCTTCCTTATTCAATACGGTTGAAAGGGAAATATCCTAATTTCATCTAGGAGAACGCAACTTTCTCCACCCTACCCATTTCCTCCGCCCCGCACTCACTTCGTACCAGCCGTCGTCCGCCGTCGAACCGTCCATGCTGAACGATAAACAAATATAATTTATATAACACTGTCAATTAAACATCTTTTAGATCAATAATAATTCTCAATATGGCTTAGCTAGAGATCTACGGGTCACCACTGTGGGTTGAGGGGGTCGATGCCCGCTGGGAACTGTTGTGTTCCGTAGGTCTGTGCTGCTGGGGGTGCCTCCACCTTCGTCCCATTCACTCCGTTGTTCGTGTCGTGGTAGTTCTGGTATCCTTCGTTCTTCATAGTGGTCGTCATCTCCTGCTTCTGTTCCAAAGAGTCGTACCCGTGTACGTTTCTGAGGATCCAGAGCACGGGACAGTAGAAGACGTTGGTGAAGCAGATGATGTAATTGAGGGCGGTGAACGACATGTTCGATACGATCCAGCCCGCAATTATAGGTCCGAAGGCGTAGGCCAACGAGTAGGAGATGTCTGCGATGGCGTAGACTGAGCCATACACGGACACGTGACGAGTGTCGACCAGGTGGCCAAGCATCGGCAGAAGAGAAGTGTCGATGAGGGCGATTCCGAAACAGACGAAACTGAGGGGGATGATGAGCTGCATGACGGTTGTGGTGTAAGGCACAGCTAGGCAAGCGATTCCCTCCATGCCCAACCCAATGGCGGCTATGATGTAGGTGTGGCCAGGGAAGGCCTTCAGCAGTCGAACCGTCACATAGACTCCCAAGACGTGAGGAAAGAAGGCTGGCAGCCAGATCATTCCGACCAGCCAGCCGGGGGTATCTGGCATCACCTCGGACATCCAGGTGGTGATGGTTGGCTCCAAGAAGGCCAGGGAGACGTTGGCCATGATCAGGGCTCCAGAACAGACGGCGATCATCGGGTCCATGAACAGACGCCACATCGGGGTTCCCTGGAAATACAAAATTCAATTATGATCTTTTAATTTGGTTTAATTATCGATATGATTTGCATAAGCCACTCTTAAAGACAGAGGGACGCCATAAACGGAAGGGTGAAAAATCTAATTTTTGACAGGTATTTTGTGAACGATTGTTCCCTGGAGTGATGTTGGATAACACATTTCACTTTGAATTTCGCAATTTAGAAACGGTTTATTTCAATTTTAAAAAGAAGCCTGGTGGTCTCCTTAAAGGACTTGAGCTATTGAGTCTGCCGCGATGATATCTACCCCATGGCTGGGAAGGGAGCGTTTGAGGGCTCGATTCGTAAGCCTAGAGCCACCAAAGGGTGCTTTGGAGGCAACGTAAGCCTCCCCTTAAATTTTTGTTACCATTTTTAACTAAACGTTGATTTACATAGGTACCGTAAGCACCTCACGTTCACCTAAGATCTACCCGGGTCGCAGAAGAGAAAGCATGCTAACTGAAGAGGTGCAGACAGAGAGAGAAAAAACGCGTATGACAGAAATTTCCTGCACTGGCCTTCGCTCTGTATCGAAACTGATAAAAATATCACTGGCGCAGTTTCAACTACCAGTCTGTGAACCTCACCCATTTAAATAGTTTCGTGATTTAATCGATTGTTTCTCTCACCTGCACTCGTTCTCCAGCTGCGTTCGTAGGCCCACGTCGTCCTGGTTGAATAACCATGAAGACGGCCAATGCATCGAGGAGACAAACGAAGGCCAACACGAGGAAGGGAACGGGCTTCCCGGCGATGGAGTAGAGAACGGAGCCGAAAGGAGGGGCCACGAGGCAACCGAAGGAGATGAATGCCAGGGCGATGCCCAGGGCGGCCGATCTCTCGCCCTCCTCACTGAAGCGATCGGCGATCATCGCAAGACCCGAAGTGTCGGCGAAGGCAGATCCGAAACCCTGCAAAAACACTTTTTTAATTGGAAAATACTTAATTGGTCATTTACTGAGAAACAGCGCGCTTCAGATGACCAAAGGAGAGTTTTGGGGTTTTTGAGATCCATTTATGCAATCTGATAAAATTTTACTCGCATATTGGGTAGATTGTCGTGTTTGTTGATACATTAAGTTCAAAAGTAAAAGTTTCTTCGAACTATGTGCAGTTTTTTGCCCTTCGGACTAAACTCCAATTGATGCCTGGATTGCAAAAATAGTTGTAGTTTCGACAAAAACATACTTTCATCCAAAATCATTCTTATAAATCTGAATTTTTTTGGAACAAAAGCCTGTTCAGCCAATTCCTTTATTTTTCCTTGTCTACAAGATGTTATTTGCATGGAAGTGTTGCAGTGTGTCACTTCCATGTTCCTTGTTTCTCTCGAAGACGAGCCTTTCCTCCTGGGAATCGCGTCGCGCACTCTCTCAACCACCGCATCTCGCTAATCGACTAAGGAAAACGTCATTTCACCAAGTATCGTTTTTCAAAAAGGAGATACTCCGTAACATTAGACATTCACTTTTTGCACATATAGTTGGGTTGAAGGTTCTAGCGCAATCAACAGTTGCCTTCTGAAACCTCTAACCTAAAACCCATGGCTCCTTAATGAAGCGTCTTTTTGTTCGAAGACGGAATTCTCCATTTTCGCTTAGAGGCGCTTCTAATCGCCGACCGACACACAAAAAGGCGTCCAATTCCGATGTTTTCTGTCGCTGCGGCCAGAAATTGAGACGGAAGAAAATTGAGAGTTGAGGAACCGAAGACTATTGAAAAGGAAAAGCCAAAAAGAAAGAAGTATTCGAACAGGTGTTTACAATTCAAACGGCCGTAGCGTTTTAGGTGAATTTAATGTGGGTCAGTCTGAGCAATCTTTAAATTTTTCCTTGTTGTAGTTTGATGACAACAATTGAACAGCTAATTGCATGTATTTTATCTCAAAGAATTATAATTCAATTTTAATTATAGTTGTAATTTTTACACGAAACCATGCCAGGGAGATCCCCTGAGGACTCGTCAGTGCGTTTTAAGAAACTTTGTAAATGCAAAGTAAATTTTATTCCCTTCGGGATGTTTTGATATTCCGTTTGCTTTTTTTAAACAGTCAATTATGGTTCGTTTCCAGCGAACTATTCAATGTGAAAGTATCATTGAAAGTGTTCTGCCGATGTGACCCGTGATCTAACCGGGCATGCAAACGCAACTCAAAGGAGAGACAACCCCCTCACCCCAAAACATACAGTCCTCGCACTAAAGTTAAAACAAACAACGTTAAGCAGATTCGCGCTTGAAACGTATAAAGAGGGTTGCAATTTTACTATATTAGCGTACATAACAAAAAGTTTCAAGTAAAATAGCCCACCTGTAGAGATCTGGCGAAGAAGAGCACGGAGTAAGACTGCCCCAGGGCGAATATGGCAGTGGAGCTGAACATGACGGTCAGTCCGACGATCATCGGGATCTCGTATCCCACTCGGTCGATGATGTATCCAGAGAGGGGGTTGATGAAGATCTGCAGCATGGCCTTCGATGCAAACAGCCATCCGAGGGCTATCTCTTCGTCCTTGTAGTCGACCTTGGCTCCAACGGCCCGGACGATCCAGGTGCCGTTGGCCAGTCGCTGGGTCTCATTGTGGTATCCGTAGAATTCGACGTCGTAGGCGTGAATGTCACGGAGGTACTTGGGAATGATGGGTACAATGACCATGTAGAGCATGTTGTCGAGGAGCAGGGCGACGGAGACGATCACCAGCACGAGCTTCTTCTGGTTTTGCGGCTGGTCGACCCATGTCTTCACTTGCTGCTTGAGCAGCTCCGAGTCGCGGTTCACCAGGGGCACGTTCCAACCCATCGTGGCCGGGGGGCGGGGCTATCGACCGCACATCGCCTGCAATTTGTGCTTTGTCGGTGCTCTCGCCCCGCCCCACCGTCCCCGGGGACCACCCGTAGATCGTTTTGGGGAGGCTAGAGACCACACGTAAGATAAAAGGACAGGTCGGAAGGAGAGCCAGCGACTTTTAGCTGCGAATGAGAGATGGGTTCAGATTACGAAAAGGCTTTCATTCCAACCGTTGGGTTCTAACAAACGGTATTCTTAATAAACGAGTTGTATTCAACTGAGATTGCCTACTTTCTTCAAGATCTTTCTTTTCTTGTCTTTTGCTACATGAACAAATGTTCCGATTCTTGTAGTTCTCAAAAACTGGGATCTCTTTCAAACGCGAGGTTTCGGGCGAAATGTGACTTTGGGTAAGTCGAGAACAAATTATCGATAACAATTTTGGTAGTGAAATTTTTTTTTTTTTGGGAAACGAAACAATTGCAATTTCAGTTTGAATACTGGGTTTGATTTTTTTAAATGAGTATGACCAACCTGTAAGTGAAGTAAATTGAAGGCTAAGAAGGCGACCGCGAAACGAACTGAAAATAGTCAATTTAAAAAGTTATATTACAGAATAATGGAAGAGACATATAGAAAAGAGAAAAGAGTAAGATTTCTAATTGGCTGCGTAGGTGCACTTGAGATTTGTTTTCTCTGGAGAACCGAAACAGGAAGTGGCTGGATTCCGATTGTCTGAAAACTTTAGAAGAGCGTGAAATGGTAAAATTCTCTGAAATTCGCAGTTGGACATTACAGTTATGAATGAGGGATTCAAGTTGGAAAATGCAAGAAACGAAAAAAAAAACATGCAAAAGACGCCACCATATTTTACAGAGTTGGGCATGTTGCAAATCCCTATATTTCAATTGCGAAGACGATCTTCTGAGTCTGCTTCAAAAGTTTGTCGGAAAACAATTTTAAAAAGTTCAATGTTTCATTGTCAAAAGTATTGGATGTGCGAAATGGAGTGAGCCCTTGAGACACTCCGGCAACAGAATACAATTTGGCGAAAATATTTGTTAAGGAGGCAGTTTTTACGACAAATTATGGCAAATTGCGTTGTATTTAAAGTTTAGCCTACAATACCGTTCAGAGCATCAAGCTATTTTATTTGAATTGAATGTGAAGAATTTGGCCATGACATCTGTGTTTTCCCTGAACTGGATGAACTGAGAAACCCCGCACATTGCATTCGTGAGTTGAGCCCAATTCCCACCGATTCCATTTACATCCTTCGTTGCCTGGAGATGTGGGAATAAAATGTACGAAATGGCATAAAATAGAGGAGATTGGAAGCGAATTTCGGTGGGAAAATAGGCCCCCGTCCGGGCAGTTCCCCGGGTGACGAGGGCTGTGGTTACGGAAGACACGCGCCAATTACACAGCACAATTCTACAGCACTTGTTCAACAATCAAGAGTAGTCTCTCGTAAAATTTCAAACACTAAGAGTTCTCTGTAAGTTCATTTCTTTTTTAAGCATGTTTATGTGTGTCTGTGCGTCTGTGTGTCTGTGTGTCTGTGTGTCTGTGCGTCTGTGTGTCTGTGTGTCTGTGTGTCTGTGTGTCTGTGTGTCTGTGTGTCTGTTGTGTCTGTGTGTCTGTGTGTCTGTGTGTCTGTGTGTCTGTGTGTCTGTGTGTCTGTGCCTCTGTGTGTCTGTGTGTCTGTGTGTCTGTGCGTCTGTGTGTCTGTGTGTCTGTGTGTCTGTCTGTCTGTGTGTCTGTGCGTCTGTGTGTCTGTGTGTCTGTGTGTCTGTGTGTCTGTGTGTCTGTGTGTCTGTGTGTCTGTGTGTCTGTGCGTCTGTGTGTCTGTGTGTTTGTGTGTCTGTGCGTGTGTGTCTGTGTGTCTGTGTGTCTGTGTGTCTGTTTCTGTGTTTGTTAGGAGTGAGTGTGGCTGTGCGTATGTGTGAGTGTGTATGCGTGTGTGCATGGGAGAGAGAAGAATAGATAAAGAAAGGAAGTTCTCTCATGGTGGACCACAAGAAGAAAAATAGATGAATGATCAACTTCCACGAGTTGAGGAAAGAAGGCGTCGACTAGCACCGTAGTCCAGGACTTTCGGAATAATGGAGCCCGTGGAGCGGAAGGGAGGAATATCCGAAATCCGAAATCGGAGGGAGGTCTCCGGGGACTCGGAAGAGGCACATAACCACAAAATATTATAGAGCTATCCCGGCGGAGAGCCATTTGAAAGCAAACCAGACAACGCACAATTATGCACGAACTTTGTTTTGTTGTTGAATTCGTCGAGTACTCGAACCTAGCCTCTTCGCCCCCTCGTACCCCCGAACAGCCGACATGCTGTGATGCGAAAGGGGATGGCGGGGTCATCTTGTGTCTATGACGACCAGGTAGTATGTTTTCACGGGATGCACAATGTACATGATTTACGAGGGCCGACCAGCCGACTACAATTCCGCCTGGCGCCGACGGCGCCATTGATCCGACGCCATCCGACGCCCTGGGAATCCGCACCGAACGCCCACAGAACTCGGATTCCTGGAGGGAAGGAATTGAAAGAGACTGGGCTACTGTAGAAGACAAGGGTACGGCAGCATAGCATCATCACAGGAGTAAATCCAAATAGTTTGATCCTCTGAATGTCGTTGTTATGCCTCGTTTCACACAAACACCAAACAATTATTCACATGGTTTTCTGGTTTATGAGTCAAATTTGAAGAGGGCGCGAAGTATACGTTCGGAAAACATTCGCATCGTGCTTTTGTAACAAATAACTGAAAAATGGCTGAATTGGTCTAACGCGAACATCCAAAAACACTGAAGATATACGTCTGAATCCAAAAGTGAACATTATTCACTGAATCCACCACTAGGAATCATGTTATGCAACTTTCCAAATCAAAGTTACTGGTGGAAGTGGACAGTATAATCCGAGCATTGGTCATTCGATGTGTATTTGCGTTTGGATGCGTTAGAACATCTGACCATTGAGAATTCCATGTGCAAACACAATTTCGCGTAGGAAACACGGGACTTTACGTATGTTCACTTGACTTTTGATAAGAGCGGAGGCCGCATTTCGCGGAAGAAAACGACTGCCTTGGCTGAGATTTCGAAGGCCCTTCATGGAATATTCAGCCGGACGAACTCGGAGGACCCACGTCACATTCACAGGGGAGGATTTGAAAAGGTGTGAAAAGGCGGGGGAAAGAGAACTTACAACTGGTCTTATGGAGTGGAATGGTCCTAGGAAATTGGAATACTTGGACTTCGTTTTAAAATCGAATGTTTCTTCAATACTTTTTATTTGAATATAATATTTTGGCACGTTGTTTGCAGCCTAGATAAAAACTAAGTCTATTGCAAGTTGTGATATTCGGGTTAAAACAATATGCCGAGAAATAAACAAATCTTGGAGAATTTTTCGTTCAAATCCTTCTCTGTGAATGTGAGGTCAGTCCTTCAAGTTCGCCTGGCTAAATAGTCTTCGAAATATCAGCCAAGGCAATGTTTCTGGTTCTGTTGAATGTGTTTGCGCATCACGAAAAATAGATGGTCTTCTAACCAAAGTTGGATTCAGTTAGAGGACGACCTTCAGAAAAAGGGCTATAAAATATTCTCCCAGGTGTTTCAAATTGGCATTTTCATATTTCATGGTCGATGGAATTTTCATATTTCATGGTCGATCTCTACCTTATTGAGCTATATGTTGGTACCATATACCAGTTCTCGGGAGACATGGACAAACTGTCTATAAAGATTGTTTGTGAAGATGTTTTTGGGAGAGAAGTGAGGTAGACTGGGTTGCAATTGAATACCGTGGGAAGTGGGGAAGACGGTTGATCAATGGCGGTGGCGGATGGGCGGACGAAGAATGGGGGCTGATTGGAGAGAATCGAGTTAGAGCCGGACGGCCGACTCTAACCACGTAAGCACTCGGACAGGCCGTCAGGCAAACAGCCTTTGTGGCCTAGCACCTCGGACTACGGTAGACGAAGACTAACGGCCCGGACGAAGGCCCGAACGAGGCCAATTGAGGCGACGACCGAACGCTGGAACCGCCGATTCGTTGCCGGGAAACCGAGGATTTCGGAAATTGAGGCAGGGTCACGGCCGAACCGCTGAATATTCCATGGAAGGACTAGAACTCTCACGGACACACGGAATGAGCAATCGGGGGGAGGGAACCAAGGGAGAGGATGGGGGAGGGCGCAGAAAGGGAGAAGAGGGCGGAAGAAGGGGAGGGTTGTTTAACGAGAAAAATCAACCGAAAACGGAAAAATAGTAGAAAGAGGAATGCGGTCGTCTGGCCAACGTATTCAAGGCTCCTTGGTGGGCAAACAGACTGGCACACTCCGCCCACCATGGGAATTTATGGAAAACTTGGAGAAATAACAAAGAAATCTAAGGGAAAATGTGAAATCAGGGCTAGATCACAAATCCATGTATTGGCCTAATGATTTCGTAATGAAAAGCAAGACATTCGGATTTGTAGCAGCCACTACAATTAAGACACACAACTTCTGCTTTTGTATAAATAATCGAATGAGAATGTTTTCGGCCAGTAAAACAGAATTTATTACTAACGGAAACATTTTAGTATTCGCTAAAGTATATGACGATGTCCTTGATCAAAATATTTGTTTTAAGCCTCTTTTTAACAAATTAAGCAAACAATGGTATACAAATGATATGGCAAAGAGTCAATAATGTTAGTTTTCAGCTGTTAATTCAGCGACAAACAAAATGCCGTTGGTCTCGCCACAAGCGAGCAGAGCACTAAGAAAGCACGTTGAGTAAAGAACCATAAGCTTTAAAAACAGCAATTTCAACAACAAAAAGGAATTAATTTATAAATATTGATAGTCTGATAGCTTCTCTCAACAACAAAAAACGTCATGTCAATGTTAAGAGTGATGTCCCTTGATCGGATACAAAGTTGAAACCGGTTTCAACTTTGTATCCGATGAAGGGACATTTGTTCATACTAACCAAAGAAACAACCTAAGATGGCAATTATCTTTTGCTTGCCCTCCCTGTCTCTTCCTCTGTTTTCTGCTCCGTCGTCTCTCTCGTCGGCAGGTTCTCGTGCCAATTCAATTTCAACACAATCGCCGTGATTTCACACAGGAACAAGACGAGAATCGAGGTTTGGGAAAGGCTTTGTTTTTCTCCGGTTTTCATAACAATCACGGCCTGTTTACTGGTCGAATAAAACTGGCGACGATTAATTTTCAACTGCTATGGGGTTTGCAGTAGAGAATGGATTGAGGGAGAAAGAGAAAGATAAGGGAAATAAAGAGACGGCAGGAATATGCAATGTCAAAAGGAGGGCATAAGTTGAAATCTGCATGGACGTTAAATGTTGAAAT
The DNA here is from genome assembly GCA_964057215.1 of Oscheius myriophilus. Lineage (NCBI taxonomy): Eukaryota > Metazoa > Nematoda > Chromadorea > Rhabditida > Rhabditidae > Oscheius > Oscheius myriophilus. The sequence goes on from OZ059905.1 coordinate 14,347,539, forward strand.
TGCATACTTTCATTCCGTCTTTTGCTTTCACTCCTTTTCATTTTCTTACTTTTTTACATTTTGTCTCTCTCTATCTATCTATCTCTCTCTTTGTCTCTCTGTCTCTCCCTCTCTAAGAATAGAATGCGTATTGAAGGCTTTGCTGAAGTAAGAGATGTTTTACCAATGAAGTGTGAATTCTGAATACAGACGAGAGTTAAAAGAAGCATTTGTTGTAAGTGTGATTTCGAGTGAGATTCGTTTATCTCCTCTGTTTTCTCCTCAGCGAGGTACGGTGTCAGTGGAGTCGTCGTCGCCGGGATTTCTTATTCTGGCGGATGGCGTGGCATCGGAAAGCGGCCGGATCGCAGTCGTCCCAATTAGGCCACAATTATGATCTCTTCTAATTGGACGACTCAAAAAGACTAGCCGAGAGAGCAGTCTACGTTCCCCGAATTGGCGCAGATTGAGGCAATTTTTGGCTCGAAACGCGGTGATAATTCCGGGATTCGGAAGGGCTGACGGATGGCCGCCCCGTCGTATCCGAAACGAAACGACGAGCCGATTATGTGCGCAGACGGACGATTCGGAGCAATTCGAGGAGAACTTGGTTACGCACGGAGACTGGGGAGGGGGTTGGATGTTCAATCCAATGACAGAGATCTGACTCTCTTCGAGTGGGACATTCTATAGAAATAGAGACAACAAAGAGAGAAAGAAGCGAAGAGCTAAATCAAAAAAAGAGAAATAGAGAATACTGTAAGCTGTGTATTATCAGCCGAGAGGTTGAAAAAAGAAATGAGAAAGCACATTTGTAAACGAATGTATGAACATATAGCTCTCGTCAAAAGGTATTCAGCCAAAAAATGGCCTTGAATTTTTGCTTTACCCGTTTGGCGACAGTTTTTTTGATGAAAAAAGGAGACTGTAGACCTTACAGACAAACAAAGCAAGGTAAAGAAGGATGTATACGGAGAAACAGCGAGATAATGAGAGTGGGAGAGAGGGAGAGGGGAGACTGAGGGGCTGAGGTACTGAGAGAATGAGAGATTGTGAGACTGAGAGATTGGGAGATGAGAAACTGGGAGAATGACAGACTGAGAGAGCGAAAACTGAGAAAGTGAGAACTGAGAGACAGAGACTGGGAAACTGAGAGATTAAGAGACTAAGAAACAGCCATAGAGACAGATAAACAAACAGAATACATCAATAACAGTGGTTTAAAAATACTAATAATGCGAAAATACAGAATTAGCAGAGTATGCAATAGTAATCAACAAAGAAAAAGCTGAATTATATGAAAAGGAGTGAAACCTAATGAAGGAGTGAAACCTAGTGAGTTCAAAACACTAACTTGACATGCCCTTCGGCGTCAGCTATTCCATTCTGATCCTCGCGTCGTTAAAAGGTTCGAATGGTGTGTTGCGTAGGAGTGCTAGTGATTGTGTGACTGTGTGCGCTTCCATTTGGCTCTCCATTCCCAGGGGAGCGCTTGCATTTGGGGCAGTTTCCGAAATCCGAGGCGCAGATAGATGACGGGCGAGGTGGCGAGCTCATCCGATTGCGCGGCCGCTACAAACAACGTTTGACGAAAAAGACACCGATTTATGTGGTCGCAGCACAGAAAAGAATTACGACTGGAGCAGCCTTCGTTCGAAATTCGAAGGTAGTTTTCGGCTTTCGGAGATGCAGGGTTTTGCAGAGAAATTAGAAGAAGAAAAAAGAAGTTTCTAAAGCTTAAACTGAAATAAACTATGCATATCTATCTGTGCATATCGCTCAATCTCAGCTTGGAATGCAGACCCGTGAAAACTACTCTGTGCATTTTCACGATTAAACAAAATACTGTTTTAAAGAATAAAAGTTTCTAAAACATCGCCTGAAATTCGGTAAGCTAGAAATGAAAATGCCGATAGCTTCCTTTACTTAGAAATGGGCCTATCTCCCAACAAATGTTACAGTGTGTGATTGTCATAGTTTTAAGAACAAGTGTCATGTGCAACATGCGTTGTTTGTGACCGAGACGGGATGAGCTGCGAGGGCGCGAATGGATCATCGTAATCCGAGGCCGTAGTCGTACACATCGAAGAAGGATTCAGAAGGACGTCTAATTGGACAGATCAATCGGTAAGGGTCCCGAAAGGAAAAGGGTCCCGAGACGAAAGGCAGCCGGTCGTCTGAAATTCTGCGTTCCCATGGGATGCCAGCTTTTTGCCACATTCATCGCTCAGCGCACGATTGCAATCCGCCCCTGGAGGGCCGATGAGGACGAGTTCAAAGGGACTTTATCTCACATTTCCACGATTTATTCTGATTACTCGTCTTGGTTTACGGAACAACCGAGGGAAAAGGAAAGGAACCGGTAGGGGGGGGGGGGGCTCAGAAGATGCCTAGGGTTGATGGTCGTCATCGGTTATTTCATAAAGGGCCGACAGCATCCGAATCTTGGCCAGATCCCGTCGTCTGGCCGGCAGTTTTGATAGACGAACGGCTATCATTCGAGCGAACATTTCGTCTTCTTCGTCTTCAACAGGCCATTGGCGGGGAGAAGGGCGGCTGAAGGCCAAGGGATCCGTCAGACTGACACGGGTACGCTTGGAGGGAGGGGGCACTTCTGGGTCCTCCTTCGGCTGAGCTTCTAAAACAATTCTGTTAGAATTGGCTATCGTAACTGATTGGCATTTTAGTATGATACAAAAGTCAAAGTTACTCGCCCATCGACATTTGAAATTGTGATAAACTTGCACATCTAACGAACCAATGAGCGTACAAAACATGCAGACGCAGAAACACCTGCGTGGGTCAAGCGATGACATCGCAATTGAAAGCTCTATAGCAGAGGGACAAAGTACTACAGAATACGCGAGTTCAATGTGTTGCGCAAGTTCGGTTGGTTTCCTTACCGAAGCAATATTTTTAAATGCAGAGGTCCACGAAAATGAAAACGGACCTGTCCACAGCGTAGCGTAAGCGTGAGATTGTCAATTTCAATGATGAACTGCAGAGAGTTTTATGATTAGCATGGACAGGTCCCGCTCTTCATTTAACGTGGGCCTCTGCCTTTAAGCCAAATAAATTACGATTTGGTTTACAACGACTCAGTTTTTCTTAAATTTTCAAAGAAAATTCTTTTCAAAAAGGTTCACTGGCTTGGCCACAGATACGTTAGGGAAATCAATGACATCCAAAACTCTGACTTGTATTTTCTCAGTGAACTTGCACCTTTGGCACTACTTTTGGCAGCCTAAAAACGACACAATATTTTAGTAATAAAACCATTATTCGAAAGCAATGTTTGGTAGAGTTTCGCATAGTGTAGACGGTTTTTGTTAGCATTTCGAATTGTCTCTGCAGCGAGCTTTTCTTCGTTGACAACAGCGAAATTTTGACTTTTGCGTACTGTCACAACACAATAAATAAAGGTACGAGCAGAAACTGTTATTGGAGATAATGTCAATACCGCGCGCTTCGGAGGCGACATAAAGTGGTCTGACACCAGGCCATATTGTTTTGAGAAATCGTTGGAACCACACTTTTAGACCACACAGTACAAACACCATTGTTTTAACCAAAGTACTGTAACGTTTCTATCAGCCTCATAATAGTAAAAACTAGCCTGCACTGGAAGTGGAAGCGGTTGCTTCGGATCCCCGAATAATCTCTTGTTCAATGAAGGAGATGGCGGCCTCCATCGGCGACACCTGATCTTCCTCTTCGTCGCTTAAAGAAGGCGTCACTACAGAATCACGACGAATCTGGGGCCTGAATCAAGATTTCAAGAAGTTTTCAATTCAAGTACCCCTTGGGTGCAATCTTTTGCACAAATTTCAGTGGTTTCTGATACGCCCAACTGGAAATTCTTCCGGTCACCTTCTCCTTCTTTTCCTCTTTTTTGAATCTATCACGCAAAGTCTTCCATCGGGTTTTCACACCTTCCGCTGAAATTTTATTTTTGATTTTGTGTATCTGATAAACGAACGAGTGGAATCGAGGGAGTCGGCTATTTCTTGCCAAGCGGCGTTTCGCCAAGGAGTCACGTTGTAGCCTTCGTTTGTGTGGTCGTACAAATAGGGTCTCGCCTTGACCATTGCGATCAGCCTCATGTTGAAAGCTGGAGCCTCATCGGCCCTTCCGTTCGAGAGCAGGTGGTTGATCTGGAACACTTTGTATTTGAAATAAAGGGTTTTGAAGAAATTTTGTCTTTATAAAAACGGATCAAACTACATTTGTTGACTTTTCGCCCTAGCGAAATCACGTGCTACAAATAAAGCAAATGAAAAGTCTTTGAAACCAATATAATTTTCATGGATTATCGAGTGTTATTGGTTTTTGGGCAAGTACAAGTTAGCTCTTTTGGCAAGTACAAGAAGGGAGAAATACATAAGGGAATGGAGAGAGAGAAAGAGAGAGAGAGAGAGAGAGAGAGAGAGAGAGAGAGAGAGAGAGGGGAGGGGGAGAGACCACCGAGAAGAAATTCGGGCACAAAGTAAGCAAAAGTAACATTCTATTTGAAAACCAACCATTTGAAAAGAACCCGGATGGTAGTTTCAAACAGAGATTCGCATTGTCAATTTTCATTTTCCATAAACAACGCAATTATCGTAATCACAATTTAATCGGTTTGCCTAATCGCAGGGGCTTGATTGAGATTAACAAAAAACGGCAATTTCGTCTAACGGCGAGGATTTCTCTCAATTCTTCGGCGAATTTACGACGGCGCCCAGCTTGCTTAGGAAACGATCTTAGCTTTATTGGAATGAGAAAAGGTAGCCCTCGTGATGGAATAACGAAACCATGTTTAAAAAATAAGAGGAAAACATTAATTTGAGCGATCCGTGTGCTTAAAGGGACCACCAGGGTCCTTTTTCAAGTTTATTTTGATTAATTAATTTAATTTAATTTAGTTTATCAATTATCAATTTATCATTTTCAACACCTTTTTCCTTAAAAGCCGTAATTTCAAATTTTTCCAACGGGCTCCATCTTACGTTTATTCACACCATCTCCCCGCTGAACCAAACGGTCCCGGGTTCGTTTCACTCTCGTGCAAATGGTTTTTGCTGGCAAAAAGAAAAATAACTGATAAAATCGTACTGCTGTATTCTGCCGTTGGTTTTAATTGTAGAAAAAAGACCCCTGATGGTCCCTTTAATGATAAAAGCTGCTCCTGTCAGCCGCTGAAACATCGCTCGTCCCAAAAGAAAATCGCGTTCCTTTTTTTCCTTTTTTTCTTTTCACGTTCATTTGAAAATGTAAACAGTAGAAACATCGTTTATACAATCTGTTGATTACATAAATTCTTGTGCTTTCGATCTCTTCGCTCGGTCTTCTCTGTATATACAAATGTTGTGTGCATTTCTTGTTTCTTCGCGCCGCTGAAACGCAAAGTGCACTCAACTGTAGCACAACTACCAAAATACAAATTGTTTTGAAAACTAAGATTTTAAATTGGATGAAGGAAAAAGCAGATGTTCCCTGTGGGTCATAATAACAAAAAGGAAATATTTTTTGAAACATGATGAGTAGAGTAAATGTATGTTTACCTGTGTGATGGCGTCGTTGTCTGTTTCCTCCTTGACGTCGACCGTCGTTGCGTCCTCCGTCGAGTGTTCTGACATCTCTGTGCTGTCTGTGTTGCCTGCCGTTGCGATTCGCTCGCGGACGGCAGGCGGCGCGGTCGATAGCGGACGGCTGCGGCAGTCGTCGGAAAGTTAAAGGGCGGATTTTGGCACACACACAGAATTTGCCATGGAAACATGCGCTATCGATTTAAAGACAAAACCAGAGCATTTGCCGAAATACCCCCAAAAGAACCAGAGAAAGTTTATTCAACGGAATCGTGGAAGTGAAATAGGACATGGAATAACACAACATAGACACGGTTGATCGCAGAAGACTTCACCAAGGCAGCAGCCGCAAAGAAGAGCGAACAGAGAAGTACAACAAGCATTGCCGCAGTCATCATTCCTACGGGGCTCCGGCTGACGATCCACGTAGCTGAAACAGACGTTCCATGGATGGCGTTCTGGTTTCCTGTTCTCTCTCTCTCTCTCTCTCTCTCTCTCTCTCTCTCTCTCTCTCTCTCTCTCTCTCTCTCTCTCTCTCTCTCTCTATTCACAGTGGGTTCCTACCGAGATATGCTAATTGATTTTCCCCATTCATTCTGTGCTGAATCACCCCGCGGAGCGCAGCCGCCGACGCCTCTCGCACCCTTCTGGTGTATTTTTGCGCAACTTTTCTACAGTTAATTTAAAAGCTTTTTCCTTACAAAATCATTTCCTATACTCCAATTATCAACATGGAAAAAGTACTTTGATTAAAGAAATTCATCGCGAATGCACATTCTTTCACTGAATCGTTTTCCCCTTCTGAATCTTATTGACAAAGATAATTGTTTGGTAAAGAAAAATTGTTCCAGGGTCGATAAACGGCGGCTACATTTCATGAATCGAAATGTCAAAACGCCCTCGGATGGATGAAGAAATCTCCAATTCTCTTTCAGAAGGTGTGTTTCTTTATAATATCATTATCTAACTGGGATATCACAATGCAAAGATTTAGATGAGAAGGGCGGTGTGATTGATATTACTATAAAAATGGCGATTTTAAGATATTATTGATTACAAATCGCTTTTCGGTGACGACTAGTCCAGCAGTCATTTGATCTTAGGGGGATAATATATACACATAGATCAACCAATGAATTTCCAAGCTTGTGTTTTACGTTAAAAATCTAATCGATTTGATCATGTTTTTTTTGAAACCTATGTTTCCCCAAATTCAGTAGCTCTAATGTCAAACAAACGAATGTTTGCCTTCCCAGACTGGGCTCTCGATGTCTCTTAACAAAATGCATATGAAGAAACTTGATATTTCACCGTTGATCGATTATTTAAATTGTAAATTACTCACATAACTTGTGGCTGATTGGGGTTATGGTATCCAGCTGGGTACGGCGCAGGGTTTCCGTAATTACCCTGCGGATACTGAGGGTAAGGGTTCTGAGCCTGAGGATGGTAGCTGGCCTAAAAGAATTTATTTATACACGTGTAGAAATTAAATGAGTGTTAATTGTGGTTATTTCTCACCCCGGGATAAGGCTGTTGGGTGTAAGGAGGAGGTGGTTGGGACATGGAAAGAGAGAGTGGTTGTTGACACAACAGCTGGGAGAGGGGACAGACGACGACTGAGGAGAGAGTGTTGTGGGCAGAGGAGGGCGCAGACAATATGAAACAGGTAGCAGTCGACGGGAGTGAGTAAGCCACGGACTACGCCTTTTGAAACTGCCATGGGAGGAGACTTGAAACGTCGAAAGAGGCGTTTTACAAATAGCCGAGAATTTTTAATTGACAACAACATTGTAGGGCGGAGGCGACTGGCTCAACCTATCGGTAGAGGGTGTAGAATGAATCAGAACGATAGTCTCAGAGCATTTATGACCCCAAAAATATATACCCCCGAAATGCTTTGAAGACTGGAGTTAAGGCACGCCATCTGCAGTCCTTACTTCTGGCTTCTCACGGCCTTCGGCCGCTCAGTCAGGTGGCCTGCGGCCGCACGACAAGTGGCGCAGTCTCACGGTGCACACCATATAAACAGACACGACTTCCCAATTGTTAGAGGTGAATCAACCATAATTCAATGCGAAATAAACAGCTGAACATGGCGCTCATTTATGTCCACAAGTTTAACTCTCAGAAGTTGAAACTAGGATGCTTTGTAACTGCCAGAAATTGCAATAATAAGTGTTTAACATTTTGTACAGAACTGTAACCAATAGAAAAGAAAGCCGACAACGAGACACACTAATTGAATTGTTATAAGAATGAAAGGCTGTCGACGTTTATTGTCCCGCATCGCTTTCGAATGTTCTCATTTAGTAAGCCGTAGATTCACTTGGCAGGCTCGGCAGCACTGCAGGCCGGGACGAGACTCGAGGCCTGCGGGGTGGGCTGAGGCGCCGGTTCGTCCTTCTTCGTCAGAAGAAACTCCAAATTGCCCTTGAACTTGGCGTATTCCTAAAGCAACATAATATGTATTGTCTTGGGTCATACAACCTCCTTGAGCTCGTCCTTGTTCCAAAAGTCCATCGCCTTGCCGTACTCCAGAACCACTTGTGCCAGGTACACGTACTGCAACTCGACCTGCACAGAGTTCATCCTCTGGTCTCTGAGACGCTTGCACACGTCGAGGAGGCAGAGATGGTTGGTCGTCAGAAGGCGCTGGAGACACATTTCAGCCGCAACCTGAACAAGTTCAGAGAGAAAAGGGGAATGGCCAACCAGAGTGCCAGTCCTTCCGATGCCAGCGCTGCAGTGGACAATCACAGGCCTGGGGGACTGGCGAACGGCCTGGAGGATCCTCAGCAGAGCCTTGGAACTCTTGGGAACGGACCTATCCGGCCAGGTCTTCCACTGGTGGTGGCGGACAGAGTGCACCTGCGTGCCACAGGTCACCTGCAGCTGAGTCTTCGTCACATGACCATCCTTGCAGCTCTGGTCCATGTGCTCCACAGTGATGTCTAAACTAACACTCTTTATTACACTAGAGGTTTGTCCTTCTGTTGATAGGCAAAAGGGGAAAGGCCGTTCCATGCTACCCTTTGGAAACGAGGCAGAAGGCGGCCTCATTCTTGGTTAAAGCGGCGTAAAATCCGCAGGCCTCCGAATCAAAGAGAAACGAAGTGCCAATTTCACTCTTGCAATGCCTGTGAACAACGTACTCACCGCCAAACACCATCTTCTCTCCCTTCATCGTCGGCCAATACTGCTCGCACTTGGTTTTTCCCATCTCCACCACTTCGCAAAGCATGATGATGTGGTAGCTCTTGACGTGGAGGACCATTCTCCAAAAGTCGACCGAAGTGCTAGCCATTGGTCCCTGGGTGCAGATGAACTCGTTGTACAAAGGCTCTCCACGGACATAGTTCGCCTAAAACATCCCTACAATTCTTCTTCAGTGTTCAATTACGTGAATGTAGTCGGAGCCTCGCCCATCGTCCAGCACAACACGAGTGTTGTCGTTGCAGACCACGTCTAAAACATAGCCTCAACCGTCACTTTTGATCTACCTTTGTAGCGATTTTTAGGCGCATTCTCATCAAAAATAGCCCTAGCGGTGCGGTTTCCGTAGTAGACCTTCAGCTGCTCCATGTACTCTTTGGCCAGCCCATCAGTCCCCGTGGCAAACACCTCCTAGGAACAAAGGTTCTGATCTTTTTGTAGTTTTACCTTGGCGAATTTCTCGTAGGCGGCCTTCTGCGTGTCCGTGGGGTTGGTCATGTGCATGGGCTGGGGCTTGTCCTTCTCCCTGTCCCTCGTAAACATTCCCTGCGTTGGCGCCTCCTCCGGCATATCGCTGTGGTCGTTCATTTTCCTCATCACACTCTGACTCTCCTTCCTCGGCTTCTTTCTACCACTCTGCTCATTCTTAATCTTCTTCGTTCGCGTCTTTCGCGCCTAAATCGGGTCAAATCACAACCTTCGGCTTTAACTCACACTCTTCTTATCCATTCGTAGACGACCGTCCGGTGCTCTGTCTTTGATAGAATGACTCGATTTCCCCGGATGTCGAGTTTTAGGATTGGGCGTGACGTGACTTACAGAACAAACGTATTCGAAGAGTGGGAGAAAGGAAGGAGAAGATCGAGTTTTTAGAGAGAGAGAGAGAGAGAGAGAGAGAGAGAGAGAGAGTGAGAGTGAGAGTGAGGTAGAGAGAGATAATGAAGACAGAAAATTAATCTAGCAAAAATGAGAGGCAGGAAAAAGCACATTTCAATATAAATAACATGTTTATAAGAAAACACAATTCGTCATAGAGATGCCTCATAGTGCATGCTCATATTTTAGATTTTCTCTTTCTCAATCAGTGATTTCAATAAAACATTTCATATGTTCTATTCGTCCCCGAAACCCGCATTCCCTCAAAAGTGCCAAATCAGCTGTGTCTGTGTGCCCTGTGTGCGGCCAAGGGCGCTCAATAAACGCGCTGCAGGGCGAAAAACTTGCGCCACGGGCAATCGGGCGGGAGAACGATCGGCTCCCTCCTTCGCCCCTCGCCCCCCCCCCCCCCCCCCCGGGTGTTGTTCCAAATTCGGATTTTTGAAATTCATCGATTTTTCTTAAAAATTGATTTTTAAACGCCGCTTTTGAATGGTACTAATTGGGGTTCAAAAAAGTATTTGTTGCAGGGTACCAGGAACCAATGTTGGCCCCCAACATCACTCGCCGGAAGAACGTATGTGTTCATTTTTACTAATGTATTTTTTTATTATTTAGCGGCAAAAAGTCAGCAACGGAGATGATAGTGAAGACGATCTCATGGACGTTCCGTCCACGGCGAAGAAGGATCCCCGCGTGAGTATTTCGTACTCCTTGCGGTGCACGACCATTTTGTATTAGCACTTGCATTTTAGTTATTTTCTAAGAAAACTTTTATAAACATTACTGAAATTAATCTGAATTTTAGGACATGACGGACTACCACCCAGGAAAGGCCAAGCGCAACATAAACGGAGCACTCCAGGCTGTTGAAAGTAGGGTTAACAGATATTTTAAAATTCTAATAATGATGCTTATTGGAAGATTAATAATATTGAATTCAGACAAGGCCGTAAAGGCCCCGGCTCCCGAAGGCAGGGTCGACGTTGTCTCCGTGTTGCTCAAGGCCCACATGGAATCGAAGAAGGCGATTAACAGCAGCAATTGCTTCGAAAAACAGACCGTTTTGGACTTTATATCCAAGAACAGCATCATGCAGGAGTCGATTCAGGTATGCTCTTGGAATTTTATAAAGTGATAGGAAGGTGTTCGAAATACCTATGTAGAATGTTGCTTTAGAGAATTATCGCAATGATATTTTTCCTTTTAGGACATGGCCTTCGTTCTGGACTCGGCCGTCAGCGTGTACACTATACGAGTGGACAGAACACATGGACTGACGATGGCTGTAAAGAGCAACGTCAACAGCGGAATGAAGGACGGCAATAAAGGTTTAATTTATCTCTCACCTCGAATATTTCTTTTTCCTAGGACACACGGCCACGGACGAATTCGCCCCTTCTGACACGAAGGAAGCTAAGAAGCAGGCGGCTAAGAGTGAGTGATTGGCCGAATTCCACATATGTCAGTTCTAGGCATGATGTCCGACTGGAAGACGAAATTCGACTCTGAGGTTGTCGAGCGGGAATTGACTCCTCACGACGAAAACGAAGAAGATGAGGAGGAGGAAGAGAAGGGAGAAGGAAAAGAGGAGAGGGAAGAGGACAGCTGGCTGAGGAAGGTTCCCGACGACATGGACGATTTCGACGGCTTCCTGGACAGCGTCATCAGCCATCGCAAACAGAAGAACGCCAAGCTCAACACATTTGTGAGTATTTGCCGTTTAAAATGCTATTTTGTAATTTAGAACCACGTTCTCACCGAAGACAGAGACGTTCTCCTGGACCGCAATTTGAAGCAAATGTCGTCGAACGAGTACTATCAAAAGGTAGGCTTTTAATCTTTCTTTTTTATTTCTTGTTTAAGGCAGTTTCTCGTTACGGCGAAGGCACATCTGACTCCCTGCTCATGAACAACGCCAAGTTCACTTCCGATGGAAAGGCCTACGTCATCCATGCCAGAATTCCCAAGGAGTCTTCGAAGATTCCAGACAGCGTCCCCGTGTCTTTCAGTCGAGGAGTGGCAAGTACGTTCAGCTGTTTTGCGTTAAAATATCTGTTTTTTTAGGTACTCTTTGCAATGCTCTCTCTGAAAATCCCAAGAGGGCTCCGAACGATTTGTTGCCGACCGCAGGCGAGCTCATGACGAGCCGAGGCGACTACGACAGCGACGACGAGGACGAATACGGTCAGTTTTTAAGTTCTGTAGGCTAGAAATTTGGTGTTTGTGTGTGCGAGGACCGGAATTCCAACCGGGTGTCACTAAGGGCAACGTGACATTCCTCAGACACTCTAATTGTAAAATCTTTCGCCGAATCTCCTATTTTTGCTTACTTTACTTGTTACAGGCACAATGACCGTGGAGGCGCCGCCCGAGTGCAGTACCTCTGGCGACGTGACAATGCTGCCAGACATGACGATCGCCGATGTGACCATGATGCCCAACAGAACCATGCTCCCCACGGCCAGCAGCCGCCGTAAAACTGCCGTTTTCCGCGGAAAGGAATTGAACCAGGTGCGGGAAATTTGTTTTTTATATCAAATTTTTTATATTTAGGCTTGGATTGCCGATGACTTCGATTTGGGTATGGAGGACAGTTTGTACGCAGTGGACGAACTGGAACTCACGCGAATCCACAATCTTCGCAAGCAGAAGGTTGGTTCGGGGAATTGGTAATAAAGAATCTCTATCTTCAGATGCTGCCTCCCGAGGCCCGTGGTCGTATGCCTGCGGAGCTGAACATGACGGAGGAGGAGTTCCGCGAAAGGATGAGGCCCATTGAGGTTGCTTCAGAAGAGATTGTACTGGAACCCATTGTTTAGATGTCTGGCATTGCGGATGAATTGCGAGAATTGGACAACATCTGGAATGCACAGGTCGTCCGCCGCGTTGTCACCCAGACCGACACTGAGGAAATGTTCCGGTGGGTCCCTTTAAGTCCAATTTGTTCAATTATGTTCATTTCAGGCACGCTGAGAGAACGGGTGGATCGGAGGAGGAGGTGCGTGCGCTGAAGAAGAGGATTCTGCCCCCAGGCAATTACATATTCTTCATGGAGCCGGACGGCCCGGTTGGTACCCCCTGTGGAAACTAATCGATATTCTGTTCAGAACCCTTTGATTCCTGTGGATCAGTGGGCTGACGAAGGAACCGATGGAGCAGCCGATGTGTCTGGGTCAGTCTATTTTAGCCCATTGAATATTAGTATCTTTAGTGGTGATGATGTCTTCTACGACGCCAACGATGACGACATGTTCGGAGCGGGTGGCTTCTCTCCTGGAGGCTCCAACCTCAACGTGGCCGACGAGACCAGCACCCACCACACTTCTGATGACGAGAGGACCGCCAATGCCGTCCGCGCCGTGATGGAACACAACCCGTGAGTCGATCTTTATTTCCATACGCCAGTAACAACACTGTAACTTTGGCACGAAATACCTCTTTACAGCCGTGCATAACACATCTCTGTTTAGGATGGACCTGGCCCAGGAACCGCTGCAACTGGACGCGCCCAATGACGAAATCCCCGATGTTCCTGTGAATCCGGGTGCGGTGATGGAGAGTCCGGACGACGCTCTGCGCAATCTGGGGAAGGAGGACGACGCCCATTGGAAGGGAAACAAGGTGGAACCGGAGAAGAAGGAACGAGCGAAGAAAGAGAAAAAGCCGGCGGAGGAGAAGGTCAGCAACGTCGACTCGTAAGTGACCTTTTTCTCAATAATTCCAAGTTTTTTTTAGGTACTTCACCATCTCGACGGCTTCGGAGAGGAAGGCCGCGCTGAAGCGCTTCAAAATTGTCACAACTGGGCTGGAGAGGGATGAGAAGGCCATCTTCATGAAGAGGAAGCCGATCGAACGGCGTCTCTACCAGCAGTACGACTTCCAGCTGTTTCTCAGATCCGGTCTGATCAGCCATGTAAGTCTCCTGAAAGATTTAATAATTGCTCATTTTAGGGTCGTTATCACGGAATGCGCTTCCAACGCGTCGGAACCACCGACGAGCGCTTCAACAGGGTGGTTGAACTGCTGGGAACTGACGAGGAAGAGGGAGAAGTGGATGATGTGGTCGGAAGGGAGTGGATGCAGCTGTTCAGTGGGCTCATTCTCAGAGACAACGCAGAGTACAGTGCCCTGGTTGATTAAATGACTTTTTGATTTTTTAGGGAGGAAGAAGATTCCTTCCATTCCGCCAACGATTCGCACGAAGAACAGGACGAGAACGGAGAGGAAATGGAGGAAGTGGACGATTACGGAGGGGACGGGGGAGTGGATGTTGACGAAGAGCCTGTTGATATGGACAGGGACTCTTTCCATTCCGCCGTTCAAGTAGTACTGTAGTCATTTGGTCCTTTAAACCCTTATTTAAGCTGCCGGACCTCGGTTCTCCTGGCGCAGTGGATGTGCCTCCGCCGCCTGTTCCGGCAACGGCCGCCATCCCCGTAATGAAGCAATACGAAGACATTCACGGGGAGGAAAGCGATGAGGAAGAAGGAGAAGTCGTTTACGTTGGTTCTTTTGGTTTTATTCAAGTAAGCTCCTGTTCAGATGATGGATCAGAAGGTTGTCATTAAGAACACGAACATAGACCAGTCCAAGGTCAAGTCCTACCTCAAGGGAATCCTCACCAATCCCATGGTATTCTGGTCTGGATTATATTAAATTAAATATATCGCTTTTAGATGGATGTGGATAGTCTGAGGGCTGTCTCCCGCTCCGCCGAGGACGCTTCGTTCCTGGTAAGGATCAAGCCTCGCGAGAGTATTGTCAGCTTACTCGGGCTTAACGGGGTGCCTGAAAAGGCTAGGTTACGGGGGTCACACACTATTCTCGAAAAAAAATAGGAAATTACCCAATTTCTTGCCCTAAATTGAAGGGTATCGAAGGCCTGAGGCCCTTTCTGCGCCGCCCACGGCTGGGGTCAACTTGACGACATACCCCTTCTGCTTTAAAACTCGAAATTTACGAATGTACCTTTCTTTGACGAAGTTGATCCATAGGTGGACGTGGGGTGCTTGGGGTACCTACGTATTTCGGCGTTTGGTTGAAAGTAATAACAATAATTGAAGGGGGACTTACTTTGCCGCTGATCCACCATTTGGGGGGCTTACGCATCAAACCCCCACACGCCCCTTGTCCAGCTATGAGTTGATCACAAAATTTTACTTTTGACTGTTCTATCACGGAGCTGTATGTCCAAAGTGCATCCTACCACGGCCTTTTTGTGCACTTTTTGGGGTGCCTCCGCGGGCCGTCCTCGTATGATTTTGGCCCATATAGTTTGGTATGGGCACGTCAAATTGGATGTCAACATTATCTTCCTTTTTGTAGGCTCCCGTCGACATCGAGAAGGACGCCACTGTTATGGACAATTCTCTGCTCAACGACTCGAACGTTGGTAAGTGTTTCAGGGCGAAGGCTTGTTAAAGGACTATTTCAGACCCCCTGGAAGTGTCCCGAATGGTGTTCGCTCCGGTGGATGAGCAGTCTCAGATCACGGGAAGTCAGCTGAAGCACTCGGCCTCCTCCAGCCAGGACGCCCTCACCAACGCCGTCGTCCTCAGCGACTTTGACGTCCAAGGTTCGCATTCTTTCGGTGCCCTAATGCGTTATTTGTTGCAGGAACGCACACTCTGACCTCCCTGATGGCCTGTCTGCCCTTCCGTGCTCAACGCCCTCACGAAAAGTCGATGCACGTGTCTTTCGCCTTCAGCATCGCTCTCCAAATGTGCAACGAGAATACTCTGCAATGTGTACAGAACAAGGACGGCGCCTCCTCCAAGAAGGACGAAGACTGGATGGGAGACTTTATCATTCGCAACGGGTCCTCCACTGCTGGCTTCGGCACCGAAGCCTGTCCCAATGACGACTAGACACGGCATCTACTCTCGGAGGCTACAGTATTAGGAGCGCGTCTTTCCGTTTTCCCATAACATGTGCAATGATTTGTTAATAGGTCCCTACCTCCGACCGACTTTACCTCGGATAGATCTCGGTGACCCCTGTATCTCAAATTGGATATCGTAAATAAACTATAATCTGGGCTTTATTGTGCTAAATGTTGCATGGTTGTGAATCCAATTGGGGCCTTTTTCGTAGTACAAGTTTTTACAAGCCTTTTATTCTGAACTATAACTCGGACAAATCGGGCGGTTGAGAAGGTTCGCCCAATCGATCCACAGCTGAAAGAAAATTGATTTTTGAGGGGGGTTGGTAGCTGAAACGTCCAGGGCTCGATCCCGGCTGGTGCGTTTCTTTTTGCGCCATCCTTGCAACCGGAATTGAGTGAGAGATCAAAAATTGGAAAACCTGAATTTTCTGTTCTAAACAAAAGTACTTTTGTTTTTGTTCCAGACGCACTCTTCCCATCGTCCGACCAGTAGGAACTATTGTTGTTTCTCGTAATCTCTGTGGGAACGGGTGGCACTATCTGCAGTTATCGCCAGACGGCTGTCCCCCGGCTTCTGTTGATGTGACAGTCTCCGATGACGTCAGATGAGGATTCCCTGCTCTTCTTCTCTGCCCTGGCCGCCGATTCTGGCCCGCCGTAAGCGTCTTTTCAATTCGGAAGTGTTCCGGCAGCCGGTCGCCCGATACATACAGGCTCGATCGATAGCTGTCAGCTGGGTCCTCTGCGTCTCTGCCACTTTACGCCCAGCCGCCACTGCCCCTCTTTTGCTACTTTTTTGTAGTCTCCTAGATTAATTGCCTACAAATACACAATACAAACCCCCTTTTAATATATGCCGTTTTATTCGCACGGAAAGCGTTATAGCAAAACTTTGATTATTTTCTCTGATTCATTGCAAATGAGTGTCCTCCCGGGCAGATCACACTAGCTTTTTTCTTAAGGTGCATCTTTAAATTATATTCAATTTAGTTTTTAAACTGAATTTTTAA
Organism: Oscheius myriophilus; assembly: GCA_964057215.1. Taxonomy (NCBI): domain Eukaryota; kingdom Metazoa; phylum Nematoda; class Chromadorea; order Rhabditida; family Rhabditidae; genus Oscheius; species Oscheius myriophilus. Next base: position 14,364,074 of record OZ059905.1, read on the forward strand.
AATATACCTATTTATTTTTCAAGATAAGCTGACTGGTTGTCACGCGTTTTGGCAGATTAAGCTAAGGTAAACATGAAATCACATGATCGTTACTTTTGAGTTTACTCATCTGCTCCAGTATTATCATGAATTATCGTTTTACTATATTTAGTTTATGTTAGAACCTTATAGGGCTCAAGTACTAATATCAATTAAAGTTTTTTTCTTAAATTTGTTTTTTCATGTGTAAATTCCGAGCATAAATGAGTGGAATACATAGCTCGAGATTTAATGTGTCCCGACACAGTATTTCCATTTGGATGTTGTCTGTCGTTTTTAACCAATATCAACAGCTAAATTATCTTACCATCGTGTTGGGACCATTAAAATTTGACCGTCTACCTGGCACTGTGCCAAGGACGTTCGGCAGTGTTTCGTTTCTATACGGTCGCAAGATAAATGGCGGTTTTCACCCTGATATATGTGCCCATCCTAACGTTGGGGGAATAAAATTAAATTAAAACTTTTAGAAATGCGACCGGGATATCGTTGAATTAAATTTTTAACTTTTCGGTCTCTCCTTCCTTAAGGAAGGCCTTCGTAACCTATGCAAACTTGGAATACCATCCCGGGCTGATAGTAGAATGCTTGTATGTTATTTACCAAAATGCCTTTCCATTTTTTTAAAGTCCCTTTGGTTGCAGGGGGTCCTGGTGTCCTTCCCCGGCCATGAGCAGCCTCATGCCGGCTGCATCGCCAACGGGGTCGCCCGGCTCTCCGCCGATGCCGCCGTGTGTAGCCCCGCAGCCGACGAAGACAATGGCCCGCGTACAGGGCAGCACCACTTCCAGTGAGTATTTAATGTCTCTGTCCTTCAAGAATTCTTTCAGTCGCATCATGTTCGCCTGTGCCTTTGAATACACACCAAGTGGCTCCCCAGATCGGCACCATCGGCGGATGTCCACCCGAAGGAAACGACAGCAACGCGGAGGTAAGTGCCACTGGTTTTCATACGAAGTTATTTCGAGAATATACCGAGTAACCATACTTTTCTTTCCGAACAAAAACTGAACTATGCCTTCTCCGGTTCAGCCCGTCTTCCTTGATTGAGCTCAGTCCCGAATTTTCAGGGAATCGTGCTCTATTACAAAACCGCAAAATTGAATACCCTGTTTCTCGCCTTTCAATTATCCCAATTAATTCACGCTCCAAAATTAAATGAAACTTTTTTAAATGGAAAAATGCTATTTTTTTCGATCAATGATGCCACTGATATTCCAATTCGCTCATGTGCTCGGGCCAATCACACGTTACCCGTTGCCCATCTATGTTTTGGGCACCCCGTGTTTCACAGAAACCTCTTTTTCCCCGAAACCGTCTTTTGTTTTCAGGTGCTGTCAGTTTTCGAATGTCCGGTCTGTATGGAGTACATGCTGCCTCCCTACCTCCAATGCCACTCTGGCCACCTCGTCTGCGGAAACTGCCGACCAAAGCTCCAGTGCTGCCCAACTTGCCGAGGAGCAACCCGTAGGTCATGAGTTCATTCAGCCCTCAACCAATTATTCAGCAAATGTTCGCAATTTGGGTCTCGAAAAGATTGCGAATACTGTTCGATTCCCCTGCAAGTTCGCTAATTCCGGCTGTCCTATGTTCTTTTATCACCAGGAGAAAGTGGAACACGAGGAGGGCTGCGAGTGCAGGTGCCGTTTTCCCCTGTCCCTCCATTTTTTGTATTTTCAGACCGTACAGCTGCCCTTGTCCAGGGGCGTCGTGTAAATGGCAAGGAGCTCTCACGGAGGTGATGGAGCATCTGAAGAAGATCCACAAAAGTATAACCACATTACAAGGTTCGGATTCTCTTTATCTTTTACTTATTTATTTTAATTCTAGGTGAAGACATCGTCTTCCTAGCCACGGATATCAACCTGCCAGGAGCAGTCGACTGGGTTATGATGCAGAGCTGCTTCGGCTTCAATTTTATGCTTGTCCTAGGTATTCATCGGTTTTATTGTAAGCTTATTTGGAAATTTCAGAGAAACAAGACAGGGAGCAAGGGCAACAGATGTTTTACGCTGTGGTGCAGCTGATTGGAGCCAAGAAAGAGGCCGACCACTTTATGTACAGGTGCGTCGTATCATAGTTTTGTTTTTATAGAAAACTGTCGCTTTCGGTTTGTTAGCACAAGTCGTGGGATTTAAGTTTGCGGCAAAACCTTTGCGTATCCTGAAGGACTGCTCTCTCCTTTGCGGGAACCTGCCTCCGTGTTCCCTGCTTAGAAGTCATTTTCGTGGGTGATCTTTCGTAATACCTGCCAACCGGGTGTCAATAAGGGTAAAAAGGCGTTGACGCAGCACAGAAAATTTTTATCTGAAAGTTATGACCAACCATATCAAAACCTGGAGCCGGTCCGACCGGGTTATCGGGACTCATGAGTGGGCTAAAATTTTGCCCTTGCAAACTCTCAACCATCGCATATCTCGGGGGTGTCAGTAAGAGCCACAATGACCTCCGAGGTACCATCTCGAATAAACGTTTGCGAATAGACATGTACAACTAGACCGTTTTGTGTTGTAGGCTGGAACTGTCTACGATGCGGAGACGCCTTGCTTGGGAGGCCACCCCCCGGTCCATTCACGAGGGGGTCGCCCATGCCATTCACCAATCCGACTGCCTTTCATTTGACACATCAACAGCTCAACTGTTCGCCGGTTCGTTCCTTCCTCTCTTATCTCATCAGGCGTTTGCCTGATCTCACCCGTTACCCCTGAATTTCTTTCAGAAAACGGCAACCTGGGCATCAACGTGACGATTAGTATGGTTTCTGACCCTCTGCCTCTGACGGTCAGCAACAGTCGTCCGTGACTTCGTCGGGTCCGCATTTCTTTCCTACAGCGGCGTCATTGCCGGTGAACGTAGCCTCTGCCCGAGTCTCCTGGCTCTGCCTCCCATTTTCGCTAGATTGTCACTTTCCGGTCGCCTCAGTCATTTTTACTCTATTCAAACTCAATATGCGGCTCGTGTTTGTTCTTTCCTGTAAATAACTCGGCCAAAGTTTATAGTTTTCGTAGACTTGGCTTTTTACATAAATAAATCGTTCGATTCCATTTTTATCGTAACTCGGGTCAGATTAGCTGTTCACGGTTTTTCACTTGCTGAAGCTACAGGGGAAAGTGTAACTGCCAATTCGATAGGGGATTAAGACGGAGTTTCTGTAAAACACGACCAAGTGGGGCTGCGGGCCGGCTCTCCAAAAAATCTCGACCCAGCCGTGCCTATAAGTGGGCGGGGCTTCCCCCGGAGTGAAAGGGGTTTTGGGAATTCGGTTGTGGGAAAGGTAATTTTGGCCCAAAAAGCCGGAAATTTTTCGGTTCAATAGTAATTTGGAAATTGTTTTTGGGTTTTGGCCCAATGAAACCATCGGAATTTCAAATCGGCTGTGGATCCGATCAGGATCGGTGCTGCCCACCTATGGCCGTGCTCGAGGTCAAAATTTCTGAAAGTTGACAAAAAAAAGGTTTTTCACGTCCTTAAACAGTATGTTTTGCATAATTGGGGCTATGTTTTGCAACAATAAGAACTTAAAAAATCATGTCTTTAAAAAGAGTTACATTTAGATTTTCAAAATACTCGGCCGGGTCGGCCCCTTCTCAAATTTTCTCGGCCCGCTGATCAGCCACTCTTGGACTCGGGCTGCCTGAGTAAGGCGAGTGACTAATCGGAATTCGTGTATAACCTTCCACGATGAAATCCTGAAACTTTTGGGCCTTGACCATTTTTTGTTCCCGGGTTACGGTAGGTTGAAGTTGGATATGGTGAACAACACAATGTTGTTAAAAGTAGAATTAGAGATCGAGAAAAAAATACTGATGCTTTGAAGTTCTCGTGCTCTTGCAAGAAAAAAAGGAATAACACCGTCTCTCTATCTAACTCCAAATGGTCTTTCTCGTTTTGCCACCTGTATATCTCTCCATTTATCTCTCTCTCTCTCTCTCTCTCTCTCTCTCTCTCTCTATCCCTCCCAAAAATTATTGGTTCGTTAAGAAAAACACATTCTTCATTCACGGACCACCAGCCACCCTCCCCATAACACGGGTCAAAAACACAATTTATTCCAGAAAACATGGACGATTGATCGATGTTTGGAGCAGTTTTGATGACAAACCAGGCGTTGGTCATTAGATCTTACGAACGGGCTACCTTGAACACGACCACAGCCACCGCACCGAGCGCCACGCCGATCGAAACGCACACGGCTCCGCTGAAGATGTAGGACCTGAAGGTTCACAGTTACTCTGAGAAAAGGGAGAGAGAGAGAGAGAGAGAGAGAGAGAGACAGAGAGAGAGGGAGAGACAGAGAGAGAGGGAGAGATGAACCGGATTGACCTTTTGCCTCCATTGGCGACCTCTTCCTTGATGCTCTTCTCCTCCTGAGTGTGGTCCAGGGCCGTCTCGAAGTCTTCCATGGCCACGGACCCATTCGCCAGCAGGCTGTTGACGTATTCGGCCGTGCGCAGGGAGTACGCCTGCTCCATCACCGACTTGTTGCGAGAGACCTCCTGAAGTCCTTAGAATTCAGAGAGAAATTCGTGCGGGACCCACCGAAACGATGCGCATCTCAGCGCCAGTGTCGAGGAGGAGGTTCACACGGTTGCCGGACTTTTGGAACTGCGTGAGAAGTTCATCGTGCGTCATATCTTGCAGAGGAACGCCGTTTAGCTGGAAATCGCGGTTAGAACAAAGAGGATAAAGAGAAATACAACGTTTCGCTTCAAGACCCATGGGATACAGACATGTTAGGGGGCTTAAGTGAATCTCCAAGACAGACCTGCACAATCCTATCGCCCACATTGACCCTTCCGTAGGCCGGCGAAAAAGGCCTGATCTGAGACACGAAGGGCTCGTCAAAGCCCGGCAGATGCTGCTCATCCTTGCCTCCCTCGATGATGATTCCCAGACCTCAATTGTTCTGGATTTCCCTTTTTCAAGGTTTTAATTACCAGCTTCCTCCTCCTTCTGAATCTCGATCATACTCAAATCCTCCACATGACTGTCGGCGATTACACTGTAGTTCTCATAGAAATCTGGAGCAGATTGAACACGAACAAACTTCTGGAGACATACCCATGGCCACGACCGATTTGTTCGCTAGACGACCGTCGTCTGTGAGAGACGACTGTTGAATGCCACGCTCACATTGACTAACGTTTTAGAGACGTAAACTAATGATTAATCGAATATCATGTAAGGGTAATCGATGCTTACTTTATTGACAACGAAACGATAGCAACTGAGAGAGAAGAGGCAGAGAGAGGAGAGGCAGAGGCAGAGAGAGAGAGAGAGACGGAGAAACGAAATATGCTTCAGATTTCGGTGGAGGCAATAGCGATAGGCACTGTTGGGGAGTAGATTCCGAGAGCACATGAGGAGCTAGAGTGTAGTTTAGCACCAAGGATTCAAAACAAGATAGTAAACCGCAAAAATTGAAGATGTCAACGATCCTTGACATGCAATGTAGGCCTACAAGCTTTTGCTAATAATATTTTACACGTCATTTTACCGAATTTCTGACTTCATACGCAAATAAAAAGGTGTTATGTGTGATATTTAAATGATTTTGTTACAATTTAACTTTCTAGTCTGTTCCGTATAAGCCTTTTCGAAAAGATTCAAATATGAATTCACTCGTACAATTGTACCTTGTAGTGCAATCTTTTAAATTGCCGCCAGTAATACCGTCTTCTGGTAGGTCATGAATAGTCCTGCAACGATTCGCAAATCTCCAAGGCGGGAAGTTTGGGATTTTTGAAATTTAGCGTCCTTTTTTTTGCTACAGTTTTAGATTTTTTATGGTTTCCTAGCGTCTTATTAAAATTAAATTTTCTGCGTTTTAAATAAGAAAAGTAATCGATTGAAAATTAACCTTTTTTAAACTGTCTTTTGAAATTTGCCATTAAACTGGGTATTCTTCGAACATTGATGGCTCTATCATCTGTATCTCTTGTACCTTATTATATATCTCTTGTTCGATATGTAAAATGCCCTTTTAAAATCGTTTTGTTTTAAGATAGCTTGGTATTGAGATGAATAACGAAGAGTTGCGCCGCTCCGTCGTGGCGGAACTCGAGCGCCACAGCAGCGGAACCCCGCAGTCTTCTGATCAGCTGTACAGCGCCATCGGCAGCGAGAAGATCGGTCTCGCCATCGATGACTTCAAGTAATTTTCCTTTGTTTGTATTAACATTTGCCGTTCAGAACGTTCCTGCAGCATTCCAACATCCCGAGGGTCTCTGAAGCCGAGGAAGAAAATGTAATGCCTAGGTACAAATGTTTTCATTTAAATTAATATCAAGTTTCTAGGTACCACCTCCCTTTGGTGAAAAGGAGGGCTTCCCGTAACCAGAAGAGGTCGAGCAGCCAGAGTTCTAGGACCGGTACCCCCGATTCCACCTTGAAGCGCTTCAACCCTAGGGTTGTGAGTACTTTTGTACATCGCGACAATTACAGTTGATTCAGGATGGGTTTATGACCCTCTTCAAATGCGCCCGTCGCCTTCAGCCGAACTCGAACAGTGGAAGCATTGCCTGGAACGAGATTAGGAACCTCTACAGGTAAATTTTGCTTCGGCTATCTGAAAGTAATCAGAAAAATGTCCTTTGGGTTTACACAAAAATGTATTTTTAAGGAAAGATACCAACCGCCACCTGAACAGCGAAGAGTTGAACCTCATCTGTGGTACTTCCAACAAGACGAAGCACGAACTTCTGACTGAAAATCTTCGCGCGGTTTTCGAAACCGTCGATACCAAGGGACTCATTGTTCGCTTGAACGCTTTCTCCACCCCGAGTCCCAGCATTCTTTCCGATGAAACTGGTGAGTTTTCATGGGTAAGGGGTCATTAGATATAATCTTGACATTGTACCACGCAGGTTTTGCTTCGAAATCAGCTAAAAATTTACAGCAATTGTGAGCTTGAATGTCCTAAAATTGTGATACTTTATAATCATTTTTCGTCCTTATAGATGGCCCTATCTCGCCTCCGATGTCGCCTCAAAGCTCCACCGACCCCGATGAGGATCGCAAGATTAAGGAGAAGCGCCGCAAGATAACCGAAAGTCTGATCCGCTCCGGCCTCCTGAAAAGCGATGGGGCGCGTCTGACTGCCGCCGACTCTGGCTCCGTGGTCAGTGAGTGTCTCGCCAGCCAGTCTTCTATCTCCTCTATTGATGCGGTAAGGCTTTGTTGTCTTTGTTACTATTTCTTTAGACCGAGCAGCCTGAGGACCCGTTCCCTCCGGGTGACGAAGTTTTCGAAGAAATTCGTGTCACCAACATCTCCAAGGATGGATCCCAGGACGCGGCTACCGTCGGTTTGTCGACTGAGAAAATGGTCGATTTGGCTGCTGGAGATGCTGCTTCGGCCCACCCAGCTGGCCAGTCTCCGGATGAGGTGATTTTTTTAGATGTCGATTGGTAAACATGTTTCATCTGTTGCTTTAGGAGGCCTCTGTAAAACAGGAAGACGCTGCTGAATTGTTCGAGCGCAGCGTGGGAGAGCATCGCAATTCCCTTGGAAGCATTGACGAGGATGCCTGCGAAGCTTCCTTCAATGTTCCGAATCCTGTGGACGAGGACAGCGATGTCTTCAAGGCTCAGGTTCAGTGGCAGTTCATTCTTTAAAAAAAATCATTTTGTAGGTTTCCAGTGTGAGCTCACAGATGAACGCCGCCTTCATCGCCAATGATTCGCAGGAGATCTCTTTTGCCTCTGTAGGAGCTCAGGAGACGAGCGGAGAGGGTGGCTATGTCACTGGCAGGGTATGCATTTTATTTTCTGCCTTTGTGACTTTGAATCTTTTTGTGGAAGTTTTGGTAACAAATTGGTGAATTTTGCAGGAGCACCTGAGTCCGTTGAGCGATCCTGACATCTCCCTCAACATCAGCACCTCGCTAGCCGAACCGGACACTCCCCGCATCACCAACGAGTTCGCAATGTGCTCCAGCCGCAATGCGAATGACAGCAATACCGCCATGGTACTTATGGACAGTCGGGTGTTTATTTTATCTTGATTCAGCCGCAGCCAGATATCAGTCCCTTAACCGAAGAGGACGAAGAGCTCGAGCGACAGGAGGAGGAACCCGTCACTGTTCGCCACCGCCGCAACGTTGTGGCTTCACTTATGCTTATTACAATGCCTTTTTAGGAAGTTTCCGCTGATACCCGCCCTATTGAGGAGAGAGTCCCTCACTTGAGTTTCACGCCCTCCAGGGATTCACAGCAAAAGGACGAAGTCTTTGCAGGTATGCTTGTAATCCGAATGAATCTTTAACCTTTTTAGCCTCGGTAAAGCCTGAGGAAGCCGTCAACAAGGATGTTGTTTTGCCACCCATAAACACTGCTGGTGGATCCACTGTCGCCACCTTAATCACTACTGTTACCGCCACAATTTCCCCTTCTAAGTTTAACAAGAAGCCGGCCAGTCCCTGGGATAACCAAGACGTATGTTTCTGGGGCTGTCTACCATGATGATGGGGGTGAAAACGCTTCCCAATCCTTCTATTGTGCCCAATTTCCACAAAAAAAATCCAAGTGCCAAAATCGTCACATTGGTTTAATTTGCAGACCGACGAAGAGGACATTCCCTACGACGATGAGTCTCAGCCTGATGATCACGATCACCCGCCTGTGGATTTCGAGGTCACTGGATCATCGAGCACCGAGTCTGCTGCCGCACACACCATCGAACTTAAGGGAAAAGGACAGGTTTGACCTATTTTATTAAATAATTAATCCTTATGTTCTAGACCGCGAAGGCGGATACTTCTTTCGTGCCTCCGATAAAGTTGGAGTATCTTCATGTGGAACAGGGTCCCGTGAGGAGGAACGAGGAAATCCCGCACGACGCCAAGTCGCTGTCGACCATCCCCGAAGATCGCGAGACGATCTCCTCCTTGTCGCCTACGAAGGAGCTGGAACAGAGGCCCATGGACATCGAGACTCTTCCTCCCTCCCCTGAGGCTGCTGTCAGTCCCTTTTCTATCTCCCGACATCCTAATTTCTTCCAGGGAGATGCTCCGCCACCCAAGAAGGAGAAGAAGGTCCGTATCCGTCTGCCCCGTCGTCGCTGGCTCGACTGCTGCTCCATTCTCTGAGTTCCCCCAACGTACTTAGTTTTCTTGGCTTTTCTATGTAAGATTACGTGGCTAATACTGGTATCGTAATCTATGTGTATTCTGTAAGCTGCCCAACAATGATCTTTCCGAATTCACCTTGCGGATGTTCCAATGCATTACGCTTTAACCTGTTGATAGCAAGGTTCTGTTTTTTCTGTAATTGATTAAAACTTGGGGAATATTGAACATTCGTTTAGAATTTCAGCAAAAATAATAGCATTTTCCAATTTGGTGGGAGCTAGAAATCCCTCTCAACGGATTCCTGCCCTCTTTAATATCCTCTGCTTTTCTCGCCCCCCGTTGTCATAGTCACTGGGGAACTTCCGGTTATGATTCTAGGCAGGCTGTAAAAGTGCATTCCAGAGTGTATCAAAGCAAAAGTGCTTCGAATATTCATTGAAGCGGAGGAAAGGGGCAGCTGAGCGGACACTACCGACTGAAATCAGCCAGTCAAAACATACTCCACAAAAGCTCGGAAGACGCAACACCAGGAAGTTGAAGCTTTTTTAGCATAGGCACAAAAATGTCCCGCACTGTGAAAATTCAGGCTCAAATCTGTCCAATTTGGTATTGGCGTTCCGACAGCAGCCTGGTCCGCTCCCTAAAAGTCGGGCCCGGGCCGGTCCTCAAATTTTCCAGCCCTTCTTGTTTCGTTTTTTCGTTTACGTTCGTTTTCTTTTTTCGTGAAAAGCATTCTGTAGAGTCCCTACATGAGCAAATCAGTTCCTCCGGCGCATATAGACACCTAATTATGAGCACTTAACGCATATTATACTCTTTTATTCATCAGGCAAAGAGATTATTCACTAAAAGCCAAAGAACAAACCCCAAAGTTTCAAATTTCGATAAAACACCCCTAAACGGCGTTGAATCGGCTGAATAACTTTTTAAAGTGTGGATAAATACATCCGAAACCCATGGATTCATTGAATCATGGTGCTGAAAAGTAATTTTTCCGTAGCCCATTAACGCATGGTCGCTTTGCCCTTTTCGCCCGGCAGACCGAGACATCCAAAAACATCCATCTGCAGGTGTTTCAGCGCAGCTGCCATTCCTCAAAAAGACCCGGTCATTTGTGTGCGAAAAGAAAAATTCTCGGCGCCCCTATGAATTTGCAATTAAGCGGTGACAGCCAGGTGGCACAAGGCTTGATCGCTCTTTAATTGGCGCTCGGAACAGAAAACATAGAAGTTGTCTCCATGGACACTGGCTGGCAATTACGGCTCGGTGACCACTGCTGCCAGCCGGAGACTCTTTCATGGAATATTCGGCCCTGCGCTTTGTTGCGACGGGGATTACACGCACATACTCCAAACACGAGGAGGGGAAGGGAATGCCAGATGAGGAAGGACGAGGAAAGAGGCAGAGGCAAAATCTATTGAAAAAATATACCCTCTCTCGGTTAATATTTTAGGATAAGGGGAAACCTTTAGTCTTAAGCGTAATTACAGACTTTCATTTGCGCAACTCAGGAGTCGTGTTCTGTGACCAAACTTTCGTTTTAATTTTGACTGATTCTCTTAGAATAAAGCGTTTCAAAAAGTTGGCGATTCAATAGAAATATATAGATGAATCATCATCGACGTTACATCTCTCCTTATCTTTCTTTCACATGATTTCAAGAAGAAAGAAAGAATGGTTCTATTTTTTCACCTTTCTCTGTTGCTCAAATGTGTCTCTTCTTCTCAACGCGTCTCTGTCTCTGTCTCTGTCTCTGTATATGTCTCTGTATCTGTCTATGTCTCTGTCTATGTCTCTGTATCTGTCTATGTCTCTGTCTCTGTATATGTCTCTGTCTATGTCTATGTCTCTATCTCTGTCTCTATCTCTGTCTATGTCTCTGTCTCTCTCTATCCGCATCTTTCTACTTGTTTTTCACAGTTCTCTCATATTAAAATAATTTCCTTCGTAGAAAACATAGAAAATGATGTGTTGTTCAATTTTTATATAAACCTGAGCCCCTTGGCAACATCTGTTCCCAGGCTCTTTTAGATTCTTCCGCCTGAGAATTTCCCTCACATAATGCTTTAAACTCACTCAGTTCATGACTTTAAACGTCGTTAAATTAGCCGTTAAACCAATAACTCTAAGGTTGAACTTATCAAAGTTGTTTCTGAAATCATTTTCTTGAAATCAGGAGACCTCTTCTACCTGATGTGCTGGTCGAAGGTCATAATTCCCTTGCCGTTCCTCCAAATTGGCCGGGCCGTTTCCGTCCCCTCGTAATTCGTGCGTAAGCCGGGAGCACTCAATTCATTTTGACCCTTCGCCCCGCCCCCTCGCTCAGTCGCCCCTCGCCTCGCCGCAGTCGATGGTCACCTTCAGGTCCGTTTTAATCCCAATTCACCTTTTTTTATTAGGAAGCCGGTTTATTCATTAAACAGTTTACACATGACTCACAGCCCCCTAAACAATGACGCATTGCCGCCGTCGTTGAATTCGTTCAGCAGATATGCAAATGCCCGTCCGTTTTGGTCTCGCAGAGACCATCAACCGAACCACAATTGAGTTTTGGGGCCTATTCGCAGTCGAGCTAATAGGAAAAACTGGGGTCTTTTGAAAAACTACGACTGACGCTGTTTTTGCCTTGGGCAATGTTTTCCAGGAATGACCTAGGTGTATGTTTTTTCTATTTACTTGGGGCGTATTCGCAGAAAAAGGGATTCATTTGACAGGTTAATGACTCCCTCGGGAGACGCAACATTCAGCCGTTTCGGCACGAGTGCTCTCTATGCAAATTGAGCTAATAATAAGGGCGCATAGCAAAGGCAGGAGGAGACATTTGGGATATGTTTTGCATTTTTTTGGGGATTGAAATTCGTCTTCTCGAAATGGAAAACAGCAGACGGAGATTATTTTAAGAAAAACATTTTTGAATAGCATAAAATCTTTTAACTTGTTTTGCATATGTTTAGCTTCTCTTACCGTCTGAGTCATTCGAAGTCAAAAAAATGTCTCCGCTAAAGTTTCCTGAAATTTGGGACAAAGCTTGTGACACAAAGCAAGACTTTTGAAATTTCCCAAATACTTCTACACCTCAAACGCCTCTCTCTCAGTTTTTATGTTTATGAGAGAGAGTGAGAGAGAGAGAGAGTGAGAGAGATAATGAGAGATAGGTAGAGAAATATATAGAGAGAGCCCTTGTTGATTCATGGGTGCTGCTCCTATCGCTGCAAGTATGATTCAGTAATTTTGCCAATTTTTTCTCTGGAATGATTCCAAAAAAGGCATACACCAGCCGAGTCTTTCAGATAAACGCACTTCTTTTCTGCTCTGGCTCTGCCTTTATGCGTGCGCACACTGGGAAAAGCATAATTCCCGGCGAACAAGTGAACAGAGTGCCATTGCGAGGACAAATGAGGCCGAATGCCCGACTCCAGGAGTCGCATTGATTGGAAATTATGGCGATGGCTTGGAATCTCTGCCAAACTTCTTGTGGAAGGGAAAACAGAATGCCGTAATTACCCCCATCAGCCACAGAAAAACAATGGCTGCCTGGACGAGCTCCTGGCACGGAATTTCATTTGCGATCATTGCGGAGTTCCGGTAACAAAGCGGTATATCCTGAGCAAACAGCGAAAATTACCCTGTGATCAGAAACCAACAAGGGGTCCATTACAGCTGCTGGCAACAAGAAAAGATCATAGTTTACATGTTTTAGAGAGTGATTTGCGGTGAATGAACACTTTTCCGCCAGAAAGAACCTTCAGAAGACCCTTTTGTGCCCCGAGGCGCTTTGTGTTTGTGCGACGGACCGTCCTCTGCGGACGAGATATTATGAGCGAACCTCCGCTTCCGCGGCTGGATTAAAGGACTGCAATCATCGGCGGGATGGGCCCTCTTTTGAAAAAGAAACGGAGGTTTCGAAACAACAAACTCTGATCCCAAACAATTTCCAAACAGAAGACGGAGCTTAGACAGATATGGGGCCATTAGTATGTCGTGACGGGAAATCCCATTACTACAGCCGAATAATGGCACTCATTTCAAAACGCCGGTTTCCCATTGAGGGAGGACTATAGCAATAGGACGAGAGGCTTATTAAGGCCAAAACGAAATGGTGAATTCTATCGCATTGGTTAAAAGTTTAGCTTTAGAATTGGTATGCTTTTTGAAAAATTTCCATTCCAAAAAATTACGTGGAAGGACATCAATAACGAATAACCCTAGGTTTAGGAAAGCTGCTTCAGTTAGGCGTCATTTTTCACCGAGATTTGAGCCAAATTGATAGGAGCTTTCGTACCATGCCGAAAGTTTGTATTTAGTCGTCGTTGAAATCTATATTCCATTGCTCTCTTTATAATCGACTGTCGGAATCAACAAATGTCTGAATCTCTATATATCGCACACCCATTACACATTTAGATATAAAGGTTTATAAAAACTCCTTTCAAAAACTATGAACATCCAATTGTCATTGCTTTACCCGGTTACTGTAGCCTTGTCTCTCCCCCATTCCGCTGTCCATTTCGTCCATTTGACCATCTTCGGCGGCCGCCGTCCATCTCTCCGATGGGTCCTCGGGGTCCCCCGTCTTCCCTTCCTCCATCGTTCGCGTGGGCCTCTTTTGTCGTCGTGAATGCCGTTTTGTGCGTCCGATCATCCGGCCAATTATGGCCGGCCGCGTGATTTGCTGCCGCCGCCGGCCATCCGGTCCTCCTGCCTTTGGTAGTTGACGTGGCACACGTCGTTTTGAGCTGATTCACAGCCCACGGAAATTCAAGGCGCCCTGGGCGGAAATTCTGAAATGGTGCTGAAAAGCAATGAAACATGAGAGGCTCGGCTGGCGTCAAGCAGCAATCGCAGACAGCCGGCTGGAGGGAGAGATAGGCCAGATAGGGATAATTGCCAGCCGGACCTACGTTTGTTGTGGACTGAGACAATGGACAATTGCAGGAGAAATGGGTTGTTGCGGGAGGTTCATTCCGCTTTTGCAGAAGGTTGCAAATAGATTAAGCCATGCTCTAAAATAAGATGGTCGTAGAAACACGGTTGAAGTGAAAAAGTTGTAGCGTATGGTCAGAATGTAGAGATTTCAAAATACAAAAAGAATATAACCGAAAGAGAATTAGAAATAGAAAGATAGAACGATACAAAGAAAGAGAAAGAGACAGAGAAAGAGAAAGAGACAGAGAAAGAGACAGAGAAAGAGAAAGAGAAAGAGAAAGAGACAGAGAAAGAGAAAGAGACAGAGAAAGAGAAAGAGAAAGAGAAAGAGAAAGAGAAAAGAGAAAGAGAAAGAGAAAGAGAAAGAGAAAGAGGAAAGAGAAA
>OZ059905.1:14378692-14406192 GCA_964057215.1 Oscheius myriophilus
AGAAAGAGAAAGAGAAAGAGAAAGAGACAGAGACAGAGACAGAGAGACAGAGACAGAGACAGAGACAGAGAGACAGAGACAGAGACAGAGACAGAGAAAGAGAAAGAGAAAGAGAAAGAGAAAGAGAGAGACAGAGACAGAGACAGAGAGACAGAGACAGAGACAGAGACAGAGAGACAGAGACAGAGACAGAGACAGAGAAAGAGAAAGAGAAAGAGAAAGAGAAAGAGACAGAGACAGAGAGACAGAGACAGAGACAGAGACAGAGAAAGAGAAAGAGAAAGAGAAAGAGAAAGAGAAAGAGAAAGAGAAAGAGAAAGAGAAAGAGAAAGAGAAAGAGAAAGAGAGAGACAGAGACAGAGACAGAGAGACAGAGACAGAGACAGAGACAGAGAGACAGAGACAGAGACAGAGACAGAGACAGAGGCAGAGGCAGAGGCAGCTAGAAAGAGTTGCTCTGAAAAGAGGAGAGTGAAAAGATTAAATGTATAATTTCCCCGATTGATAATGGCTTAAAATGTTCTTTCACCACTTCCAACCCTTGTTTTTCAGGTCCTTCGGCCATCAGCTCGCCGATTCCGTGCGCCGTTTGTTGCGTTCTCCCCGCCGTTCTCCTTCCCGCCTGCTTTTCAAGAGAAAACTCGACTCTGGAAACTTTTCCGATCTCAGGTAATAATGTGATTTATGATTGCAAAAAAAGCCTTTTACAGTACCCCTAACTCGACGCGCAGTGTGTCGTTCACAGAGGCCCTCTCGTGGCCCTTCATCGATGATGACTGCGAAGAGTAGCCGAGCCCCTTCTGTACATTCCGAGTGCCATTCGTGTCTTCAACTGGGTAGAATCCTTTAGTGATACAGACGGTGTTTAATGAATAACCTCCCCTTCTATTTCCTGTTTTCCTTATGTTTTCCTGAGGGACAATGGCTCTTCAAATAAGGATTCTTCAGCGCGGAAAACCAATGTAGATTTGGTGGAAACAGAAGCACTTCCGCTAAAACAAACAATTTCAAACCAAAGCAGAAGCACAGACTTTCGCCATTGATTGGACGTTAATGTTGGTTTCAAATTCGACAATGTTACAAGGAAACCTAATTAATTTGGTCGAAGGATGCATGGGTGAAACAACGTCACAGGCGGTTTGGAGGCGTATTAACCTCCAAAAAAGGTTTCTGGGGACATTAATTGGGGGGACGGATCCAAATTAGGTGGTCGGTTAAAATGGACCAACCTTGTTGCACTTCGTCGGATTAATCGAAATCAACTCGGCCAGCAATAATTTAGGTCAAGTTGGGCTGTAAATTGACGTTGTCCTGTGATAGTGTATGATTGAGACATTATAAAGTTTGTCGAAATCGCAACTTAAAAGTATAAGCAAAATGAAAGGTCATGACCGGGTGCCCCGGCTGTATGGGTGAGATTGTTCGGACAGGGTGGCTCAGGCTGGACAGGTCGGCTCGTTAGAACCCCGACCTAAGGAACCCACTGAGCCTTGATAGTTGTGTACCCGCCGACCAATTGTTGGTAATAGATCAAATATTGTGGTCTGTGATGTTGTGTAATCCAGGTTTTAGTTTTGGGCGTCTTTGTGAATCGTGTCAAATGCCTGAAGATACTCTGCGAAGAATAGTTTACGCCGCTAATAAACAACGAGCAGAGAAACCCTGCCAAGTCCCAAAACTGAACAAAACATGACGCATTCAGGGGAACACGGCAACAGACTAAACACTATTTACACGTTTGCATAAAAAGTGCTGACCAACAGAATTGAGAAATCATCGACAAACACGAGTTTATTACGCTTGAAGTGATAAAGAAGGCGTGGGAATGTATGTGCAGAATAAGTTACAGAATTGACAGCGTAGCACGATTAGAGAACCAATGGAACACGTGTGGGAAAGACAATTGGCAGTTGGGTCGCCTCAAAGGTCGCCGTGCTTCGCCTGGCGCGAGTACATGTCGTCGGCGTGACGCGCCGTCATCGGCTCCACCACGTAGACCAGGAGGTAGGTGCAGAGGAAGCCCATCAGGGCCATCATCGTGAAGAAGGCGAGCGTCGCGATACGAACACCCTCGCTGGAACGGAATTATGATGAGTGGTTTTAGAGATGGAATAATCGTGCGTGGAATCAACGACACGGAGGGGAATGTCGTACACACTTGTAACTTTAGAGGTTAAACACGTGGTAGGCCTTTTATTGAGGTTCCCGTAACTATTGGTCCTCCCAGCTGATTTTCTGAAAACAGCACGACCTAACTCTAGACTTCTCTATTGATATTTATCACCCTTAATCTGGGCCACGCTGACTGAACCCTCCCGAAATGAAGAATCCCAACCGGCCCTACAGCATGCCAGTAATATTTCTGAATTCGGATGTTGAGATTAAGAAGAACGATTATCAACAACGGAATTCGAAAAGAACACTGTCTGGAAATTATCGTGGTTTTTCGGTTAAAGAAATGACTGAACTCGGAATTCTCTAATACTGTGGTGTTGTTTCCAAAATGAGTATGTGGTAAGACCATTATGGAAAACCACCCTTTAACACTGCATATTTCAACCTGGTCCTGTGTCTGTGACAAGCTAAGGCGATGTTTATACCAAGTGATTTGTGAATGTTCAAGAAAACCAACTCCTCAGGCTGTTCCTCCTCCTGTCGGTCGTTCTGAAGATGCACATAATTCCTCCTGTTCTGTCGACGGTCCTGAATTGTCTTTTCAAAGTAGCCGTGTATGAGATTTAAAATTTCAAAAATAAGACTTACATCAACCACGGTCGGTCTCTGATAGGCGTCGTATTGATCTCCAGGATTCCTGTTCCTTTCCAGGGCTTGAATCACTTTGTCGGCATGAGCTCGCGCCAAATGGCTGGGGATTGGCTCCGTGCTCTGCTGAAATTTAAAAAATATATGGAAACTTAGAGAACTCACATTTTCACCGAGTGGGACACGTGAAGTAGAAGGTCCAGGCTTCGGTTCACCGTCCTAGGGTATTTTACAGAGGCGAAATAAAGGCAACTTACTGGTGTTTTCGATGATTCCACCATACGGGCTTATTTTTGAAATTGCGTAGGTTTTAATACTGAAAGATTATGATTATTGTACTGATAAACAAATAAAATAGAAAAACTAGCATGCGAGCATGGCAGAACACCCACAAATCAGAAATTCGTTACGGAATTTCCGTGCCACTGGCCCAATGCAAGCGACGCGCGGAAAATGCAATTGATCGCTGGGAGACCTCGTATAATTCGCGTTGCGTTGAAGAGTTTTGGGATTGACCACATACTCGTCGAAACTTATTGTCATTCTCCAAAGGTGAACGTGGTAATTTTTTTTATGAATTTTAAAAGTAAAATATAATAGTGTCGACCATGTCTGAAAGAAGGAACTGGTCATCATTGTTCTCATTGACCCTGATGGTAACGGTCACATTTAAACTAAGGTGAAGAAGACTCTGGTAGAATCAAAGCAACAGGTGGACTTATTTATTCCTTTTAGATCAAAAACGTTTTGATGAATAGCCTGACAAGGGAATGGATTTTCATCAGTGTGGCCTAACGAACCGGGGTATATACAAGGTGTGCCCCTATACTTCAGTTTTAAGGTACAGTTTTCAGTATCTGCTTTCGACCCTTGGTTTTCGAGAAAACGCCATTTTTCTGTGGTCCACCCCACTGTCAAATTCGCTTCCCGAAAGTGGTCGAATCTTTGCGATGTTATTATTTTTGCTTTTATATTAGAGAAAGCGAAAATGTATTGAAGAATCTTTCCCGGTTGTAATTGAAAATATAAATACAGCGTTAAACAATAAACATTTTCGCTTTCTTTGATACAAAAGCAAAAATAATTACATCGCAAAGATTCGAACCAAAAATTTTTACATAGCAGGCAGACATTCTACCAGTGCGCCACCAAATCACATTTTAATATGACCCGCGCGCCGGCCACTTTCGGGAAGCGAATTTGACAGTGGGGTGGACCACAGAAAAATGGCGTTTTCTCGAAAACCAAGGGTCGAAAGCAGATTCTGAAAACGGTACCTTAAAACTGAAGTATAGGGGCACACTTTGTATATACCCCGGTTCATTTGGCCACACTGATGAAAATCCATTCCCTTGTGAGCAATAAACGATATGACATGCCTGCATTCCGTTTAGACTCTATTCAGCAGTTGGCCCGCCACTACTTTGTCACTCCCGTTTGGTTGAACAACGCCGTGTTCAATTCCGGAGGCGAGCTTGGAATGCCATCACACAGGCAACCGGTCAAAAGCAGGGGTCGAAATGCTAGTTCTTTCATACCAACATGAAAAAAAGCTTATTTTTCTTTGCACTATTGCACGTGACGCCATGTGCGTTTGCATTGAACGTGAACGTAAAGTCATGTCTCCCAACTACGTTTTCGTCCTCATTCGGTTTTCCGCATCCCTTCTGAGCGGTCACTTACTCCCCTACTAACAATGGTTCGCGTAAGTTGACTTCTCTTTCCATCTCAATTGCTTGCAAACGTTCAGTTTACTGCCAAGTCCCGTGCCCCTCCTTGCTCTGGTCTCCAAAAAAGCATCGAAAAGAAAAAGAAGGTGGAGAAGAAGCAGGGTCGCTTTTTCCGTCTCCATGTGGACAACCATCCCCTTAACATCAATGAGAAGTTGGAATCGGATCACATCGACAGCAACAGCGGCAACGCCCTTTCGGAGGTTGCTTGAATTGAAGTTACTTCAGAAATTCTAGATTCAGACGATGAAGACTTGTTCTTCTTCGCAGAGTACGATGCGTGGAGTTCTGTCGTTGCCGATGGTCCTCACAGAAAAGAGTTTTTCGGAGCTGTCCCAGAGGGAGGAGGAGGCGACGGACAACCTCTTGGCTGGACTCTTCAGTCCCAGTGACTACCAGAAGAATATTGACTCGCCAGTGACTCCGGTGTCTTCCGAGTCTGTTTGGACGCTCGGTCCTCTCGTCACGCCTGATGAGTCCTCTTCGGTGGCTTGTGTGACTCCGGAGGATCTCGGATTCTGCAGTTGCAAGAACATCACCTCCGAGAGTTCGTTGAGCGATGAAGAAGAGAAGGGGTATCCCACTCCCAAGTGTAAGGAACTCAAATGTTTGAAAGTATCTCTTTTAAGTCAAGAAGTTGCTCTACCGCCTCTACACCCAGGGCCCTCCGCGTGAGGTTCGCTTTGAAGAAGAGACTTCGTCGCCATCGAAGATGGAGGGAAACTGCACTCCGAGGAAGCGTCTGACCAAGAGGCGTCCGAGGAAGGAACTGAGCGATACTGACCGCATCACGGCACTCGAGATGGAGGTGCATCTGCTCAAAGAAATGGTTCTGGCACTGCCCAATTCTACCCACATCGATATGGCCACCGTAAGGAGTGTCTTGGTTCGAAGAACAAAGTTTTCAGCAAACTGAGAAGGTCGTCGAGGAGATGGTCAACCCCGTCTCTGAGAAGTCTTCGGTCCGCCAGCGCGTGGCTCTCTTCGAGGCACAGTCCGACACGGCCGTCGCTATGAAGAACGGAGAGATCTCCAAGAGACAGACCCACACCGTGTGATACTGACAATAAACAAACTGAGCGTGTCCTTATTGTTTTTATGGAATTCTCGTTCTTTTTCATTTCTGTGACGTGACCTGCGAGTACACTTCGTTTTCATGTCCTCCGCGTGAGCCAGTCCGCTCCAGTGTGTTTGCGTGTTCTTGCCCCGATGCGGTCCGGTTTTCGGCTTTCGCTTGCGCAAATGAGCAAAAATGTGAATAGAGCATATTTATTTGAGCACATCAATAAAGACATTTCAACTGTACTGTACAAACAAAGGGAAAGCCCGTTGGCATGAGCGAAAGTAGGTCAATACAAGTAGGTCGAAGGCCTGTCATCCAGGGTATGGGCCATGGGCAGATCCAGGTTCACGGGGGGAACCGAAGAGTAAGGACGGTCCATTATGGCAGGGTTGCCCCCGTAGATCGAAGCTGGAAATAAATAAGTAATTAGTATCTATTAAACTGTTATGATCATCTTGCAATCAAGTCCACGTTCTCAAAATTCAGTGTTAAATTGAAGGGTAACCCCAAATGCCTCTAATTTTAGGTGTGTTTGGCTCGTGTTCCTCCAAAGGATTA
This sequence comes from Oscheius myriophilus, assembly GCA_964057215.1. Classification (NCBI taxonomy): domain Eukaryota; kingdom Metazoa; phylum Nematoda; class Chromadorea; order Rhabditida; family Rhabditidae; genus Oscheius; species Oscheius myriophilus. The sequence goes on from OZ059905.1 coordinate 14,384,807, forward strand.
CGAGCTCCTTCGTGACTTTGGGTGAATAGGCGACTAAACCCACCGGCCGAGGACATGACCCTCGCGTCCTCCTCCATCTCCTGGTCCTTTTGCTTCTTCCTTCGGTGACTCACTCCGTAACGAACCATCGCCATCAGACAGATCGAGATCATCAGGATCGTCATGATGATAGCTGAACGAGAAGAATAGATTGTAGATAGGAAAAAGAAGGCGATCTGAAACAAAATCTCACCGAGGATGATCCATCCGACGAGGGAGAGGGGCTTGCTGGTCAATGGCATAGTGCCTGGGTCGTTTCCACAGAAGGGATCTTCTGCCCTGAGGGGAGTTCCAGTGGGAGGACAGCCGTTGTCACTCGATTGGCACACTGCCAGACATCCGGGCTTCTCAATGTCTATGTCCAGATTATCTCTCAGCAGTTGGCGGAACCAGATCAGGTCATTGTTACAGTACCAAGGGTTACCTAAAGTAAGCAGGTAGTCGAAAAAGTTCAATTTTATTTGACTACATCGTTATACACAGCATATTCCCAAATACAAGCAAAGGTTACATAAAAAAAAAGTAATTTTTTGTACAATTTTAGGGTTCCATTAATGCTGCTAGGGTTCCTGAATGACTTTTCTCAAATCTGATTCAAATACATTGACTTCATTGAATTTTAAAGAGATTTTTAAGAGGGCTTTGAAATCCGCCGGTTCATTTTCCCTTTTCTGAGGTTCTGGGGACAACCATAATTAATGAAGCAGCCTTGGATCTTGAAGACCCAAAAATTTCTCTGAATCCCAGCAACTTAAACTCAAATCCAAGAAGTGTAATGTAGGTTCTCAAAAGTGATTACCAAATACATGTTCGTACAAAAATTAGATCTAAACATATATGTTAGGCCTTAATTTCTCCCAATTCCTACGCCCTGGCCAAGGTGTTTCTGCCGCGCGCGGTGTTTACGCAAGTTCCGGTCCGCACGCGCCAACGCTGACTAAGAGGAGAAGGGCGCGGCGGGGGACGGTGACTGGCAAACCAGGAATGAGCAACTGGATCGACAAGAAACAACAAGGGATTATAAGAAGAAACCAGAGGAAAGACTTACCGCAGCAGTAGATGACACGGCGGTCGTTCGGCTTCGGGGCGAACGTGTTCAGGAACACGTCGTTCGGCAGTGTCTGCAGTTGGTTGTAACTGAAAAGCATTGTTTTTGGGGTAGTATTTGGTGAAAATACCTGATGTCCAAGTGAGTTAGGGAAGGCAGATTGGCAAATCCCAGGTTCTGCACATTGCTGATTCGGTTACCCTGCACATCAACTGAGTACAAGTCGCGAAGGTTCTCGAAAAAGTCCGCACGGATCCTGAATCAATCGATTATATATTGATTAAATATTGGTTGTTCTTGTAGTGTTCTACCGTCGCCTCAGGGCTAGTTCCCGTGTTTGAGCAGCCTCTTCTTATGACCAACGCCCCGCCTCAAGTGGTTTGCTCAAATGCGAACCGTCAGTCGACTAATAATGCGCAAAAGAAACGAAAACCTACTGGGAGAGTCGGTTTTTGTTGAGAACGATGGCTTGGATCTGGGGAATTCGCTGGAACGCACCCCGCTCGATCGTATCCACGGCAGCCTCGGACATTTCCAGGCGGATCAGCAGAGGAATGTGCTGGAGAGAGAATTTAAGCAGAAGAGAATGGAAAAATCACCATGAAGGCATTATTAGGAATTACGGAGATGGGGGTTTCACCCATACCCAGCACACGCAGTTGGCCAATGTAACGGAACATCTCAGGGGTCCAGGAGGGGAATTTATTGCCAGTCAGGTACAAGTACTGCAGATTGGGGAGGCCCTAAAACAAAATATGAAAGAAGAAAAAATTGCGTTTACCTGGAAGGCTTGGGGAGGAATGACGGTGATTCCGTTGAATTCTAGAGACAATGACGTCAGGTTGGGAAAATCAAGAGCACCCACTGGGACCTGAAGAAGGGGAATTTCGAAATTTTAATTTTTACAGATAAAACATATTGTTGCCGCCAAACGGGCATCATTCCAATTCGTGCCTTCATTCTCTGTTGATATTACGTTAATCTATTATCAACAGAGAATACTGGAACGAAATTGGCATGATGTTCGTTTGGCGTCAGCTATAAAATGTATTTTACAGAAGACAAAGTAAACCCTTACTTTAGTTCTCTTCGTGCCTGTCTTTCATTCCTTCGTCTCTTAGTCATCTTTCTCTTTCTCTCTCTCTCTCTCTCTCTCTCTCTCTCTCTCTCTCTCTCTCTGAAATCAAATGAAGACTTTCTTTACAAACCTCGTTGATATTGTTGAGTCCGAGGTTGAGATTGGTGAGAGTTGTTCTTTGGTTCACCAGAGCGGCGGAGGGAATCTGAGCGAGAGAATTCGTCTCAAGAGAGAGTTCCTGAAACCCCTTGTGGTACATATGTTTTCAGTCGAACCTGTAGCAGACGAAGAGGTCTAAATACTGTATTTTCTCCAAAAGTGGCATCAGTTAATCTGTTTCCTGCTAGAGATAGTTTGATAATGAGGTCCTTGCTCGCATAGCTGGCAAAGGCGTTCGACGACAGTTGGCTGATTCTGTTCCTATTGAGGTACAACTTTCGCAGGTTTCGCAGCTGAGGCACTCCTGTCTGAGGGATCTGGCCGAGGTTGTTGTCATTCTGTAGATGAATTCATTTGGGTGATTGGGTCTATGCCTACCAGATCAAGTTCAACGAGGGAATCCAGAAGAGCTCCGTTGAAAGCCTGATTGTCGATGGCCGTAAGGGTGTTTCTGTTCAAAACCAGACGGAGGATGGTGAACCCAGCGAAGGCGTTGGCAGGGATGCGGGACACTGCTGTGTCAGTAATCGTTAGCGAATCGATCTGGAAATGATCAATAAAAGTTATCAAAAAACCCGATTCGATCTCATATACCACCTTGCCAAAATGGGCTGATGGGTTTTCTTGTATCCATTTCGGATGTATAAACCAACATAATTGTTATTAAATCTCTTTTTACGGTTTGTCACATCGTTACAATGTATATACGTTGTGTCCCTCTTGGTCAAAGTTGAGTAATACGAAATCGACGCGTATTTGACATTTCGTTCAGATAATTCATAGTTAGGAAAACAAATTCTTACGGAAGCACTTGGTAATAATAGCAATTGAGTGGGAGGTTGTACCTAAACCTCTTAAGGTTTTCATAAAAGACTGAGTTGCACTAGTGAGAGATAGAAAATACATCTTAAATGTTGTGTAAAAGCATTCGAGAAAATTCGAAAACGTAAATAGAGAATATCTTGAAATACAAGGTATTAGTGTACGAACCGCAATGTCCTTAGCTGCTTGAATGGCCTGAAGGGCGTTCTGAAGAGAGCCGGCATTCTGACAAAGAATTGCCACCGGTTCGAAGATTGAAGGAACACAAGTACAGGGTCCGGAAAGCTGTGGACACTGGGCCGAGGCCGCTGCGAGCAGGGCGGCGACCGAGACGGCGAGCAGCATTCGAGTGCCGACGGAGGGGGCGGATGGACCGGAACGGAGGAGGGAAGCCGATTGAGACACTAAGTCGACAGAGGCTGAACAGGCACTCGATTAGGAGCCACGTGGGAAAAAAAGAAGGATGGACAAGACGGAAGGGCAGGGAGGCGAGAGGGAGGACGGGCGGTACGGGAGACATTAGGAAACGAATAGGCGCCATCTTGAAGGATCACCGAGAATGTAATAAACAAATATTACATTTAACGAAAAACCTCAAACAGAAAAGAGATAGAGAGAAAGAGAGAGAGAGAGAAAGAGAGAGAGAAAGAGAGAGAGAAAGAGAGAGAGAGAGAGAGAGAGAGAGAGACAGACATAGAGACAGAGAGATACAGAGATAGGGAGATAGGGAGATAGGAAGATAGGGAGACAGAGAGACAGAGAGATAGGGAGATATGGAGACAGAGAGACAGAGAGACAGAGAGACAGAGAGACAGAGAGACAGAGAGACAGAGAGACGGAGAGACAGAGAGACAGAGAGACAGAGAGACAGAGAGGCAGAGAGATAGGGAGATTGGGAAGAGACAGACAGATAGGGAGATAGGGATACAGAGAGACAAAGAGACAGAGAGACAGAGAGACAGAGAGACAGAGAGACAGAGAGACAGAGAGACACAGAGACACATACATGCGTCAGTTTTGCAAAAAATTTCTACGGAAACCCACCGCAATCAAAGATGTCTCAAAACCGATGCAATGTTCATATTCAGGACATTATATCTTGACAAAAACGAATTAGATAGATATCAAAAGGTGAGACCTTTCAGGTAGAATAGTAACGTTATTTCTGGTTTTGATGAATATCTGACGAAGTATTAGGAAGGGTAATTTCATGTAAAAGGAACCATTGGAGGCGTGTGAACGAGGGTGTACATAGTGGTTGGATTGAGCGGGTGTGGCCGATCGGGGATGTGCTTGGCGGACCTTTTGGGTGTCAGCCGGGCAAATAAATCGCAACTCGGATGACAGCGCACGAGCGAACCATGTCTTGAGAAGGGCTCTTCCTGTTGTTTCCCTCGGGCTACCACCAAATAAGCACAAAGGCCACGTCAGACAGACGCGGTCATTTCGAAAGGCTTGGTATTTGGTGTGTGCAGGTGTGCATCATCCGTAATCCTCAAACAACGCGCTACCCGACGCCGCCGGCTATTCCGGGAGAGAAGAAAGGACAGGCGTTTTCCAGGACGACAGCCGTCGATGTGAGGACGAATGACAAGTGGAAGAATATTGGAACACTGCCTTTAACCTTTTGATAGACTTATTAGGCCTATCTGGTTGAAAAAAGAAGCTTCCCTCTTCGAAGAATGGGCGAGTAATTAAAAAAAGCAATGTGAACAGAGGTCTCCAAATACGTGCACATCTCCGTCGCTTGGGTCATGACGAGATCCTTTAAAAATGGCCTATGGGGGAACCTGCGATTCCTTATAATTCTTCTTTTCGAACCCGCCGTGCCGTCAAAGTCTGGCTGACGCCGTATCTCCCTTCCTTCTTCCAAAATCCAAACGGCTTCTTGTAACCTTCGTGAAATTTCGGGCAGGTGCAGTGCTCAATTCACTCCGAGCTTGACATAAGTTTATTTTATTATTTATGTTTAAAAAAAAAACATAAATTTCTATATTTAATCAAAAAGGGTAAACGTGAGCTGACTAAAAATGCGTCGTTGTTGAAAGCTTTGGGTGCATAAACCACCTAGTCTTTTCTGTCCCTCAGCTTACATCTGTAAAACAGCGATCATTACTTTATTTTCACACAAACTAGCTCTCACTTTCTGCTTAATCACTTTCTTAAAATTTAATTTCTCAAAGTTCCTAGTTTCCATTCAAACCGTAAAGCCACCTTCCATTCAAACCGTAAAGCCACCTTCCATTCAAACCGTAAAGCCACCTGCAGAAGCGGAGAGCCTGGTATCCACTGCCACTACGAGACGTGTGGTTGTAGGCCGTACAAGAATTGATTTTCCCCTTGATTGATTCAGTATCTGCTATATTTGTGACGTTGGTTAACAAGCGGAAGAATAACAATAATTTAATGCGCATAGAAATATGGTTTTCACAAGAATCGGACATTAAACCAAGCTTACATCAGCAACGTGAAGGGAGAGAACACCTAATGGAAGTGTGGTAACTGGTGACCCGCACTCTGGCGAGGGGAAACATCCGTTTAGAACAGTTTGCCGACGATCAGTCCAATGATGAGGGCGGCGATGGCGAGGATGATCACCTGCACGGTGGGTAGGCCAGTCTGGACCGACGCGGTTTGGGCGTCCTGTTGCAGTTTCGCGTTCTTCTGAAACATCAATTATATAGAGGTTGCTCAAGGTTTTATACAACGTTGCTTTGGCTTGGTGTAATTAATAAAATTCGCAAGACCAACGCATCAAAAACATAATTTGATAGGCGTAAAAGTTGGCAAAGTCGATGTAAGAAGACTCGCAATTGGTTTAGGACAAAATAAGTCTATTGCGAGACGCGATCCAGATTCGAGAACAATTCTACGAACCTTGAAGAGTTCGTTGACTTCCCTTTGCAGCGAAGCCTTCTCGCTCTCGACCTTCTTCCTAGCCTCCACCTCCTCACGCATCTGGACGGCGTCCTCGACGACTGAGCTCTTGCTCGACTTGGTAACCGGGTCATTGAGAGCAATAGAAGCCAAAGGACTAAAGAATAAGGTAGATTTATTAAAGGGTTAGAATACCTGACGTATTGGGGAGCAATAGAGGTCTCCTCACCGCCAACGAAGTGCTGGGTGATTACTCGCGGCTGCTCAAAAGCCACAGTCAATTTACTGTACATGATCTGGGCAGGATCGGCAGTCTGAAAAGGAAATAATTTAATTTGTCCTCATAAAAGAACAACCTTCCAGAAGCTCTCCAGATCCATGTCGACGTCGGGGGTGAAAGAGGCCTGCACCATGAACTTGTGCTTGGACACGTCGATGGGAGGGGCTCCGTCCAACGGCTGCAGCATCACGTAAACGGTCATCGACTGTCCGGAACAGATAACGCCTACAAATATGTAGTATGAGCTAGTAAAAAGATACGATTCTGTATACGGCAGAAGAGACTCACCGGAGTTGGGGCGAACGCAGTACTGCCTGGGAGCGGTGGTTTTGACCTTGAAGCAGACAGTCTTCTCGGAGGGGTTTCGCAGAGTCAGCGTGGCGTTGACCACATCGGTAAAGGGGCCTGGAAAACAATAATTGATTTTAAATTTCACAAAGAGTTTTCTTGTAATCTTCTAAGAGAACAACCCAAATCTGTAAACTCGCCTGCGAACATCAATTCGCGAGAGGGCTCGATATCCAGGATCTGGGGCATCTTTCCATCCGCCATTCTAGAAAATCGCAAAACAATATAAATAACAAGATACAATAACATTATAACTATGACAAGGAAGTGGAAGAAGCAAGCTGGAAACAACTACAGAATTGATAAGCTTCCAAAAAAAAAATGAACCAGAATTATAGGGAAGATGTCAAGAAAGAGGTTTGTCCCAATTTTTGCAGGCAAGTTTAAACGACCATAGTTGTAAGCGGCTGACAGTAATTAGAAATAACGACACAGGTAGTTCAATAACAGATAAGTGTTTACACATATGATCGCAAAAGACAGAGGGGGCGGCTGCCCACACGGGGAAGTAAAATCTTAATTTCCCGAGAAAGAAATAACAAGATCTCCCAAGAAACCGAGACAAAATGGACAGACAATTTTAAAAGGCGGGAAAAGGAGGTCAAATATCCCGAAGCGATTCAAAATACCTTTAAGTTACGAAGCATCCGCCCTGCGTTTATGCGTACTCTGAAATGTCGTTTTGTAAAAGTTTGTACCTAAAATCTTCGCTTTTTTCTTGTTTTTTTTTTGCGTAGTATGTTCTCAGGCACCCTTTTTCATGAACCATCATGAAAGATTCATGAACCATCACGCCCTTTTGGTTCATGAGCATTTCATGATATTCCATGAGCATTTCATGATGGTTCATGGATTTTTCCACGCCCGCACTGCAATAAATCGTGCACCAGAACCGTTTTCTGCTCAGGACCATCCCATTCATTCCACCAGCCAGCTGGTTTTAAAACCGCCAAACCCCCTTATAAAACACTTTTTACATGAAAATATCATTTATTACAAGTATTATAACAATACTATTCAAAACTCAGCTACAAAAACAACAATATCATTGTGGTAACGCATAATCACTGCAATAAATGAGAAAAATAACATAATTGCGGCACAATCTACATGGAAGCGCTTGTAGATGAGAGCCCGTAGTTCCACATATGAAACGACGAAGTGGTGCCGTAGTAGTAGGAGTTACATAACACTGAAATAAAACACATTTTGCTTTCAAACGGTGAAAAAGAAGAAGTGGAAGAAACAATAAAAGCTGGAACATCGACAGTTTGGCGTAATTTTTCCGAAAACGCTCCGGTTTCAATTTAAAAAAAAATAACAATAAAAAAATTAACAAGGGAAACACAGTGAACAGATAGAAAAAAGAAACAGAAATGGAAATAAAAATGATGTAAAATGGAAGACAAGTCCCAGATTCTGTTAGTCCTTTAATCATGATCGTTCATGACGATTTCATGATGGTTCATGGGTTCCATGAGTGTTCATGAGGTTTCATGGTGGTTCATGAAATCAGCATGACATTCCATGATCTGGTCATTTTAGCATGAATGTTCATGAAATCTTCATGACCGTTCATATTTTGGCTGTTTTAGCATGACCGTTCATGAAAAAGGGTGCCTGAGTTTAGCCGTTAAAGAGTTACATCCAAGCATGGCAAAATTTGGGGCCGGCCCAAAATTTTTTTTCGTTTTCTTTGATTTTTACATTGAAAAAAGGCATAAATTTTCGGTTGAGTCAGCCCGGCCCGGGCCGGGCCGTGAAAAATTTTGGAGCGGGCCGGCCCGTTGCCATGCTTGCATCTGATTATTATTGGTTTTTAGACGAACTTATTTTTATTATAGGTGATAGCCGTACATCGACATGGAGACGGAGATTCAGAAGAACGAAGAGATCCCCACGGGATCCGAGAAGAATACCCCCATCCAGGATCAGGTGTGTTTTACTTACTGTCCACAGTTATAACTGTTTTTTTTTTCGAGCACCCCTGTTTCTGTCAAGCGTGGACGTGGACGTCCTCCGATGACTATGAAATCCGACACGGAAAAGGTTTGTTGTTTTCGGAAAACAAAACGTGTGGCTGACTATTTAGGAAGTCGCCAAGGATTCCGCTACGAATGGCCAGCCTGATGTCGCCAAGCGTGGCCGTCCCGGTAGGGAGGCGACTACCATCAACAAGCAGGTTGGGTTTTTTTTTAGAGAAGGGAATTACTTTTTGTGTAGTACCAATAATCTTAACATTTTTAGGCCCCCAAGGAGGAGACTGATTCCGACGGAGAGCCTCCCGCCGCCAAGCGAGGACGCGGCCGTCCGAAGAAGGATTCGACCACCGATGGAGACAACAAGGTGTGGTTTTTCTTTCAGTTGGGGGTTTGTGGCAGCAAATTTGGTTTTCAAGTATGACATTCCTCTTTCAGAAGGCTACGAAGAAGACTGATTCTGGTGAGGAGCCTTCCGTAAAGCGAGGCCGTGGCCGTCCGAAGAAGTCCGTCACCAACTGAACGAAGATCTACGACTGCCAATACTCCACCGACTGCCTCCGTCTGTACTTTTGTTGTTATTCTCGGGCATTCTCCAATTTTGCACTGTCGTTACCCGAATAAATGGACACTAATATTTTATCGGTTTCTTGTATGAAAGTCCGGATTTTTCCTTCGTCATGTAATATGGAGTTCCTGCTGTTTGGCTACATATCGCTATTTACCTATAGCTGTATTATTTTTTCTCGTTTATGCCCGGGAAAGCGGTGCATAAAAGCCACCAGGGATTTGCGCTGCAAAACTGGTCCTGGGACAACTGCAACAATTCCTCCGGGCCCAAATTTTCGAGGCCCGGCCCTTTACCAGCCCTGTCCTCCGGGGTATAAGCCACGCCCGCTGACTGCTACAACTCCTTGTGACAATTCGGAGGGGGTGTCCTCAAAGTAAATTACTATGTGAGAATTCCTCCGCGGAGTTGTCGATGGCTGCGGAGGAAAGGTCGGGGTCTTCGGTCGCAAAACATACCCGGTATCGGTGCTTCAAAGGATTAAATTGAAATTCCGAAGCAGGTCGGCGGTACCGTTAAATTTTCTCGGTTGTGCCTTGAATTTTGTAATGGTTGCTATTAGGTCATCCTGTTTCAAGTCGTGGGCAATGGGTCTTTTTCCGAATTTAAGGATTTTCAGTCAATCCTTGAGTTCTTTTTTCTTGTGAATTAACGCTGACTTAATTTTATGATTCCGGTTTTGGCAGCATTTCATTTGAAAAAATATTTAACCACCCCTCAGCAAATCTCGAGGGGACCTCCGCGGAGGTCGGTAACGATCCCCGCGGGGCAATATGGCAGGTGTCACCCTTTCGTCGTGCCGGCGTCCTGCGGAGGAAAATCCGAGGCCGCCCTTTTGTCCGCGGAGCCTCCGACAGACCTCCGCAATTGACCATGGAGCACGAATACCGTCACCCCGTGTTAATCGGCACTGGGCTTTCCTCCCCGTCCCCTCCGTGCTTTCCCGTAACTACGTATACAGTACTACAGCTTCATCACTAATATTTATTTGACAAGAAAATACAATTGGGTCCGAGTATACATAGCATGACATACAGAACAAGAGCACAATAGCAGTTTGGCGGCCCGTGAAACTCTCTCACTGGGCCATCAAACTGCAATAGAGCGTACAACATAATGACAAGTATATCACGAAATAAATAACAAAATAAAAACAAAAACATTGAAAAATGGGGTTCCTGTTTCTTCTTCTGGGCTTCTTCGCGGACACACTGCAGAGGCACAGATGTGCCTTCCCATTCCGTGCTGGCTTGGGTGTAGTTGAACCGGGCGGACCTCATCTTAGAAACGGCAGCCTGAACAGGGAATACAAGTGTGAAAAGGGAAAACAAGGCGAAACCAAGGAATAAACAACATATCAAATTAAAGGGAACCAACCTGTAGTGAGTATGAAAAGGTTTAGGTTAGAATCAATACAAAAATGAATTAAAGCAATAAGAATAAAATAAAATCGTGAAAAAAAACAAAGTCCAGAGACGCTAAATTCAAAAATGAAAGCTTCGCGCCTCATCGCTTCGGGACCAATTGATGGGTGGCCTCCGAGCGAGCTCCGCGGAGCTCGGTGTTTTGCGGAGGTTTCTGCGGAGTCTCCGCGGATTCCCCGCAGCGTTCGGACCTCCGCGGAGGTCCCCTCTAGATTTGCTGAGCCGGCATCGCGTTTCCCTTTGAGAACACTTCCGCACAGTCCTTTAACTCACGAGTGCGTCATTTTCGAAAACGCTGTTTCATGTTTTGCTTTATTTGTTTCCTTTATTTTTAAATTTTAGAATGTCTTTTTTGCGTTTTTTTTTAAATTCAAAAAAGTTTTTTTAAAATTCGAAATTTTCCGACGTTTCAATTCGTACCCATTTTCAACGCAATCCGACATCGTATCCTGGTCTTTTTCGTTTTGAATTCCCTTTTCCTTTTTTCCTCTGATTCATTTTTTCTGTTCTTTTATTTAGTGAAGAATTTATGTTTTCAGTAGAGTATGACTTCGTTTGAGGAGAAACGGAGAACTGCTTTAGCTAAAGCTCAAACCTTGGCCAAACCTTCGGTGCAGGTGAGTATATTTCCCTTTTTATAAACGAAGAGGTATTTTAGGCGGAAGGTGATGCTGAAAGCGGTGTTCCATCGGGTAGTAATGCGGAGCCATTCGAATTATCAAAAGTCGAGGAGAACGTGATGGTAAAGCCCAGTTCCTTCAACATGCGCCCGGTGTATTCCAAGTATGTGCCATTTCGTTCGACTTCCTTCTTATCCTTTAGTGAAGAATTTTTGGTTATTTTTCGTTTCAGGGTCGACATTAACAACGACAAATGGCTGATGACCATGACTCCCGAGTCTCGTTTGAAGCTGGAGACCCCTCCTTCGATTGTCGATGGACTGGATCCGTTCATTGAGCAAGTAAGCATGCGTTCTGTTAAAGCTTATTTTGTTAATCGTAGGAATTGCGTCTTCTGGGCTGTGAGCTGATACAGGAAGGAGCGATTCTTTTGAAGCTTCCTCAGACGGCGGCCGCCACTGGACAAATCCTCTTTCAACGGTTTTACTACCAAAGGAGCTTCGTCAAATACATGTTCCAGGTGAGCCACCTTGTTTCCTCAGAATTTATTCTTCTAGCATACCGTGATGGCCTGCTTGTTGCTGGCTTCGAAAATCGAGGAGGCTCCCCGTCGCCCTCGGGACATATACAATGTGTTCCACAAGCTGGAGCAGCTACACAATCTCAGGAACAAGGGACACGAGATAAACACGTGAGTTCCAGTTATTTTATACGAAAACAATTGTCCTTGCGAACCTTTTTTGTACTGTTCTGTCGGTAGATTATGATGAATTTTCGAAAATTTCACGTTCTGGAATTTTGTTTTTTTGTGAAAGTGAAAAGATTCGGATTCTGCTTGGACAAGGAGCCATCAACTACAAGATTTGACCTGGTTTCTAGCAAAAACTTTGCGTTTTTGTTAGGAATCCCTTGATTTTCTCCATCGGCTCAAAATAAAAAAAAAAATTGAAACTTGGATTATTTTTCTAATCTAGTTTATCCAGGTGACACCCCCAACTGCTGGCGAGTGTTTACGGATGTGCTGATTCGACAGCCTGGATATGAAGTATTTCCCTTTCCTTTCGCAGAGGAGCGGTCAGCTGTGGCGGTGGGTATTGTACGCAGTGTGGCTTTTTTTTCGGGTTTATAAGGTTTTAAGATCTATAAAACAACCTTCTTCACATTTGAACTGTCATTTTCTATTGCAATTCAAACTTTTGTCAATTAGTTTTGGGGTTCTTTTCGCAATAATTGCAATTCTTCTCTGGGTTTGTTTTCTGTCAAGTCAATTTTTTTCCAACGTTTCACGAGTAATCGCCCCTATGTCCTCTTTTTAACAGTGTATGTTCGATGCTGTTGGTAGTTTTTTTGTTGATACTATGGTGATTGAGAAATGGCTTGAAAATGTATCTTCCAGTATTAAACAACTAAAGTCTTTCAAAACCATATTTAAACAAATTCTTACCAATTATACTGCGTACAATAGTTCAACCGCCACAAATCCGCTCCTCGCATTTCCAGAGCCGATGGAGAAAATCCCATGTTTTTGTAAACTGACCTTTAAATTTCAATATTTTTAGAGAGACCACAGCTCGCCTGAAACCTCGCCTCCTGGATTCCAACTACCAGAACGCGAAGAACCACGTGATTAAGACCGAACGGCGCATTCTCGCCTGTTTGGGCTTCGTCGTCCACGTGAAGCATCCTCACAAGCTCATCGTGTCCTACATTCACACTCTGGGACAGACCCATCGATGGGACTTTATGCAGAAGGCCTGGTTATTCAAGTGCTTAGCAGATTTTATAAATCTTCTTTAGGAGTTACATGAACGACGGGTTGCGTACTGACATGTTCGTCCGTTACAAGCCCGAGACGATAGCCTGTGCTTGCATATTCCTCGCTGCAAGAACTATCGAGGACCCCATACCGCTGCCCAGCACACCCTTCCACTGGTCGGTCGTCCCAATGTTTATCTGTTAGCGTTATATTTTAGGTTCGAGTTGTTCGATGCGTCTGATCGCGATGTGCAGGCCATCTCATTCCAGCTACTCGCTCTCTACAATAGGACTAGGGTTGGTTGACACCCAGCATGCTATAAAAATATACACTTCAGCCTGTGAATATGCACCGTCTGGTTGTTATTCTGGACAAGATGAGGGAAGAGAAGGAATTGGCAGAGAAGGCGAAGCAGGCCGCCATCATCGCCGCCAAACTTATGGAGAACGCTGTGAAGGGTACGTTTCAGCATTATTTTTTTTTATAGATTTGCATTCTTTTATTGATTACGGGTTTTAGATGAGAAATCAGAAGACAACGAAGCGAGTGAAAAGAAACAGAAGAGCAGGAGCAGATCGCCGTCCAGATCGAGGTCTCGTTCTCCTCGGAGGTAGTTCTCTTTTAAATCCCTTGGAATATCTAATTTGTTCAGAAAATCTCCCAAGCGTCGGAGGGATTCTCCCGACCGGAAGTACCGCGGCCCTCAGCGCGATCGTCGCGACGACAGGGACCGTCGAGATCGGGTCCGAGACGACAAAAGACGCCGGAGCAGAAGCCGCGACCGCGGAAACCGCGGCAGGGACTACGACCGCAAGGTTTGTTTTTCCCCGTAGGGATATTGCTTGCCCTTTATTTCTTTTGTTTCAAAGTCGATTTTTCAGGACCGTGGCAAGCTCCGCGGAGAATTCGTCTACGAAGAGCTCAAGATTAGACGGGAGGTGGCACCACTCAAACCTCGAAAATAGATTAAAGTCGGTTGATTGTCGCATTCTGGCATTGAACATAAATCTCTTTTCTGAACTCGTTCTTTTTCGTGTTGTTTTCGGCTAGTATAGATATCTGTAGCATCGGCAGTAAATGGAAAGAACTGGTTGCAGATGAAGTCATTGGAGTTCTATTCGGGCATCGGAGGCATGCACTACGCACTCAAACGTTCGTTCTAGTGCCCTCCTTGTGATTCTTGTCTTCAGAAGCCCTTCCTTCGGCCGAGGTCCTCGCTGCCTTTGACATCAACACCACCGCCAATGTCATTTACCGCTTCAATTTCCCTCAGACCGATCTCCGTCAATGCAACATAGAGGTAAATGGGTGGAAGCAGCAGGTGAATATTGCCTCAGGCTGTGTCTGTGAAAGCCCTCGACCAATGGGCGGCCGACTTGTGGACCATGAGTCCTCCCTGCCAGCCATTCACCAAGTAAGTCACCATTTTTCTATCTTTTCGGTTGAGACTGACTCTCGCGTTTACCCCCACAACACTGCTATTTATTCATGCCACGCCCAATTGCTATTTCTTTATACTACTTTGCACATTCTACTTTTGCAATAGAAGCCGCACTTCGGGGGTGGTCTATGGTAATACCTCTCAGCTGGGTGGCGTCTAAGGCCTCGATAGGTATTCCCATAGACCTTTTTAAAAAGATGGAAGTGTCACCGGGACATACTTGCTCAACCGTGGCGGTGGGGGTTTGCCACTTTGACTTTTACCCGATTTTTAAATTTTCGAAATACTTTTCTAATACAGGGGGCTGTCGCAAAATATACCCCTGCGGTACGTTGACCAGATATACGCCGAGACCTTCGTATCGAACCAGCCATGGGCTACTCTTTGCTGTCTCAAACTTTTATTACGAATGGAGGGTGCGTTAACGGCAATAATAACGTCATTTCAGTCCCTATTGACACCAGACTGGCATGAATTACGGTAAACCTTACACGAAGTACCAGATTTATTACAAAAGGGGGTGCGTTCAAGATATAGCGCAAACTTTCGGCCCATAACTGTAACGAACTTTTTATATTTGGCGACGTTTCCGTGATGATTTTTGGCGATAAAGCTAGGTCTGCGATCGAGGCGCCGTGTCATAACTGTAGCGTAAGTTTATTGTATTCGTATCCCCTTGCCTGTACAGAAAGCAACATATTCCCGTCTTTCCCGTTTAAAACCAGATGTTCCTGCAGGAAAGGACTTCAACTCGGAGAAGACGACAAACGGTCCGATTCGTTCGCCTGTCTGCTGGAGAAACTGGTCCAGATGTCAAAGCCACCCAGCTGTATTCTACTGGAGAATGTGGTCGGATTCGAGGAGTCTTCAGTGCATCGTCGTCTGTTGGATACACTTCATTCACTGGGCTACAAGACACAGGTCAGTTCCCTGTCAACCCAGGCAACCCCTGCATAGGAATTCATCCTCTCTCCGATCCAGTACGGAGTGCCCAATTCCCGTCCTCGCTACTACCTCCTGGCATCTCTTCGCCCTTCTTTCGGAGGATCTGAGGAGATCTGTAAGGAACCACCCGTGCCCTGTACTTCAGAAGAAGTGGATAAATTAGGAAGTTATATCGAGGATTCCGGAGACTTTGAGTACATGGATCAGACGACTCTAGCCAAGTACGGCAAGGGAATGGACATCGTGTCGATGGATTCTCGCCGCTCGTCGTGCTTCACCAAATCCTACGGTTCCTACATCAACGGCTGTGGTTCTTACCTCTGCGATAGGACGGGTGTGGTCGATGCGAGTCAGCTGAGCCACGAGGCCAGGGTGCGACGGTTCACTCCGCGGGAGATGGCCAACCTCATGTGCTTCCCGAAGTCCTTCGTCCAGCCGCCTGGCTCCACGAACAAGCAGATGTACCGTACCCTTGGAAATTCTGTCAATGTACGTGTTGTGGCCGCCTTGTTGAGCTACCTCACTTCCCACTGAGTTTACTGTTTGTTGTTTTGTTTGGTTATTAAACGTATTTCTTAAGAGTTACTGTAGCCGAGATTACTGTATGCCAGGTGGTAGAATTGCGCAACAGGTGTGGAACTTAGTCACCTTTAGTGTGTATGGGTTGTGTTGATTCTGCGCGGGTATCGTATATCAAGGCGCACTCGAAACTAAAGGCGGCGCACGGCCTCCTCGAGCAGTTCCTCTGAATGTCCTCTCGATCAATTGTACCGTACTCCGAGTGCCTCTCGGATACTCCGTGAGGGTCGTTCATTTGCCGCCTGTCTGAATCACAGATCGTAATCTATCGTCCGCTGATGGACTCGTCCTTGGTGAGCTGATTGTGGCTGCCGAACCGTCCACCCATCTGTCCGCAACCTTCCGATTAATCGCCTTCGCGCAGCTACTTTCGACCGATTAGCAGCTCATTCGCCTCGTTATTCGCTTAGGCGCCAATTAATCACCCTATCGGTGCCTAATTGAGGACGATGGGATGGGCTGTCCCGAAAAATGTCGCACCTTTTACGACCGAGAGGGTCTCGTGACTATTTCGCTGCATGCAATTTCCCATGCACATATTCTCGTAATACGGTATTTTTCATATCAGAGTGATTAAATATCTCACCTGCATTTTCACCTGTCTGCATTCGAATCTTCTGAGAAAGTGCATATTTCACCTGCACCCCGAGACTTCTGAAATTTCATAGGCACTTTCTATCCGTCATTCGCCATACTTGGTGTTATCAAACGCGAAGCCAAACAGCTGATCATCATACCATCATTTCGAAACCCCTGCTGTCAAACGACCGATGAGAATTTCTGTAGACCACCTGCGGCGAATGGTTTTTATACTATAAAAGTTGGAGACTATCCCCTTTTCTTTTAGATAATCCAGACAATTGATCCACATAAAATATGCTCAGTTTTCTTAAGCTTAGAGACCCAATCCACTCACTTGAATCCCCGTTAATTTGGTTCTCAGTGCATCTGGGTACTTGTTCTCGTGACCTTTCGGAGCACGGCGATTTCCAGCCGCGCTTTACCGCATCCACCTGTCATCTGCCTCCCTTTGATGTAATTACACCACGGCTGGCCGATTCTGGGTTAACGACAATGTCGCAATAGGAAATTAGGGTGCTGTAGGTGCGCGCAGCTGTGAATCACTCGGTCTCACCTGTCGCCGGAAGCCGCAAAAACATCGCTACTGTTGACCGAATCTCACAACAACTTTTTATCAGTTATGACGGTGTTTTTACAGTCAAGTTGGTATCTGTTGTGAGACATTCAATCCACTTGTTGTGGCTTGCTTGGTTTTCTCTGATGAAGCTCCTCAAGTGGGGACTTGTCGTCCGTCTTCGGACCCCGGAAATTGAGCCTATTCCCTCTGCGGAATGAAGCTCGGTTGAACCGTCGGCTGTCAACACAAGGGTATTAATATATTCCTCTCGCGCCGCAACCGAATTGATTGTTGCGCTCTGGGGTACAATTCCCAGGCCTTGCTCCGAATCAACCGCCCTCCCTTACTCATACTCCCCGTTTGGTGACATCAGCGTTTCGTAACCCCCGCCCCTTTGTCCCTTTCTGCCGCTGTTGTTCCTCGGGATTAGACGCCCAACCCTCGCTTGTTCACGACTTGACGTAACTTCAACACACTTTTTTGTTTCTTCGCCGAACAAGTTCATTTTCTTTAGAAAAGTGGAACGGTGAATTCTCAAGACCACATTACTCGTTTCCATGTGTTGAGAAATCCATACCTTCCAGTCTGCCCTTTCGTGGCGGGACCCAAACGCAGTTTAGGGTCAACATTCAGTGTTTCCGTTATCAATCCTGCCCATTTATTTTTGTTTCATTGATATTCTTGCGTCGTTTCTTTAAAGTTTCCGTGTCTTTTGTGTCATATCGTTCTGGAAATCAGCGGGCAGTAAAAAGCGAATAATGAATTCATAATTATATTTTAATCGGATCACTTTCTGCTTTTTACAACAAGCTTTTGTAACATTCTGATTCTGCCATTAGATGGCATGTCAGTTGTTCCCGTGTAGTTTCTATAAAAATATGCCAAGCTGAAATTTTCTTGGATTTTATTGTTATGTGTATGCGACAGCCGACTGGTACTTATGACCCCGTCACCTGACGCTCTTTCGCCTTTTGTTCAATTTCGCAGAGGTTTGTTTCTTGAAAAACCAAACATTAATACACTGTACCATGCAGATAATTTTGTTTCTTGCTAGTATATGTCATTTGTGACTAAGAATGCTAGCCCCAGAGGTTTAATGGATATCGTTCTTGTCACAAGTATCCCAGGTAATCTATTCATAGAATCGCTTAAACCCTCCCCCTGTAATAAATGTCTCGAGCCATGAATCATAGGTTTGTCGAGGTCCGACTGTTCGTGGCAGCCGGAATCGATCGCAGCCAGATGTGCATTGCGCGGTCTTCCCAATTGTGTTGTGTCACCGCTCAAATTTCGCTGTCGTTTATGTCCGTCCCCTTATTTGTCTGTTGCAGATCGATCGATTTTTATGAGGAATAGGGAATAATGTCTCGATCGAGTTCTGAGGAGTCCATCGGGCAACGCTCCGTCACCATCTCCGTCGTTAAGGACACCGGGTCGAAGGTAAGAAAGGATTTTTGGGGAGAGGGGAAGTTGAGACATAGTACAGCGGAAGACCCCTTGCGTCATTTCTTACTGTAATGTCGCTTGGTATTTCAGGTGGAATTGCTGTTCAAGGCTCACGGGCTGAAGAAAAGGAAAAGTCTCCTCAATTCCATCGTTACTGTATTCAAAAAGGCGAGTTTTAATGCAATTTTATGGTATTTGTATCGGTTTGTTATGTCCCGGTTAGCATTTACCCGCGGACGACACTAATAGAATTTTTGGACCAATTACACGCGGCTAACCGAATTTCGAAATAGTTTGTTCATTTTTGCCTGCCAAATATCGTTGTACTCGAAGCGTCATCTGAATTTGCAATTTCTAACCTGAATAAACAAAACCTCGGACGTAAATTGCATTATGAAACTCTTAACGGATTCACATGCTCATCGAATTAAACGCGCGACGGCTGTAATGTGCCGCGCTGTTTTTTCGGCAAACGGGTTTCACATTCCGCACAGAATCGTCACCTTTGACGATGTAATTCGCCTTTTCGGATTAGAGGCAGATGACAAATGGGACAGAATAACGGGTTGATTTCAGCCGCATCACCCGTCGAAGCTGCTGGCGAATGGGAAATTCACGAGATTCGAGCTGAAAGAGGGCTCTTTGGGATTCACACTGGATGTGCAGACGGATAAGAAGAAAAAGAAGGGCAACGCTAACAGAGTGGACACTTTTGTGTGCGATGTGAAGAGATTTCCCTCAAGGGTCAATCCCGAAAGTGCAGAGTTTGAGGTTCGTTGTATTTTCCAATGAGGGTTGTTCATTCAAGTTTTGCTTAATTTCTAGTGTTTAACCCTAAACCAACTGA
This sequence comes from Oscheius myriophilus, assembly GCA_964057215.1. Lineage (NCBI taxonomy): Eukaryota > Metazoa > Nematoda > Chromadorea > Rhabditida > Rhabditidae > Oscheius > Oscheius myriophilus. The sequence goes on from OZ059905.1 coordinate 14,404,201, forward strand.
TGTAATTCTGGGTTTATGGCGGTTGATGAATCGTATCGGGCCGTAATAGTTTTAATATCACAATTTCAGGTTCTGGAGCCAGCGAGCGGCGACTGTTTTATTTTGCTGTCGCTGATCAAACTAGACAACCTGACAACCAACTGGAAGGAGTTCCTGGCCGAGAACGGAACTCTCGACGTGGAACAGATCTGAGCCCGCCCGTTGGCCTCTTCCGAAGGCATCCTCTCTTCTACGGGTCAAGGTTCCACTCATTTCCTCCCTAATAGCCTGTTGTTTTAAACATCCACTCATTGTTTGCTGTTTATTAAACATCGAATGTACTTTTTTTTTTCTCCCTCTGCGGTTTTTTGCCCCAGATTATCCCTGTCCGGTCTTTTTGTCCCCGGAAAACGGCCACCTCTTGCAGATGTATATTTGAGCCGTAGGTACCATAATGAAGAGGTTGATTCCCGTTGTTTTCAACCGTTTTTCGCGGAATTACGGCCAGAGAGTGGGGGTGAGTTTTGAATTGAAAGGAGCGAGTTGGCCAGGATGTGGGCATTTTGTATTTGGGCGCTGTCAGGTGCTGGTTGAAAAATGGGCGCCGTATATATTCCAATGAGTGAGGCTGTATCACGGGATGCAGCTATGGAAACTAACCGGGCCGCTTCTCAAATTGTCTCGAAGCGATATTTCTGTCCAAATTCTGTTAAATCCCCGGGCTGACCCGCCCTGAATTTCTCTGTTATTTATGTGACGGTTTCGCATGGTTTTGTCTTTTCGGAAATTAACCAATATAAAGTACAACCTTTAGTTTCATTTCAACACGCATTTTCCCTTTTCCAGCGCTCGTTTGGCATTGTGCTTGACATAGACGGAGTGCTGCAAAGGGGACGCGAGTTGCTGCCCCGAGTGAAGGATGCCTTCGGTCTGCTCACCAACCGAAATCACGAATTTCTAGTCCCCACGGTAGCTTTTCCTCTTCTCCTCGTCTTCTAGTGTAAGTTTTTCAAGGTTTTCCTGACGAATGGAACCAACTGCATGCGAAAGGACAAAGCGGACAAGCTCTCCAGTATGCTCGGATTCGAGGTAAGAGATAGGAAACGGTAAAAGCTTCTTTTTAGATCAATCCGAAGCAAGTGATCATGGCTCACAGCCCGTTGCGCATGTTCCAAGATCTCCATAAGAAACACGTGCTAGTTGTTGGACAACAACACGCCAGGACCATAGCTGAAGCGTAGGCCGGGGGATTTTACGTTTGAATTTTAAATCTCAGGGTCGGTTTCCAACACGTGACTAATATCCAAGAGCTGAGGGAAATGTTCCCTCATTTGGACTGCGTCGACTTCTCGCGGAAATCCAGCCCCGCCGACCATACGGCTAAACTTAGGGAGAATTTTAGACCCATCGAAGGTCAGTTAATTTAACGATCGCTTTCCGGTAGAATGGCGTATCGAATTGTGTTAACCTCTCCTTTTCCAGCTGTGATCCTGTTGGGCGAGCCTTTGGCGTGGGAGTCTTCTTTGCAACTCCTGATGGACGCCCTACTGACAGGAGGAGTTATGACAGAGTTCCGTCGCGGAGGAGACTTTTCCGTAGACCAGATTCCCGTGATTGCCTGTAACGTCGACTGGGTCTGGATGGCTGAAAACGTCGGTCTCCCTCGGTAGGTCAATTGCCCCAGGCGTTAATTCTTGTAGGATTGGTCACGGAGCTTTCGTGCATTGTCTGGAGTCCTTCTACTACACGCTCACTGGTCGTCACTTGCACTACGAGGCTGTCCTGGGCAAGCCTACCGAGGTTCTCACAGTCGCTTTCTCTTCTTATTCCTCTTTAGATCAGCTACCTTCATGCAGCGCATGTTATCCAACGCCAAGCTCTCGACATTGGCATCGAGGCTGTGCAAACCCTTTACGTCATTGGATACTTAGACTCTTCGTTCTGTTAATTATACAATTTTAGGGATAATTTGATGTCGGATGTGTTGGGCGCAAAGCTGTTCGACCGTTACCT
>OZ059905.1:14411192-14597172 GCA_964057215.1 Oscheius myriophilus
CAAGAAAGAAAGTGTTCCAGACTTTAATGAGATTCCCGTCAAAATTATACATGAATACATAAAAATTCTATTTAAAACGTTGCTTGGAAAAGGCAACATTCGTGATTAGTTTTTCAGCTTTAGTGGCAATAACCCACTCACTTTGTGCAATGTCACCTGATCTATAAGAACAAAGTCCGTTAGAAAGACAAAGAAATATGAGCTTCTAGAAACCGGAGGGCATGCTTTTGTAAACATTACATTTACAAAATATATTATTAGACCGTTTCAGTCGATCCGTGCGACGTTCGAAGAAAAGGAGCGAGTGAAGGCAGCCGAAGACGACTGGAAGTTCTCAGCGATGGTGGTCGATCGGATGTGTCTCGTGATCTTCTCCTGTTTTCTCCTCTTCGCCACTTTTAGCCTCTTCGCCTCCGTTCCGCACCTTTCTCAGTCGTTCTGAAAGCAAGCTGGAGTATTTATTATTTAAAACTTGTTTCCAAAGAAACATTTGTTTTCACTTGGGTCCACAATCCTTTTCTCTTCTGATGAACTTGAAGAATTACCCGTTTACTTTAAGGGGGGGGGGGGGGGGGGGGGTTAATCGAACAAACCCAATACTCTCAAATTGTGACATCTCAAACCTTTGCCATCTCTTCTGATTGAAAAGGAATAATTTCCTATGAGATTCTGCTGTTCTCGGATTTTCATTTTCAGCTTATATGGACTAACTGTAAGAAAAGTACTGCGCCTTTTTTTCTAAAGCAACAATTCTCGTATGAACTCCGTGCTTCTATTTTCAACATGTTCCACGTGCTTCTATGCCGATTGGGTACAACGCGTTCCGGTTACATTGTGCTTATTGCGTTTTTGGCGGGTTTACTAAACACACACACACACACACACACACACACACACACACACACACACACACACACACACACACACACACACACACACACATCGATCTCAGAAGAACACTCTTACAGTATCAGGCAAAACAAATTCTTCTTGATAGATAAATAGATTGATATATGTAATAGTTAAAATCCCCGAAAGGTAATTTTAACTCTCGAGAAACTCTTCACAAACAGACGGCTGACGTCAATGGCGCCCTTGTCCTGACTTGGTCCGTCATTGTTTCCAAATTGGTGGCTGCCACCCCCGCCAAGTGATAATTAAAAAGGAAAAACAGAAACAGATGAGATAATAGCAGGTGCCTAATGTCTCACACATTTACTCCAAGGTGTTTTTGTAAAACAACAAACGATTTGTGGGAGAGGACGTAGTTTCCCACAAGAACTTTACAAACTCGAATCTGTTTTTTTCTATTTGTGAAAACAAGGGTATAAATGACGTAGAACAGTTCACTCTGAGCCGTTCCTACGAAATGGAAGCTTGTTTTAACGTTGTTCTCTAGCGTTTATTAAAACAGCATGCAACCAGTGCAAAACCTGAAAATAAAACAAGCAAGTTCTTATTCAGACTACTTTGGTTCTTTTAGCCAGTGAATTTTTAATCCGCCTATTACTATTCACGATGTTTTCCCTCTTTGCCTTGATTTCTCAAGTGTCGGCAGCTGATTTGCCCGAATCAATCGTCTTCTAACTCGATTTCCGCTTGAAAAACCACTGTGATGTCAGCCAGATCAACTTCTTTCGAGTGGGGGCGAACCCTGCACGCCGTCTGCATATCAACACGCAGGGAGGTCCAGAACACAGCCGGAGGTTATTACGAAGGACTTGCAAGCTTGAAGCGGACAAGCCCTTATACTTTCCGGAAAAAAGCAAAACATAAAATATTAGATTAAAGTATTGTAAAAGAAGGATGTTGTACTCGGATTACAAGAGACAGATACTGCGAGATGCTGAGAGATGAGGATGAAACGGAAAGGGAGATAGAGTAAGAGGGAGAGATAGACACAAAAGGCCGAGAGATAAAGAGACAAAGAGATTGAGAGACTTAAAGACTAAAAGACAGACAGCCAGAGAAACACAGAGACACGAAGACACAGAAACACAGATACACAGAGACAGATAGACGACAAATAGATAGATATAGAGATAGAGAAAAGCGAGAGAGACAGAGAGACAGAGAGACAGAGAGACAGAGAGACAGAGAGACAGAGAGACAGAGAGACACAGAGACACAGAGACACAGAGACACAGAGACACAGAGACACAGAGACACAGAGACACAGAGACACAGAGCACGTTATGTGTTGATGGTGCCCTGAAACGTGTGGTTGTTGTTGTATTCCCGCCTGCACATTAGTCGCCCTCGTAGCTCTTCCAATTAGCGTCTTCGTTGGGCCACCTCCTTTGTGAGTCGTCTTCTCTCCCAAAACAATTGCGAGAAAAACGACTGCGTCAGAGGGTAACTGCGCAAATGATTTTCCCTCTCGGTTCGGTCGGTCGGGGGGCGGAAGGGGGCGTGGCGACGCGTACACACAGCGCCGTGGCGGCCGCCGATGCTCTTCTGTCTCGTGAGGACTCTCCTTCTCTTCTGTACTTCATGTCTCCTAGCCCAGGTCTGACTCCCTCCTCAGTCTCCACTGCCACCAGAAAGTCAAAATTCCCTTAGACCAAAGTAATTCGCAAATTCGCATTCTCCCACCAAGTCCAAGTGGTTGGTTTACTCTGATATCAGCCTCTCTATGCTTGCATTTCCTCCTCTGTGCAAGCATTTGTGGGTATGACGTGGTGACCCAATAGACGAGCCTTCAGAAGCAGAGCTTCACTTACGCAAACGCATTCCCAGAAGCTAAAAGTGGAAAACAAGTGTTTGTTACGTGTTTTGGAATAACGTGGGAGAAGAATGCCCTGATTCAGCAAAACCTACAAGTCCTTTGGATGTTTGCGTAATTTTGAACTTTCTTAGACGAATCTTTCACAAATTTGTGTCCTTCTCTTGTTGGAATGCGAAACACACGACCGGGGTTCGACCTTTTAAGAAATTCTGTTAGCACATATAATCAGAGCGCAGTTCAACGCAAATTTGTTGGAAAAGTGTGATGATTGAGCGAGAAACTTTGAATTGTTTTGCCTTGATTTCGTAAAATTCGTTTACTTTTTCATGACCAGATTATTCGTTTCTGCGAAATTAGTTTTATTGGGAATGTCATGAACAAAAGAGATCAACATCTATATTTAGCCCTAAAGTCCACGTTTAGGCGCAGCTGAGGATGACGGACGCTGAGATAGTCGCAGATCTGTTGAACAAGGACGAGGCGGTGATTGCGATTTGCGGCGAACACCCTCTTCAGGCGATACTCGATCGAGTAGAAGGCAAATGTGAGTTCAGACTATACAAAAGACTTGAATTGTGCACATGACAGCAGGATCTATTTGCGAACTGCAAAACAACTGTCTTTTCCCCTTTCGAACCCTCTGATTCCGAAATTCAATCGTACTTTCCTAATTACACCAACAGCGACTTTGACGCAATGCTACGCTCATAAATAGCTTTTTTCGAGGCCTATCTTTCTATCTTTTGACCTACTCGATTGTTTATCTTTGACCATCTCTCTCTCTCTCTCTCTCTCTCTCTTTCTATCTCTATCTCTCACTCTCTCTATCTCTGAGCTGTGTCTTGCTCTCTTCATCTATATTTGCTTCTCTGTGTCTCTGCCCCTCTATCAACTCCTCTCCCTGTCTTTTTTATCTCTTTATGTTTATGTTTCCATTACGTCTTTCACAATTCACTCGGTATAGGTCTCTCGCATCTCTTCCATTTTTGTGTTGTTTTTCCACTTTCTTCAACTGAACCACCTTATTTATCTTTGTAATTCCGTTTGTCCCCACCTTGAAGAGAATGTCCACTGTGTCTTTGGTATCCTCCTCCCCTCAACCTCAGCCTTCCCCCCCCTCCCTTTGTTTCCTCCAAAGCCACCATGTCATCCTGCAGACATTCGCCGAATTCAAAGTTCGAATCCGTTCCACGAAGGGTTTCCGTAGCTGTCAGCCGCTTGTCAGACACCTGCTGATTAGGTCTGCTCGACCCCCGCGCGGGCCCGGCCCTCCGGCTGACAAATTGATTCCAATCCTCTATTATGAGACCATGAGAATGAAACCAGCGCGTGACTGACGTCAGCAACCTTCACGAGTTTCAACTGAAAGAGGAGTTTGACTAAAATGCTGGGTCGAAGAGCAGGGAAGGATTGTTGCGTGGGCGCATCAGGGATCAAAACACAATTTTTGGAACGACACGTTTGCTTTTCCTTAAACATTATTAAATTATTTTGTTAAAGTAAAACAGCAAACTTGGTAACATGTTCTAGTTTCTGATCATTTCGACCCACCAAGCAACGAAATCTTTTCAACAAATGTAGATTGTGTGCGCGCCTCATTCAGAAGATCTCAAAGGCATGCTTTTGGAAATATCCCCGTTTCCTTGTTTTTAAATCTAAATTGAAGAATATTCCGTTGCTTTTCAAATTGCTCTCCTAAATTTGCCCTTGTCGCACGGAATGTTGGTCAAAAGCTAATCTCCCGTGTTTTTGAGAATGTTGTCATAATGATAAATGTGGTTGAACGTATCCATATGTAATGCTTCGAGATACAGTGTAAAACAATCATGAAAGAATATTCCGCATCATACCGAAGAATTGCAAAGATCAGAAGACAGGTGTGGCAGATACGTCTTTGTTCGGAAGTAGCCACAAATAACAGCAGTTGAGAAAACACACACTGTTTATTACTCAGCGTGTATTATCTCAGAGGATATATGAAGCTCATACACACACACACACTCACACACACACGCACACAAATAAACAAACAAACACATACACACACGCATACACACACTCCCACACACACACACACACACCTCTCTCTCTCTCTCTCTCTCTCTCTCTCTCTCTCTCTCTCTCTCCTATTACCTGCTTTTCAACATGTTTCTCAATTTCTCTAAATATTCGAAAAACCTCTTGTTCTCACGAGGAAGTTCAAAAATGTTTGCACCGAATCCATTTCCCATAACGCCGCAGAATGTTCCTGTGTGAACCAAGCATTCTTTCTTTTCCAGGTGTTTTCCAATTGTTGATTTTGGTCGCAAATAAACAATGACGCAAAACGTCACTAACGAGGAAATGTCGTTCCGTCACTTAGTTCATTCGAAATGCAACGTCGCATTCAAATGAGCTGGGATAGAAGTGTGGAAAGTGCAGGAAAATGATCAAACTACAATTATAGCTGTCGCCAAACTGAAATCATATGCTAATTGCGGAAATGTGCAAAGCATGCTCTGTCGTCTACTGATTAGACTACGAACTGCAATGTCAACAGAGGATCACTAGAACATTCTAATTTTATTGGCATGATTCCAATTTGGCGACAGCTATAGCAGAATACCGCTAGGATGTGATATTTTAACAGATTCATTGTGAAAATTCAAAGCGAGACCAGGTTCTGAAAGAATGTCTCCAACGCTTTTATGTTTTATTCAAAGGATTGTTATCTTTTGTTTACTCGTGTTTTGATCCACGTCAAACTCGATGACTTTGTAAGAAATGTTGACGAGAGTTGTTTTTGAAAGGAGGCCATCCCACGCTGGACTCACAAGTCGATTTATTTATACTAATTAGACCTCAATTTTGGTATTTTTGGGAATTCTGGAAGTTTATTTACCCAAATTCTGTATTAAATTAAATACAGTCTTTGTCGTTACAAAATTGTCTGGTTTAAAAAATTTTTAGCATCGTGCCATTGTTTTCGTGTCATACTGAGAGTGTTGCTTTGAGCAGAACAGCCAAATCACGCTAGTAGCTTTGAGAGATGTTTATTTTTTTCGTTCAATTGTGCATTTCCTTTTTCGTATTTCAAAATAGAATATGCATCACTTTTAACAACTCCAAATGATTCGGAAATTGTAAATAACGCGTTTAGTTAGACTGTGAGTGGGATGACACAGAAACATTTTCCCAAAACAATTTGAATCATCTTCCTGTTTTCAAAAGAAACAATTTGTTTTTGGAATGTTTATCGGGGCCTCTTCGGATTCCTCTGCCATTTGAGTATTTCGAGTAGCCTTATTAGGAATGGACAAACATCGGCACTTCCCGTTCGCTTTTTGTTTCTGAGTTCTTGAACGTTTAGAAGTCAAAACCGTAATTTGAACGCCTTCACCTCTGATTTTTCGATGTCTGCGCAAAACAGGTTATTATGACGTCACAAGGTGGTTTTCGCAAACTTTAAAGGACTGAGCACGAGGAAAAAGACGAAGGAACTTTGAGAGGACAAGGGGCAACGGAAGTCTAGAACAATGGGTGGCCGGAAGAAGCACTGAAACCACACAAGACGAAAGAATCAGAAGATTCAGAGGGTGGCTGGGTCTTCTGGATCTGATGCTACGTTTGCGAGGCATCATAACTCCTCGGCGAGCGCCTTTAAAGGGACCATCAGCCTGCTTTTCGAAACGGAAATGAGCCGTATGCTAATTGCGCCATTCCAATTGAAATGTTATTTTCCAACACCGCTCCAGGAAACGGTTGTTCACAGAATGCTTGCAAGTCCTTATTAGCATATGATTTGCATGAGCGTGAAAAACCTCCCTTATGGTCGCTTTAAATGTTCATAAAATGGGTAACTAACACTACCAACACATATCATACCTCAAATTTCATATGAACGAAAAAGGCTGAGGTGTTTTGACATTTGTCTAGCAACGAACTTTTTGAAACCTTTCTCTCGGTTTCAAGCATTTGGTTTTTAATATATTAGGAAAATAAGATTTATCGTTTTCTTAAATAACAGTCCTTTAACAATTTTTTTTGCAAATGCCAACGAAATGGAGGACCTGTCCATTTCTTAAAACTTTCCCTGAAAAGTGCCTCGTACTTCAAATGGATCTTTTTTTAGGCATGTTCGTTTGGCAAAGAACCAAACTTTTCTATTCCTGTTGTTACCGACCAAATAATTTGCTATTGATGGCCGTTCGCTTCACAACCGATTCCAAAGTCAATTCTACTTCATGCGGTTGTTTTCCAATTTTCCGTCTTTCTTCTTCCTTGTTTCTTTTGAATTGCTCAAACTACTCCTTCGTATCTATTGCAAAAACTAAAAGTGAATCTGCCGCAGTCGAATGGCGTGTTTCCATTCCTGAGCTCATTGGCATGCTGCCAGGAGCACAATTGCGTTACCTTTGACGATTCTCGCCCACCCGAGGACAAATGGACCGAGTAATGTCGTTGATCCACCGATTATTTGTACTCTAAGGGTACTTTTTTCCTTTCAAGTTTCCAAAAAGTCTGGACATTTACATTCCAAGAGGACATCAATTCATCAACGGGATCAAAAATAAGGGCACAAGCGGTGTGTGTCTGTGTGTCTGTGCGTATGTGTGTATGTGTGTATGTGTGTATGTGTGTATGTGTGTATGTGTGTATGTGTGTATGTGTGTATGTGTGTATGTGTGTATGTGTGTATGTGTGTATGTGTGTATGTGTGTATGTGTGTATGTGTGTATGTGTGTATGTGTGTATGTGTGTATGTGTGTATGTGTGTATGTGTGTATGTGTGTATGTGTGTATGTGTGTATGTGTGTATGTGTGTATGTGTGTATGTGTGTATGTGTGTATGTGTGTATGTGTGTATGTGTGTATGTGTGTATGTGTATATGTGTGTGTGTGTGTGTGCCCGCGCGCGCGCGAAATGAAAACATAAAATGAAACAATATCTATTTATATTCGTCAAATCACAAAATTTCGCCGAAGACTATGAGAAAAGGACGCCGATATGAGGCGCTGATCATGTCCTTATATTCATTTAAACTAGTTGAATTATGCAATACAAAAATGTTTGTTCACTGTGTGTATTTTCAGTGGAACACGACACAGTAGTGCAACTTTTGGCTACGATACGAATGCGGGCGGCGCGGCTCTGGAAGGCTTACGAACATGCCTTATCAAAGTGAGTTAATCGGTGGAATGGTGAAGAGCTTCGCTTCAGATACATGGCGTGTAAACTAATGGCCGGTGCGGGGACCCTCGGCTAGCCGTCTCCCTAGGCGCCGATCATCCGCCTCCAGAATCGTGCTCAATTGCCACAGTCGAGTAAAGCAGTACCGTTGCTCACGTTTTATACAGCAACGTCACTTCATAAACGGATTGAACCGTGTTTGTCTGTGCAAATACAATCACAAACTATTGTATTCTATCGTTGATAATGTTTTATTAGATGAAATGTGTTTTAGAGTAAAACTTAGATATGGTCTGAAATTAAACCGTACGATAGTAAATTCTTTACAACGACATGCCTCGAGTTTACTGAAATATGAATCGGTTGCGTAGTCTCATTTGAAACACTATCATATTTTTGTAACCCTCTCGTATTCATGTCGTAAATTACTGTATTTCGGATGCCATTGCAGTTGTAAGACTCCGTCACAAAGAATACAGCAGTGACAACGAAACAAATCGGATTTGCTGAAAACTTGTTCTACTTCCCTATGACCAAAATATGAATTTCCTAAACTTTCGGACCCATATCACTGTGTTCCCGGGTTACGATAGCTTCAAGTTGGATACTGTGGAAATTCAAACTGCACCAAACATGAAACTTTTATAAGTACGGTTTATGAAAAAAAATTTAACTTTTATAAACTAACTATGGTTTGCCCAGTTTAAAAATCGTCTTGCACAACTTTACCTTTTTACAACTATGTAAGGTGAATATAATGTCTTCAAAATTCGTTTGAAAAAGTATGTCTTTCAAGGTTCAGAATATCATAACCGTTTTTTTCCATTTTTATGAAGTTGACCGAACGTATACAAAAAACATAAAGATATGGTGGATTCGAATCCGGGACTGATTTGGTTTTACTTATGGCAATTGCGCAATGCAATATAGCATTGTCCCGATTTCATTTTTTTTAGGTAGAAACTCCAACATTTGACGTTCTTCTTTTGTTTACAACCATTTTCTCACAAACCGTTGTGAGTGACATATATTAGCACTTTTGAAAAGGAATTTTACGGATATTGGGCATTTTCAAATAACCTTTTATAATTTTATGTTTGTTTGGAAATGATAAATACCGCTTCAAAGAAACAAAAAGGACACAACAATAAAACTAGCTATGAAAACATGTAGACGATCAAAATAGAACAAGGAAAATTGATAAATGAATAACGCAATTCCAGCATTTTTAATGTATACGATTCAGTGAGTAGCTGAAGTGAGTGTTCAAATGGAGGGTTCGACGGAGGGGGCGTCTTCGGTCACTCGCTCCTTCGAAGGCACCGATCCCTGGTCCATCTTCAGCATCACCCTCGCATTGTTCGTCTTCGTCTCCTTGAGCGCCGTCTTTGCATCCGTCGCCTCCTTTCCACACTCCCCAGATATGAACACAATCTTGTCCGTTCGACAAGGCTGCCCGGGGATTCTCTTCACAGCCACAGTCTTCGTTTCTCCACTTTCAATGAAAAAGTTGGAGGGAACGATACGGTAGGCAGAGTTGTTGCTGCATCTCGCCTACAGTAATCTCATAAAAGAAGATGCTTCATCACACCTTTACAACGAGACGCTTGTCCGACGGATTGGCAATGTTCAGGCTGAACTCGCCCCCGGCAGCTTTGAAGAAAAGAACTTCCGGTTCAACTGTCAAAGTCTGAACACAGCTTATTTTGTAATCTAGAAAGTTTCAAACAACCTTTGGCCTGGCCATAACACTGGTGTTGTCGACCATGGCTGGAGACGACCACAACCAGAGGAGGGAGGACGAGAATGGACTTACGGAAATCTTTTGCGTAGTTCACACGCCGTAACATGACGGACACGGAGATATTTATGCTAAAAATCGACAGCCCCTGTTCATTTTTCGTGGGCCTCATCGTCAGTTTTTAGGGCACAATTAAGTGATTTTTTTTTTCGAGTCTTTACTGAATCAGAAGACCAGATCTAGAAAATGTTCCGCTATTCTGCGAGACAGTGTTGTCCCCATCTCTGCCTCCTTCTTGATCTCCAAGAATGGTATGTGAAAATGTTATAGTTCTTCTTAAAGATGGGCGAATGTCGAATGAACAATCACCATTCTCTAAATGGCAAGTTTATCTGTTAAAATGTCCCTTCATTATTTGTTGGGTAAAATGTCTACCTGGTTGTTGGAGTGAAAGAGAAAACGCATGATCTCTGATTCTGTACCTTACCCAATTTTGTATTGCTTGTTTTCATAGGATAATACAGTGTTGAACAAAATAAAGGAAAGAGAACCGATGTCTGCTAATTCATGCTATGTGTTGTTCATGCTAAGTTGGGATATGTCTTGTGACATCCGCGCGACCGTGTGATCCCGGCGCAAAAAAAGCACGAGAGAGAGGGAGAGAGAAAGAGAGAGAGAGAGAGAGAGAGAGAGAGAGAGAGAGAGAGGAAGAGAGAGGGAGGGAGAGGGAGGGAGAGAGCGAGAGAGAGAAGGAGGGGGAGAGAAAAAGATAGAGAGATAGGAGTGTCAGACTACAGTGTTTATGTCTCAATATGTCATGAGGGAGACGGTAAAGTCGTCTGTTTGTTTCATGAAAAGCGAGTTGATCCAAATGAGTAACGACTCTCTTTCTCAAGCTCTTTCTTCACAAACACACTCGGGGTCTTGCTCCATTACAGGTTCCGATAATTCTAGTGGCTGCTCTGCAGGTTCAGCGGAGACGCCCACCCACACGTGATCTCTGTTCCTACTTATAAAGAGTCGGCATTTTCTATTCAGTTTCTAGCTTTTGTACGGGAAACTTTGTAAATCTTTCATCAGTTCATGGATACTGAGTTGCTGGAATTTTTTCTGAAATTTTAGCTAGTCTTGATAGTAACAAGACTGCGATTATAACATAGCCAATTCCATTTACTTTGAGATTCTCAGAGAAGGAGAGATTCAGAGAAAACTGAGAGTAAAGAAATAAATATTTACAATTTGTTTCGTTTCAGGACTCTTCGATGGTCTGCGACTCTTCCTCAACTAAACTTAAGTTAAACGGCCTATAGGCCGTTTAATTTGTTTCCCTCATACAGTAGCCACCCAGTTGGAGACAGAGACCGCTGCGGGTCAACAGTTTTGGAGAAAAATGGAGAAACTTTAAGGCAGAGCTCGTCTGTTTCTCATTTACTTGAAAATGATGCAGATCAAACTATGCCTTGCCGCAAAATAGGAATTCCGATGGTACAGATCACTAAAAGAGAGGGACCAACTAGAAATGCATATGCCCGGCCAAAGGAGGGCAACTCTTTGGAAACATACACAACTTAGTGACTCAGTTTACAAAAATGGACCCGTTGGCGATTTCCCGAAGTTATACTCCTCGCTCACGGACATTTCCTAAAGTTTCCATGACCTGCACATCTAACGCGCGAAATAGTGTGCAAGTCGCGGAGACCCCGCTGTCGGCTAGGAAAGCTAGCTGGGCGACGAGTATATGTCTGTGCCCTTATCAAATTTACCTCACACCAGAATTCCTCCGCTTTTACTGGAGTAACTACACCCTCCCAGCTACAGTAACCACAATGAACAAATACAGTAGAACTCAACAATACACCGTAACCTCCGCTTGTACGGGAGGTACAGTGAGAAAAAGAAACAGTAGCAATTGACGTCGGATGCGTTCTTATATCCTGCCATTGAGCATCAGACGCCTGAAAAGAGATATGTCGGGCTATACTCAAACCAGAAGCCAAAGCCCCGCTGCGCGGGTCTTCGCCTTTTGGGTTCGGCGGCCTTCGGCCGCCTCAATCTGTGATTCCTTATGTCGGCAGCGGCCTGCGGCCGCTTAGGTACGCAGCCTTCGGCTGCTCATGTAGGCGGCCTTCGGCCGCTTCTATATGAAGCCTGCGGCCGGTTTGTTCTATTCGTTTCAATGAAATGTTCCCTATGGTCGTGTTGGGGGAAATGAAGGGGTGCACCTATCCGCATATTACGTTGCGCTGCTAACCAACAAAGGGAAACCCTCTAATGTTATAAAGGATGCTATTTCAGCCAGGAAAAACGCGGATATACGACACGAAGGCGACACACGCCGTGAATGGGGAAATGGTTCAATGTTCAATCCCAAAGCAAGTGCCCGTGACAGGCAAGCGACAGGCGTGAAATTAGCATATCTTTTAAAGGGTGGCGTGAAATTAGCATATATTTTAAAGGGCGGTGTGAAATTAGCATATATTTTAAAGGGTGGCGTGAAATTAGCATAAACAGGGCATTAGGTTATGCCCAAAACTAACTCACCGGCAGCTTCAGCTTTACTTCGGCAGCTTCCAAAATGGTGTTCCAACGAAGAAAGAACGGACCGAATTGCTCTTCAGTTGGTTTTGGAGCAAACGACGTTTTTTCTCCTCTTTGAGCTTCGGTAGGAACTGAAATGCAGTCACACATCGATCGTCAATCAACATGAAGTACATCGATCGTGATTTTCGGGTCGGGAGGGGTCGCGCCAAGCCAAATTTCCTATTTGGGGGACTCGCGTCACACGTCTCATTTGTGTTGGGGGGGGGGGGTCGCGCAAAACGGATTCCACCGACTCTTTGTTCAGATCATGCGTGTTCATGCAGTGGTCCTTTCCCAGCAAGTTTTCCCATCATGCAAGTAAGGCCCCGAAAAAGGGAGAGGACCCCAAAAAATCAAGCACCGACATTTTACAAGGCCTCATTATAAATAACCAAAGTCAAATACTCCCCAGCATACGGTAGCTAAAAACCATTTCCAAGCGAAACCTTAGCGAAACGACGCTGCGGGTTTGCGGCATTTATTTTCCTGGGTTCAGAAACCCAAAATTTAGAGATTTTCCTGGGTTCAGAAACCCAAAATCTAGACAAGCCCCCACAAAAAGCTGGGTATTTAACTGTAAGCGAATTCCTCGATACAAAGTTTAACGCATGCTTCTCCGAAATAGCTCTATGATGTATGAATTTTAAAAGGTGGCGTGAAATAAGCACATCTTTTAAAGGGTGGCGTGAAATTAGCATATATTTTAAAGGAAGGCGTGAAATTAGCATATGCACAAAACTCACCCGTAGCTCCAACAGTGCCTCCTCCAAAAATGACGATCCCACGGAGAAAGAACGGACCGAATTGCTCCTGACTTCCGTGGCCTCATTGGCCTCGTCTGTTGCTTTTGAAGAATTCTTTCGGCGTCTTCGCATTTTCTCCTCTTCAGACTTCTGCGACGCAGGAACAACTGAAAAGCAGTGGATAAGTAATTTAAAGATTGTCTAAAGTCGTCCCCAAAATCCTTTCTTAGCAAGTTACCCTTTCCTTTTCCCACTTCCCCAGCGGGCAAAACTCCAATATAACGCGCGACCTGTCCATTCCAGCATGAAAGTCTCATACTCCCCCAGCATACGGTAGCTAGTTGAAGCCAAAACTACTTCTGAACAGCGTGCCAATGTTTTTGATGTTATAGCAAGAGTAATGCGTAGGGTACTCAGGCCGGGTATGCAGCTAAAACAGCCGAAGTAGTTTTGGTGAGAAGTATGCGCAAATAACTTTCTGAATGAAACTAGCGAAACGAGGCTGCGGGTTTGCGGCATTCATTTTTCTGGGTTCTTTCGAGGGGAGTGACAAAAACCTATGATTTAGAGTCTAGACACGCCACCCTAATAGTTGGCTGTTAAACTGTAAGCGAATTCCTCTATTCAAAGGCATGTCCTCTATGAGGGATGAATTTTAAAGGGTGACGTGAAACAGAACATACCTTCAGTGGTGACTTCTAGATAATCTTTCCCTCCAGATGTCTGGCTCGAAGTCGGAATTATTGCTCATCCTCTACATTTGCTATTAAATCGAGCCGAATTGCGCTGAAATTAAATAGAATTCTACGGTGCGGAGAAAAAACTAACTGTGTTACTAGAATATTTCGAATCCCAGCCATTGAACCTTCTGGACCAGTCGTTAGATAGAGGGAGTTGAGCTGCATTCAAAGGACAATCAAACCGTTTTCGAGGGTCTGATTGTTAACGCATGTGGGAATTCGGGTTATTGGAGCAGCTGACTGAAGACTTCGCCGACTAGAAATTCTAAATCAGTTGATTTGATGTTCAAAGAATTATTGCCGCTACCTGATTCTGCGCTCTAAAAACAGCCGGCTGGTTCTTCGGAATCCACACAAATTTGTGCATAGAGGACGAAGTAGCTAATTTCCAAGTATTAGATCTGTAAATGCCCAATTTATATTCCCGGCAATAACGAAAAATACCGAAACATGGCTTCTGGAGGACTGAATTCCATTGCTGGAAAAGGATGGCGTTCCAGCCGTAGAATCCCTCAGTTGGAGAGAAGTCGTAGGTGACCACGGAGTGTTTCGGGTCAATATACTTCGCCCCAAATTCTTTTGTTCAGCTTCAGTAGACTCACATCCTGGTATAGCCAGTTGAAAACCACCGAGCTAAATATATTCAATCAATGGAAATACTTAGGAACACGAACAATCGTCAGGCGGTGGTCTACTGCACACATGTATATTTCGACAGTGGAGTCGACGGATGATTGAGGCTTCGATGGACCAGGTTCCTGGTTCACGGAGGGGTTCAACTGATGATAGGTAACATCTGTTCAGCTTCTGCGCAGTGGAACAGCAACTTTTGATAATTAGATTATCTAAAAAGGAAACAGTTATATTACAGAAACAATAAATTTACAACAACAGTCGATCCTTTACAAGGAATTCTTCCATCATCAACATCGTTCGCCGCAAACTCCAGAAACCGAATGTAGTAGATCATCTATCGATGGACCAGGTTGATGACGGTCAGCCTCATGTAGTCGACGGTGGCGATGAAAAGAAAAAGTGTAGAAAGCTGCTTAATTCTAAAGTTCATAAACCATAAATTTCGAAAGTTCATAAATCATAAATGCCATAAATTTCCCCAGTATACGGATAAAAACATGAAACAGCAGTTAACGTGTTGAAAGTCGTTCAAAACGAGAGAAAAGTAACCTCCTGTGCTCCGTCAGGTGTCCAGAGAGTAGTAGAGCTGCTTAGACCAGCAGCTTCATTTTCCAGGCGCAGAAGACGAAGAAAGAGACAAGAGAAGACCGGCTTGGGGTGATTTGGCGGGTGAAATGGGTGGAATGACGGAGATTCCCGGAAGTCCCACGTTGTTTTCATCTAACGTATGCAAAATTACACCCTGTGCAGTTAATGTAAACTAGTAGCGTCGTTGAGTTTATCCATTCTTTGGCATATTTTTATTGCTCAAGCGGATAGTTTAAAAACAGTTTTCAAACTATCCATTTGACTCTCACACTCCAACTAACTGAGAAAAAATATTTTTCAGAAATTCGGATTACTGCAGCCCGGATTATTGATGTCGCGATGTAATATCTCGTTTTAACGTGATCCAAATATCTTGTTTTAACGTGATCCAAATGGAAAACTGTATAAAGAAATAAAGCTGTCAAATAGCCTCCTAACCAAGCTTCAGATGTCCTTCAGATGCTTCAAATGGGTACCCGTTCCACCCGGGTGGAACGCGTGGCTCACCAGAAAATTAGTGTGGTTCCGTGTGGCTTACCAGAAAATTAGTGTGGTTCCGAATTGCTCACCAGAAAATTAGTGTGGTTTCGAATGGTTCACCAGAAAATTACTGTGGTTCCGAGTGGCTCACCAGAAATGACAGTGGCTCACCTCCCTCAGCCATTGAAAATCATGGCCAGGGCCACAGCGACCACTGTCCGCAACTTGAATTTTGAGCAGGGCCACTGTCCGCGACTTGAATTTTGAGCAGGGCCACTGTCCGCGACATGTATTTTGAGCAGGGCCACTTGTCCGCAACTCGATTTTTGAGCAGGGCCACTGTCCGCAACTTGAAAATCCTGGGCAGGGCCACAGCGGCCACTGTCCGCGACTTGAATTTTGAGCAGGGCCACTGTCCGCGACATGAATTTTGAGCAGGGCCACTGTCCGCGACTTGAATTTTGAGCAGGACCACTGTCCGCGACTTGAATTTTGAGCAGGGCCACTGTCCGCAACTTGAAAATCCTGGGCAGGGCCACAGCGGCCACTGTCCGCGACTTGAATTTCGAGCAGGGCCACTGTCCGCAACTTGAATTTTGAGCAGGGCCACTGTCCGCAACTTGAATTTCCAGCAGGGCCACTGTCCGCAACTTGAATTTTGAGCAGGGCCACTGTCCGCAACTTGAATTTTGAGCAGGGCCACTGTCCGCAACTTGAAAATCCTGGCCAGGGCCACAGCGGCCACTGTCCGCGACTTGAATTTTGAGCAGGGCCACTGCCCGCGACTTGAAAATCCTGGCCAGGACCACAGCGGCCACTGTCCGCGACTTGAATTTTGAGCAGGGCCACTGTCCGCAACATGAATTTTGAGCAGGGCCACTGTCCGCGACTTGAATTTCGAGCAGGGCCACTGTCCGCGACTTGAATTTCGAGCAGGGCCACTGTCCGCGACTTGAAAACCCTAGCAAGGGCCACAGCAGCTACTATCCGCGACTTGAAATGAATTTAAATGGAAACTGGGGTAACTTTGGATGCTGAGTTCAAAAAAAAGCACTCTATTTGTCGTTAAGATTAGTTTTGGTGGAAATGACGTACCTATCGCTACTTCCTGGCCAAACTGTGAACCTGAGAGGTAAAAATACTTCGTGGGCACCATCTGCGGGCGAAGTAATGTTTGACACGACAAGCGCCGCGTGATATTGCTCTCTTGCTGGCAATGAAATAAATGGCCACCACTTTGGATACTCACAGGTTGACAAGAAGCCGCGTTGTTTTAAATAAGGCGCTTCTGGGGATTTTGCGGCGATCGAACAGAGGTGCCTAAACCTGGAACGGAGGTCAAATAACTTCGAAATACACTCACGATGCGGTAAGCCGTTCGCACTCTATTGCGAACAATCAGGTGACCGTAAACTCCCACACTACGACTTCTCCGGTGGATTTTGTTTAGAAGACAATATTTTAGGGTATCTTGGCATAACATCACATATCAACAGAACAGCGAACCAACTATATTTACGAAGCGCAAGTGAAGCTTACAGAAACGCTGAAGGCGAACACAACTAAACGTAAGGCAAAAAAAATAAAATTTTGTTCAGTTTTTTAAAATACCGGACTGGAACAATTCCTATTTCCGACTCACCAGCAAGCTCCATCGAGGAACTGAATACTCGGCTCCAGGTCTTAGGACCTCCACGTACCCATTGATAAAAAGACTGGGATAAATCGGTGGCGTCGTAGATTCCAAAGCGTCCCTCGTGTCAACGGGCTCGCGGCCCAGGAACAGGAGTCGATTCCTGCCGTCTTCAGCGAACACACCGAACACTGGATGGTGCCTGGAGGTACGAACGTTTCTTGCAACAATAATATCGCAATTCAGGAGAATTCCAGCGTCGGAAGAGGTGCAAGCGTTGCTTCTTGACTGGCCACACGGACGACGATTGTGTCTCCAACCGTCAGAAGTGCTTCCAGAGGCGAATGATGGTTCTTCACGAGGACTTCAAGGACAATCCAATGTTTGTGAGTGTTTCATCATGTTGTCGGTTCAAAGGTTTTTTTTAGAACGCTCTGCGCAAGCTCTGCGAGGATTACGTCGACGGTGGATCTAACAACGAGGTCTTGAAAAATCTCATCTTGGCGTGGTTTCCGGCGTACAAGAGCTGCCGCAGCTGCGACAGTCCGTACGGAGACAAAGGTCTATCAATGTGTGCCATCGGTGGGCCAGCGGTCTTCTTTCCTTCTGTGAACTGTCGTCTTCGGTCGGCGATGAACATGGGTGGGTCAGCGGTCTCTCCTTCCGTGAAGTGTCGTCTTCTGTCCATGTTTCCAGGCTCGTCGGTAGGCAGAGAGTCTGAAAGCCTTATAAACCCCCTATTCCCCTCTTTGTTCTTCCAGGACGAGCAAAAGATGTACAGATGTCTGTCCCAAAAACTTGCTTTACTCCGGACTAATCCCCTCGGGCCAGAAAGCGAAAGTTCTATGTTAAAGATGAAATTACAAACGAGGGTTGACTCGGACTTGGAGCGAAGCTGTAAAAGAGCTGCTTCCCGGCGGAGGCTAGTTTGGGTTTACGTACCGTAACCACTAGAGTAGCCCATCTTTAGGCTTAAGGATCCTCTATTGGGTAACCCATACCCTTAACTCGAAAAGCCTTGGACAGAATTTGAGAACAATGATCTGAACCATCTTGAAACCGTTGATATACCCTACAGAGCCATGGCTGTAGATGTTACCCGAATTTTCAAAATGGATTTCCGCTAGTTTACGTAGGCTCACTACACGCTCTTAGGGAGAACCCTTTCTCGCACTTTCACGAACGTTCACGCTAAATCTTCACCACCGAGCGGTCGGTTCTACCTTCGCTCCGCCGCCTAGCTGAATCCGGCCCCAGAACCTCGTCAAGGAGGGACCGTCATCGACACTACTCCCTGTTGCTGTGGGGTATCGACTATAGAAGCTTCTGCTCGACGTCTACCTACACAAGAAGGCACTGGGATCCGCCGGCAGAGCAACAACACCCCGCTCAAGATCTGCTCTCTAGATCCAGCCGTGATTCGGGAATAAATTTGTATTTGTATTTGTTGTATTTCTCGCACTACTTGGTCTCGCACGTGGCCGTACCGGTTGGACCCAAATTCGTAGAACATAAGAATCGTGTGAAAAGTCCCGAAGGCATAGGCCATTCTTTCTGCTTTGATCGTCCCGAGGTTTGGGGATTAAAATTGGCTGACCCCTTAACTCTGGGGCACTTTTGAACAGACACTGACAAAATATTCTATACCCATAGTCGATTTTTTGGGGTCTGCTCTCCTTAGCCTGAGGAGACCTAATATACTCTCGCGAGCTGAGCGAACGTTCGCA
Source organism: Oscheius myriophilus (assembly GCA_964057215.1). Lineage (NCBI taxonomy): Eukaryota > Metazoa > Nematoda > Chromadorea > Rhabditida > Rhabditidae > Oscheius > Oscheius myriophilus. The sequence goes on from OZ059905.1 coordinate 14,429,959, forward strand.
AATGTCTCTGTGGGGCATTCAGGCACTTACGCGAACCACAAGGCACTGTAATTTCGACAGCTAATTTGCATGACTCCACAATTTTGTCATCTTAGGGCCACCATAGTATGCCCCACCTTTATTCGGCTAGGGGATTCCCGCTTATTCGAACGAGTTTTGAAGTAGCTTGTGTTTCGCAGAATACTTCAATAAGTATCTTTCGGTACTTCGTCCAAAAATACACCCGGACGAATTTGTCATTTCTATCGCTCTATTTGCGATGATTGTAATTTTGGCATGTAAGACTTTAGACTTTGATAACAAACTCCCCATTTTTATAGGGCGGGTGGGTGGGACCCGGAAGTCTCGAAAAACGAAAAAGTGACGTTTCCAGCCAAAAATTTCAAAGGTAGAAAGTTTTGGCGCCTTCGCTGCGGGACTCGAAGTCCCGCCCCTTATCGATGCACACGCGGGATTTCGATCCCGCGGGCTCAGCGATTCCTCCAGTTTCTTCGGTAATTTAAACAGTTGCTTACAATGGCTCTGCTCAAAATTCAAGTTGCGGACAGTGGCCCTGCTCAAAATTCAAGTTGCGGACAGTGGCCCTGCTCAAAATTCAAGTTGCGGACAGTGGCCCTGCTGAGATTTCAAGTTGCGGACAGTGGCCCTGCTCAAAGTTCAAGTTGCGGACAGTGGCCCTGCTGAGGTTTCAAGTTGCGGACAGTGGCCCTGCTGAGATTTCAAGTTGCGGACAGTGGCCCTGCTGAGATTTCAAGTTGCGAACAGTGGCCCTGCTCAAAATTCAAGTTGCGGACAGTGGCCCTGCTGAGATTTCAAGTTGCGAACAGTGGCCCTGCTGAGATTTCAAGTTGCGGACAGTGGCCCTGCTGAGATTTCAAGTTGCGAACAGTGGCCCTGCTGAGATTTCACGTTGCGGACAGTGGCCCTGCTGAGGTTTTAAGTTGCGGACAGTGGCCCTGCTAAGATTTCACGTTGCGGACAGTGGCCCTGCTGAGGTTTCAAGTTGCGGACAGTGGCCCTGCTCAAAATTCAAGTTGCGGACAGTGGCCCTGCTGAGATTTCAAGTTGCGAACAGTGGCCCTGCTAAGATTTCACGTTGCGGACAGTGGCCCTGCTGAGATTTCAAGTTGCGAACAGTGGCCCTGCTGAGATTTCACGTTGCGGACAGTGGCCCTGCTGACCCTTGGACGAAGCTGCCACCTCGGATACGCCCGCCCAACAAAAGTGAGTCTTTCATTTTACGTTTAACGTGTTTGGAACCCGAAAAATAGGTGTGCAGGTCGTGTTGTGCCGGTTGTTGTACTATTTTGTCGAATACGGCCTTGTGACAGTCATCTGACACTTTTCCCTTTAAACTTGTCTTTTTCAGAGCGACCTCGTGTCTGTGCAGGTCCGAGGCTCCGTTCGTCCACTGAAGAAAAGCTGCCTGTACTCCTCCAACGTCGTCTCCCCCTTGTTCCAGTAGTCATATTCCTATTATTTGTGTTCTTTTATCATTTGCTTGAGCGGCCCAGTGCCTGAAAAATAAAGAGTTTTAATATTAAAAACACTGTATTGTCCTTCTCAGGATCTTCAAAAACATTGCCTCAACTTCAATTCCATGAAAAGAAACCCCCGCCATTATGTTCAAAACGAAAATTTCTCATCGAACCACCTAAAAACCTTGTTCCTTGACTTGATTTTGGGATATGTGTAAAGTACGGCCAGATTTGGGGCGGGGCTACAGGTACGCAAAAAGCCGGACGTACTATCACAACCTAAAAACCGCGGCCGTACTTTCACAACCGTACTCTCCACCTGGACGTACTATCGACACGGCCGTTACTGACCTAATATCTGGAACTACTTCCCATCACGTCAGGCGGATTTCCACTGACAGGCCCCTATTTAAGTCTCAGCGACTAGCAATTTTATACACGGCTACAGCAGTCGAATGAGGTTTGTTTCCTCGGTTATGACAAATTTTTATTCAATTCCTTTTTAGAGCTACTACTCGCAAATTCCCGCTCCATTGTAGCTTGTCGATACTGGAACTCCTATGACGGAAATCCGAATGGACAAAACAAAAGAAAGTGAAATCTGAAGCTGCGGAAATTGGCTGCCAAAGTTCCTCGAGGTTTTTTCAACTCATCTATCCTAATGACGTTCGTTTAGTCCTTCGCGAACATACTTGTCGAATATTCTAAAAGGAACCAGTCTTCAAGAGAATCGACAGTGTCGACGACAGACAGGCGGACGAGACCAAGAAGAAGGAAGAAGAAACTTCGCTCTGTCCGCGCTCCATTGGCACAACAAACAAGGGAATTTTTGTAGGAAATTCAATGGGAGGTACCGGTTAGTTTTTTGTTATGCTAATTTCACGCAGGCGTTGTAAAGATATGCTAATTTCACGCGGGCTTTTTAAAAATATGCTAATTTCACGCAGGCTTTGTAAGCATATTCTAATTTCACGCAGGCTTTGTAAAGATATGCTAATTTCACGCAGGCTTTGTAAAGATATGCTAATTTCACGCAGGCTTTGTAAAGATATGCTAATTTCACGCAGGCTTTGTAAACATATGCTAAGTTCATGGGAGGCTCATTGATGTACCCTTCCATGGATCTTTTCAGGGCTGGCCCGCTCTGAGAAAATTTGGGCTCGGTCCGGCCCTCAAATTTACCAGTCCTGGATCTTTTGACCTGTATTTTCGTTCACAGAGACATGCGGACGATATTGACATATGGGATTTTTTTCTTCAAGGTTGGGCCGTCCTCCACGTGTTTTTGTCAAAATGGGTTTCATAGTTGTAGGGGGCTCATTTCTAGCTCATCTGCTGTTCGGGATATCAATCGTTCGTTGTTTTGTCATTCTTATGCTCCCATCATCGTTAACCATTTTTTTGTCTGATTATACTCCCCGCCAATCCTATTTCGGCCAAAAATGCCACGCCTTTTGTAGCCGAATTTTCTTTGATTTGATTTAGTGACAGGTTTTATTTTGATTTAGTGACGGGGAAATTTGAATTTCAACATGAGAATATTCTCACTCATTTCCAAAATCCGCCGAAGTAGGATTGGCGGGAACTATAGCAATAATGGTGTCCTCCAAATATCGCCCAAAAGGGATTCCAATTTTTTCATAGTTTCTATCTTCAGATTGCGGACAGCCCCCAACAGCAGCGCATCACGTACCGATACAGTCTGCGTATAATCGATCATATTGTGCCGAAGTGTTGTTTTCAAGTTTCATTTTGCCCGGAAAAGCGGCGGATGGTTGGTTGCCCTGCCCGTAAAAGCGGCAGGGTACGGGTTGTTGGAATAACATTGTAATCTGATTGTTATTGTTTTGTTAGCCCGTAAGCGGCGGGAGATCACGAGAACAGCTGCCGCAGGTTTTATTGTATTTTAAATTATACTTTTGGTAGAAAACAGGTAGAAAAGGACAAAGTAAAAGGCAGTCGATTAAAAAGTGCATGCTAACGACATTTCAACTATTCTAAACCAATTTAAAATGTGACAAAAGTATAATTTAAAATACAATAAAACAAATAAAAAATCATTCGGAACTCTTCAAAACGAAAGCAAAAAGAAAAAAGACGACAGGATCCGAACCAGCATCCTTTTGGTTATCAAACTGTCGCACTTCCCCTACACCACCGAACCACATTGCACAAACGCGCTACCTAGCTGAAATGTTCTAAGCCGTTCGCTTTTCATACAGTGATACTTAGGAGGCTGTCAAGGGTCCATTTGGTAACGTTAATTGTGACAGCTCGAGCTCCACGCGCTTTCAAACTCATTGCAAAGAGAGTCGAAACGGAAGTAAATGGTAAAATTCTTGTTTCATCCAGGTCTGCTCACGAGGGAAGTGCACCAACTCGTCTTGATGAAATCGAAATCTGTCGATTGGGCATTGTTGGGGACCCCAAGGGCTACCCAAATCTGTTTTCAAAAAAAAAGTGCCAACTCGGCTCCGTTTTCGGGAAATTAATTTGCATTCTAATTATGACCGACGGCGGACAAAGAGGCAGCATAGGAAAAAAGTTGGCCGAGTGGTCTAAGGCGCTAACCAGATATCGTTTTTTTAAACATGATGCTGGTTCGACTCTTTTTTTACGACAATGATTTATGATTTATGATTTATGGTGGAGAGAAGCGGGGCACAGGCCACTGTGCCTGGACAAGGCCGAGGTCGTGGAGACGGAACCCGCTCCGCGAGAAGAAAGGCAGCTCCTTCTAGGCTCAACGGCGTGCTTGTTCTCTGCGTACTTTACTTCCTTTTCGAGGACGTCTGAAATCTGAAAGAAATTGATTTTTAGCTTGTGAAAGAAAGAGAGAGAAATCACCTTGGCCGACTGAAGTAGAAGGCGGTCGATGGTATCGTCGATCACATCGTGCGCTTGGTTGGAGCTACGGTGTTCGTGCGGCATCTCCTCGAAGACGCAGCCGGCCGAATGGATGAATATAGTTAGCTTCAGTTACGGGGATGGATTGCGTCCGCTACGTGAACTACTGATACCTCCAAATACAATGCTAATGAAGCTCAAGTTACTGTTTCTGCCACGTAAATCTTCAAAGGATAGTGGTAAAATTCCTTTCTCTATATATCTCTCTCACCTTATGTGCGAAAATAAACAAATAACCAAAAATTGTGTTGGGGTTTGGAACGACTGGTTGTTTACACTGTTCCTTTGCTAGTAATCATAAGTGATGCTTGACTGTCATCCCTAATTTCGTGTATATATATATATATATATATATATATATATATATATATATATATAAAGCTGCCAGAACATGCTCTACCGGACCTTTTCTTTTACTGCATAGATAACTTCAATCTGTTCTTCATTCTCTATCTGCTTTATACATTCACTGCTCTGGCAGATCGACTTCCCGTTCTATCCGGGGCGTAGACCTTCTCCATGTGCCAATAATGATGCCATAGGACAAAAGTGAGCAGCCAGTTGAGACAGAACCCAACCACGTAGATGCTGAATTGGGTGGCCAGACGAAAATCCACATGACCGCCCAGAGCCTCTAGGATCTTTGGAGCAGTGGCCATGGAGAGGACGGACATTCCAAGGGAGTAGGACGACTGGATCAGCAGCCCTTTAAAGTCATGTTGACTGTATAACACTTTATGGCGGTACCTGGCCACAGTAACCACAATGGTTTGGGAAACCACAACATGGCGGCTAGAGCAAGGCTCAGCGAAGACGAATGTTCCACTGTCCAGGCAAAACGCATGTAGCCACCATCTAAACATTCGACATTTTCCCATACTAGTATGTGTGTATGTGTCTCTCTTTCTATCTCTCTCTCTCTCTCTCTCTCTCTCTCTCTGTGTGTTGTGTGTGTGTGTGTGTGTGTGTATGTGTGTGTGTGTGTGTGTGTGTGTGTGTGTGTGTGTGTGTGTGTGTGTGTGAGAGAGAGAGAGAGAGATGCCCCTTTCATAGGATCGTAAGACCTTCTGTAAGAAAAAAAACACCAATTATTACAGAAAGAGTTTTCTAATAGGGATACTAAACTTCAAGTAAACTTCTTCACTAAAAAAACTTGAGAGCACAGGCGTACCTAAATAGTTGGCGACACATTCGGCCGTTCCAAGTACTCTCCTCATCAATCCAAAATCGAAAATGATGATGTCATATGCGAGAATTCGAGTCTAAATATATATTTAACTGTTTTCAGTACATATATGATTGCACCGGAAATTAAAGAAAAATTCAGAGGCAAACAGTGTGCGTAGAGAGGTTCATTAGAGGAACGCACCTGCCACGGTTCGTCGTCATTGATGTCGGAACGACAGAGGAAGACGTGGCGATGGAGGTAGATGGACAACACGTGCTGAATGTACATTACGAATACAGATAAATCTGATTCAAGTGAGAATAAAAGACATGAATGCAGATCCAATCGCGTCATAAAGACTGCACATATGTTGCTGATTTTCCCACCGACCTGCAAGAAAGAGGCGGCGGCCACCAAAAGTTGAGCTGTTGCCAATATGATAGCCAAAAGCTTGTTACTGATCCGAAATGTTCCGAAGCACGTGGTATGACGTTCGTCGATCTCGAGACACCAGAGGAGGCGCATCTGGAGGAGGAGAAGAGGACATCTGGGAATGGGCGACGACTCACCTGGGGGGCGGAGACGCCCGACCGACGGAGGGAAGGAGAGAAAGAGACGGAGGATGATAGAGACGACTAAAGAGAGAAAGAGAAGAAAGAAAGAAAGAAACCGAGGAGGGCCACGGATGTCAAGGCTAATAAGACGGCACAATCAGGCAATTACGGTGGGCGCCCCGGCAGGTGCTTTCGGGAGGCGACTTCACTCTGATGTTGGAAAAGAAAGGATATTGGGTTGGAGGATAGAGGAAGAGAGAGAGAGAGAGAGAGAGAGAGAGAGAGAGAGAGAGAGAGAATAGCCGTTGAGAGAAACAGTCCGAGTAGTAACTGTAAAAGGTTTTAAACAAAAAGTATTATCGAAATAATTTCCGTCATTCAGCTTTTTCTGTTTGAAAATACCTCCAATTAGCTTCGCTTCAATTTGTTTGTTTTCCACTACCACAATAGATGACTGACGCAGTGGGAAAACTGTTTTCCTAGAGGAAAAGAAAGCGGTTTACTCATTGACGCAGTGTGATCTCATTCTTCAGTGTCTACTAGATGTGCAGAGCATGAAGAGGAATAAGATAGCAATTTGGAGAAGAAAGAGAGAGATATTGAGAGAGAGAGAGAGAGAGAGAGAGAGAGAGAGAGAGAGAGGGAGAGAGAGAGAGAAAGAGAGAGAGAGAGAGAGAGGGGGAGAGAGAGAGAGAGGGGGGGGGGAGAGAGAGAGAGAGAGAGAGAGAGAGAGAGAGAGGGATTCCCAGAGGAAGTGTTTCACAGAGGTCGCCCCACACATTGCGTGACTGAATATTCTGTGCATTTCCGGGACAAGTACGAGAAGAGGTTGCGGAATCTGACATTTAAAGCAACGAATAACCTTTTTTGCTGTTTTAACTACTCGTATTAGGCAATTATACCATATTGCGTGTTCTAAACCACGGCATTCGTTGCTTAAAGTCGTCACGGATGTCATCACCGCTACAATCCCAAGAAGAATTTCACTTTTCATCATGCGATCTGGAACAGAAACGTGAAAGGTTCATTGTTACCATATTCACATTCAGTCGTCTTTTGGTTTTAAATATGAACGCCGTTCGACACTCGCAATATATGGGAATTGTTGGCTGTGCATTCTTGAAAAAAGCGAAATAAATGTCAAGAATGGAGTTCCCAGGCGACCGTCGAGAGAAGAAATGCTTGCAAAGTCAGGAACTTGTCGTGCAGCTCTACAAACTTTCCCCCTGAAAATGATATGTATATCGACCATCAAGCATGGCAACGGGCCGGCCCGGTCCAAAATTTTTCTCGGCCCGGCCCGGCCCCAAATTTTGCCATGCTTGTCGACCATAAATAGGTCAAATTGTCTTTATACATCACGATGTGGCAATGTTTTATATTATGCAAGATTTCCTGGTTTTTTTAATGATCTCCGGAAGTCTTCTCCGGCGATGTGTAGAAGAAAACTCTGCTTCCAACAAAGACAGAATCCCGTATTTTTTTATTATGTCAATTTAAAAAAAAATTAATTTCCCCAAATTTTTTTTACACCCAAAATCATGCCCTCAATTACAACGCGAATGAAGGAAGCGATGTGATCTCCGTTGAAATCAGCTGAGAGTGGAGTGGGTCCTGACACGATTGTCTGTCTACTGTGGTTTTTCGGGGCTGCTAAGAAACACCCTTATTTTCAAAGAAGTGCTTGTTTTTTTTTATTAATTTTATGTTCACTTTTCGGAGATTCTTGTTTAATCTAGATATTGGAATTTAAATATGAGCAACTGGTTTATTAACTCGCTGTGTTACCCTTAATTCTCGTTCCGCTTTGTTTATACTTACATGTTTTCTTTGTTTCAGACATCCCTGATGAATACTTGGGACTTGTAAGATGAATATGGCGTATTGTATTACGTTAAAATGCGGCGAACGTATCAATCCGATGACATTGGACGTCGATCCTCTAGCTTTAGACGATTCGTTCCTTCCGTCTCCGCGTAAATCGACGGCGAACATGGCCAAGTTCAAGAAGGTATTTCACTTTTTATGTTCTCTTTAAATTTTAACTTTTAGAACTTCAATGTCGAGCATGGTAGTTGTGTTGTACCAGCCGCGGAGGTCCACGAATGCCCGGAAGAAGAGAATCAGAATTCCTATAAGTTTCCGAGAGAATTGGTCGTTTTCAAGCCGATGAAGCCAGATGACTATGACGAAATTGTGGAGTACGACTACGACGATGAAGTTGGTTCCTATAAAAGAGCCTTCAGCAGTGTTTTTGTGTTTAGGACTATAACTGGTTAGAGTTGCTCAACGATGAGCGAAAGCAGAAGAAAGAAGTCGGTATTCCACTGGACACCTTCGAAACTATCATGGATCGCTTGGAGAAGGAGTCCGTGTTTGAGGTACAGTTTCTATATCCCATAATTTCACTTTTGTTTAGATCAAACCATCCGCGTCGATGGTTCCCGGATCTTCCGCGGAGTCGGATGACGTGTGCTGCGTCTGTTGTGACGGCGAAACGACGAACACCAATCAGATCATCTACTGCGACATGTGCAATATAGCAGTGCACCAGGTATTTTTAATGAACGTCTCGGTTACTAATCTTCTAAGGACTGCTACGGAGTGCCCTACATCCCCGAAGGACAGTGGCTGTGTCGCCGATGCAAGATATCTCCGTCGTCGCCCGTCAATTGCTGCCTCTGTCCCAACACCGCCGGAGCCTTTAAACAGACCTCGGACGGCAGATGGGCCCACGTCATCTGTGCCATCTGGCTGAATGAGGTATGCATTTTGATTTTTATTATTTCCTTTAAAAATAAATCATGTACACATTTAGGTTCATTTCGCCAACGCGGTCTTCCTCGAACCGATAGAGGGTGTCGAAAATTCGTTGAGAAAGAGGGCGAAACTCAAGTGTCTCGTTTGTCGGTACGTGCTTCCAGTTGACTTTACCTCGTTTTAGCCAGAAGATGGGCGCCTGTCTCCAATGTTCAACGCGCAGCTGCCTCAAGGCCTTTCATGTCACCTGTGCACAGAACTCGGGAATGTCTATGCGAGTGATCTCGGTGGAAGACGATCGCGTAGACGACGGGATGGATGTGCAGGTTAGCATTAAAAGCGCCCGACTTTGTGTTGAATTACTTCAGGCTAACGCCGATTGTTAGCTGGGGGAGCTTTTTTCATTCCTCGGGACGGTATCGTCAGCGTCCCCCAGGTTACGGGGGGTGGAGGCCTCAAAAACGGAGAAGTTAGGGGGGGGGGATTAGTCACTATTATGGCAAAATTCAGCTTGGAAGGCCAAAAGTTAAGAGGGGCTTTCCCAATTTTGGGCCCGTTATGGGTGGGTCCGTCAACTGTCGCAGTCTCCCGAGGTATGGCTTTTTTCTGCTTTAGAAACTTTTTTTACTATCAACCACATGATCAGAAAATCCTTTGAATGGCCCATTCATCCATGGGTAACCCACCGCGGGGTCCATTTTGCGACATCACCCTCAATTATTTAAACATTCAAAAATATGCGGCGGGCCTCCTTTAACGAAATTAGCCAAACAGAAAAAAATAACGACGTTCTTACCGCCGCTTATAACGGAGCTTGACAATGTTTGGGCCCTCTCTTGCGACAATCGCTGACGAATGTTTCAGCGCTTCATCTACTGTCATCTGCACACGGGAGAAGACGAATCTCTGGACAAGAACGAGAGGAAGAAGAGGATGGAGAACGCAGTGAGGAACGCCAGAAGGGCGATGGAGAACAAAGCGAAGGCCACGGTCGACATCAAGTAAGATGGCTTAGAAATACAAACCAAGGGAGTTTAGTATGCCGATGGTTTCGAAAGAGGTACTCGAAGGGATTGTGAAAAGAGTGGATACCAGAATCCACGAAGTGTCCGAGTACTGGTACCTCAAGCGCCAGAGCCGTTGCGGAGCCCCTCTCATAAAGCGACTCCAGGTAATATCTCTCTCTCTTTCTCTCTCTCTCTCTCTCTCTCTCTCTCTCTCTCTCTGTGCATATGTCTCACACATTGTTTCAGGTACAGCTAAGCACAAAACGCACGGTGGCCGTGGAGTGTCTGACGGAAGAGGATAAGAAAGTCTGTGCGAATGTCTCACGAGTGAGAATGGAGTGGGAGAACACGCGACTCCTCTGCGAACTGGTCAAGAAGAGGGAAACTTTGAAGTATACCCATGTGAGTATCATTCTCCGTCGTTTGCTTATTCTCGTCTAGGTGATAACGTGCTCCGAGATGCTGGAGAAGATGATGTCCCCCATCGGGATTTCTCTCGAGAATGTTCTCGACGAGCTGGGTCTCAAAGACAAGGAAAACGTTAGTTTTGTGATTTCCGTTGTATGCAGGCGAATTTCAGGTTTTCGCCAAGCCCGTGACCGCCGTAGAGGGATACCGTAGCCTGATAAAAAGACCTATGGATCTATCCACGATGCGCAAGAAGGTCCTGGACGGAAGAATCGGTTCGTTTAATTTGGAGACTGTTGGACTTTTTTTTGTCTCAGATTCTTTCGACTCTCTGAGAGCCGACTTCACCCTGATGATGGACAATTGCGAGCTGTTCAACTCCAACCACCAGTGGTACCTAAGCTACTCGAAGAAGTTCCGCAAAGCCGGCGCAGTCATCATCAACGAGGCCGAGGAGGCACACATCTGTCGCGAAACCAGGGTTAGTTGCGAATATTTCCGTTTTTTTTTTTTTTAAATCGATGGTTTACTGGAATCTTCTTTTTAGGTTCTGGAAGACACCGAATTCGCGCGACTGATTGCGTCTGTGCAGTTTATGGAAAGCTTGGTGACGTTGGAGGAGGATGGCGAGGGAGGAGTGGTTCTGCGAAGAACTACGAGGTGCATCCTTTTGGTTCTCTCTTTATTTATACATTCAGGACGCGCCGCAATTCTCAATCAGTTATCCCTGCGACACCGTCTGGTCCTGAAAAGAAGGCGATGTTCACCACCCCGCAGTCGTTTAAGCCACCCGGGGCAACACCCGCAACTCCCGCCACAACGGCTACGAAGAGGAGGGCGACTGACATGTTCACTCCCCCGTCGAGAGTGAAGAAATCGAAGAATCATGAAGGTAAGGTTATTTTAGCCTGGATTGTTGGAACCGTGCTTCGTTTTAGCAAGTACTCCCAGTCGTCAGTCGTTCATCACCAGGTACTTTACCCCTAACCGACCGGAGCTCAGATCGGCGACTACTACCCCAGCCCCTCTGATGGCCTACAGGGACAACACTGCTATCAAAAGGTACCCTTGCTTCCTTTCCTCTGAATGTTTCCCTTCCAGTCCCCTGCCACCTGAGACGGCCTCCGAGTCTTCTGCCGACGAGGAAGACGGCCGTAGAAACAGAAGGAGTCTGCGGCACTTTAAATCCGATTCTCAGGTGGGAAATACTGGAATTCGAACTAATTCATTTATTCAGAGTGATAGTGAAACAGCTCTTATGCATAACGACCTTGTTTCCGTCAATGGCACCGCCGGCCGGTTAGTATTGCAGTTTGACCTTTAAAATGGTTAAAATTCAGCGTTATCGATCCAACACAAGCCATGTTGGAAGACCAGCTTCCACCTCAGCTGATCGCCGAGTGCAGGAGCAGTCGAAGGGAGAAAGGCACCTGTGTAATGCTCTTTGACACAGAGAACAAATGGTTCGTTTTCTTTTCCTCTGATATTTTTTATCTTGTTTTTAGGGGTTGGTATCCCCCTTCGGAAATCAAACCCTTGGATCTGAACGGACCCAATGAAAATGTCTCATCCTCGTCGCAGCGCCTAGCCAGGCAGTGGTTGGTTAAACCCCTAAATTGAATAATTCCGCATTCAGGGCGAAGAGGACAATGGATCAATACCGGTAATCGATCGTGGCAGGACCACACTCTGTTCCCCCATCTCATTCCAAAAACCGGTGTTTCTAGGGGCGATGATGACTTTTTTGTTCCCAGACAAGAGTGTTTATATTTAATATTCGCATTTTGAGAGTGTATATCTGACTGTTGATAATGAAATTCTTGTTTCTCCTTGATACCATGCTTCTTTTTACCCGTAGGAGCAGTTGATTGCACCGGTCACTTGTTCGCTTCGTTGAGATTCTTCGCTAGGCTCGATGAGCGAGAGAACGACTCCTTTGGTTTGACGGTTCGGATGGAGCCGTCCCTCAGAGAGGAGAGAGAAGTCGACCGAGACATCTGGAAAAGTTAAAGGGCGGCGTGGGTTACTGTACCTGGGCGGAGCGAGAACCCGGCTGTCTTTCAATGTGGAAAGAGTACACGGAACACTTGGAAGACGGAGCCGCCCACAACTGAAATGGAATCAGACGTTACGAGATATTCATATGCGATGCATTTCTTAATGCAATGTAGTTTTACTACTGAATACGGTCTGCTATTTTAACTTTTGAAGGCGTGGCTGCCAATTTAACCCTCGGGAGAATTCATAAGAAAGGGTTGGAAGAGCATGAATATACCAAGAAAGTCTCAATCGCATAAATCCCGGGCTGGCCCGTGAAAATAAGAAGAATTACCTCCCCCAATATCTGCCACATTTACCTGTCGATCAGCCGATCCCCACCAAGAAAATACAAAGACAGGGAGAGCAGCGACGAGGGCAGACACCCGGAAGACCATGGACCACTCGGTGGCAGAACCTAACACCATTGAGATCTTCTGATGATTTTTTTACCTTGTTGCACAATGTGCTTTGTGAGAATCTTGTTGCCAATGCTGAACCACGCGACGGCAAAGAACGACCAACCAGTCACGATTCCAGAGAATGGCGGAGCCAGTTGGACAAGGGCGGTGATGACACCAGGAGTATGCATTCCTAGGACAGATGAAGGATTAAAAGGAAGGGTCACTAACCAGCGAAGAACATAGCACCGCAAAGAGAGACGACGGCCAATACGGCACGGTCTTTATCGAAGAAGGGAACGAGGAAAATGCAAAGGGAGAGACCCGCGGAGGCGACGGCGTTGAAACACTGCAATGGATCATTCACAGGAAAGAGGAATCGTTGAATGATGAAGTATCCATTCACTGCCCGAATCACACACTCACACTCACTGTACTTTTCCTCACATTTAATCAGTTTTTATATGAGTATTCCAACTCGGCGTATTACCTCTTCTTCCTTTTATTTCAAACTATATCCTGTCATGCAGTTTCTCGACAGCGAGAAACGTTGCAATTGATAGAAACGTTCTTTGTCTGTCATTCGTCATGCTATCCTTGTCGCAAAAACTGTTTCCGATTTGAAAAGAAAATTGCGTTTCTGTTGCGACTATCGACAGTCGCTTTGAAGCAAAATACGATAACTAGGGAACAGCTCGATCCAAGAAAATGTTATTGTGCGCTTTCTTACCTTGCAAACAAACGTTTTGTCATGTTGTTTCTTAGTGACGAGATAGGAAGAGAGGGAAGAGGAAGCAGTTTTTGAAAGGAAGAGGCAGAGAATCGGGAGAGCGGCGAAAAATCCATTCTTTGTTGGGGTGAATTCTAGCACATCCCTCATGTAGTTCGGTAGAAACTGCAGCATAATGACGAGTGGGTACTCGTGACAGACGAGAGAGAAAATGGCGGCCCAGAGGGCGCTCGATCGAAGCATCGCTCGGTATGGTACACGGCGGGTACGGTCAGTTCGTTTTCCAATCGATTCACATGCGATCCTGCTCTCGATGAAAAGACGTTCTTTTCTGGAGATGCAGCACTGTTTTGAAGGTTTGTCAGCACCAAAGGGCAGCCAGAATACGGTCACCATCACTGAGATTACGGCGGAAAGGTAGAAGATGGCTGGCCAGCCATCGAGGATGTCCTTTCGGGTACACAAGTACCCAGCAGTCGGCAGAATGAACAGCGTTCCTGAAAAGGATTGTTTTGTGTTGTAAAAAAAGAAAGACTCAATTAGCAAAGGGGTTCTTGTTGCTTTTCCTTGTTATATGTCCCATATACTATCTTCGCATCCTCTCTCTCTCTTTGTCTCTCTGTCTCTCAGTCTCTCAGTCTTTCTCAGTCTCTCTCTCTTTCTCTATGAATCTCTCTATCTATATCTCTAAGTTTCTCAGAATCTCTCCCTCTCTCCGTCTCCCACTCTCTTTCTCTCCCTCCCTCCCTCCCTCTCTCTCTCTTTATCTCTTTCATGTGCATTTATTCCCCGTGAGACCAGTTCGGAAGCGGCTTGTCGCCCTTCCGGAGAGCGTCAAGGGCAGTTCTTGCCGCAGCTGGTCTATCTTATCGATTACTGACCGATCTGCCGCCCGCCGCTGATCAGTCCAATGGCGGCCGCTCGTTCTGCTTGAGGGAACCATCTGAATAGCTACTCTCTGGGGTACCCTCGATGTTGTGGTACCTTGTTATGAGTGAATTCGAGGCCGGCATCAGACATGCGTCACTTGCTCCGACAGCTAGTCTCGCAAGGACTGCGAACCAAAAGGAGTCATGAGCGAGGAGTGGAAGAAGGAGGTTTCCGATGCAACAGAAGACGAGGGCCACGAAGACCATCCACTTGCCGTTCAGGCGGTCTGCCCACATGCCTGTGACCAGGGTTAGCAATGAGCCTGCGTTCTGAGCTGCCAGCACAAGACCCTCCTGAAACACATTTCCATGTTTGTCTATCAATGCATCTTTATAATCGCTTTGTGTTTTATCGCAATCGAAACCATTGAGTTTTGGACCGATTCCAAGAATCGCATTTGTGATGATTCTCGTGGTCTAGAGAATTCTTCAATGAACTCAAATCCAAAGGGCAATTTCTCTTATTTCCTTGTGAAATACTATTAAAAGGAACCTGTTCTGACCGCCATTGGAGGTCGCCGCCGTAGCCGTGGAGTGGACAGCTGGTCATGCAGATCAACGCCACGGCCAGGTTCGAAGAGGAGATGGAGAGAGTGATGAAGCAACAACACAACATGGCAGCCAACATCAGCCGCATCGAAGGGAACAGAACAGACGGCTCATCTTCTGAACACACTTTCTGACCTCTGGCGAACTGCCAACTAACCGCATTCATAATCAGCCACAGGCGCCGCTGCCCTGTCTTCTGAAGCATCTGAAACAGAACTTTAGATGAACTTTCAAGTATTGTTTGAAAACTTTATGTTTGTTGCTTCCTAAGTCCATGGGCCAGTACATGGGGATGATTTTAGGGGAACTAAACACAAGGTGTGACAACTCACTGTAAAGTCTCTGCAAAACAAAGAAAAAATCTACTTTTGGATAGATTGTGCCGGATTTCGAGGTTTAGAGATAAATTGAATAATTGAACTCTCTCGTATATGTTACATAATGGTCATGTTCTTTCTAATTTTCATGGGCATTCGTCTTCAAATAGCGTTCCAAACCTTGAAGAAAATCAACAAAAAAAAGAAGAGCAATGAAAATAAAGAGAGGCAAAATAAAGAGAGCCGTCGGTCCCCTCCCCTCAGAGTCCCATCCTCCTACCGATTCTGAAGATGGTCTTCTCCGGCGGCGAGTCAAGGCTGGTCGAGCGGTCGAGGCGAGACATCACTGCGTCACCGAAGCCCCGCCCACGCATCATGAAGGCCGACCGCGCGACGAAGCACTTTCATGTACGGTTACAGCTAATCTTGACATATCTTTGTAGGCTGACAAATTTGAACCCACAGTACAATTTATACCTCCTCTCACAGATGTTCAATTGTGTTTTCGTTTTTCGTAATCAATTCGTAATCCAATTGTGTTTTCGTTTTTCGTAATCCGATGTTGTATTCTTTACCAGAAGAGACAACACCTGTTTGGCGTCTCTTCGATAAATGAGTTTGTAAATGTGGCATCTCAGAATCTCCAGTAGAGATGTGTAATATTAACAATTCTTTTGGTGGATCGGCAAAGTGTTCATATGCGTTATTGTTGCAAATTCTACAAGTATTGCTTTGGATTGAAGTGCTATTCGATGTTTAAGGTCATTGATGAACAGCGCTGTCATTTACTAAAACAAACAAGAGGTGTTTGAGAATTTCAATGGTTTGCAGAAGCAAGAATCTCAGCCTGAATTACCCGCTCTCCAGAAATTCGAGAGAATACAACGCGCTTGATAAAAAAAACAAAGAAAATCAGCATTTTAAAATGAGTTGCAGATTGGCCAATCACATTTTCCATTCCAAGCATTTAACCGTTTTCTCTCACTTTCGATTGAAAAGGTGCAGTCGACATATCCGTTAAATCCCGAAGGACCTCGCCCTCAACCCCTGTAATCTCAGCCATCTCCAAAAAAATGTTGAATTTAGCGACATTCTTTACCAAACCTTACCACAACATGTACATCGAGAGTCAATCACTTTGCCAATTAGTTTTGGATCACAAGCAGGACACGAATGGAATGGAAACAATGGGACAGCGTGTAAAGATCATAAATTTGATGCATATAGGGCGGGAAGAGACCTAGGACAACCTAGTCAACAAAACATGGAGAGAGTCGTTCTTCGGGTCGGTGGGGCAGATCGGAGGCTTACTGTAGAGGCCACGGTAAGACTGGTAGAAGATACGACACACCTGAAATGAAGGATTCGAGCTACAATTGGGGGATAGGGACTGACCGACTCGGTAAAACGAGGACTCATCAGTTTGTAAGAAATTTGTCCGCTACAGAGAGCGATGGCACCATCACACTTGTCTTCGCTGGCAGCAGAAATACTGAAATGAATAAATAAATAAAACCCTGGCAGAAACAGAAATAGGAAAATTTGGACGGAAACCTATTTTTCGGCACTTACGTATGGGTGTTGGTCAAAACACAAACATTCATGTAGAGTTAGGGGACGCTAAGATTGTTAAATGCGACTCAAAGGTGTCAGGTTATAAAAAAAAGGGCGCGTGTAACGCTAAAGTGTGGTCAACCCCTATGGATGGAAGCTCAAGAGCACCTACTCCAGCCAGTCCGAACTTAGCCGTTCTAAGTTCAGCTGCGGAAGTGCATATTGCGGTCTTCAGACGCGGAAATCCTCGCCTCATCCTGTCCTTTAAAGGAACATTTAGTCGCCTCCGCCGAATGTCAACCTAGCGCAGAAAGGGAATTCAGCCAACCCCTCGTGCCCACAGAAGCCACACGTCCGCAATTTCCGCTTTTCCTGGAAACGGCGCGTGCGACTACCCAGATTGTCGGCACGGGAGCCAGTGAGAGGGCCCCGGTCAATTTCCGTCGCCCAATGAACATCTCGGCGTCTTGATTGCGAGCCCCCAGCCAGCAATAAAAAGTTAGACTTCCATCTGGCACCGGAATTAAAAGAAAGCGCAATCTGAACGACGGTTCAGGGAATTTCCTCCCAGGGTAAGGGCCGTAACGTAGGAACACGCGAGGGTATACAGTGCCCGCAAAAAGTATAGGGGCACCCCAAAAAATTGTGTTTTTGAGAAAACCGTTGGTTCAGGGTTTATGGGCTTGTTCCCATGGGATTCCTTATGGTCGAAAACCCCCGGAGCCATTTTGTCCCAACAATTAATTAGCATATGCTAATCAGAGCCACGAAATTCTAAAATATGCCATCGCAAAAAGTATAGGGGCAGTGGAATTTAACTCGATTTAATGTCAAAACAAATTCTTGATGGTGTTGTCACACACATGAAGTCCAGCGGCAGCCTTGATAGCTCCCAAAGTCCGGAGAGAGTTGGAAGCCAGACGCTGAACACGCCTGTCATCGCGTCCCGTCATCTTCCTAGGCCTTCCCGACCTATCCTTGGGTCCATAGGCAGCAGGATTCTTCAGAAAACGGTCGACGACGTTGCCGGAGCGACCGATTTGAAGAGCAATCTTCCGATTACTGAGGCCTGTCTGGTGGTAGGCGATGATGGCAGCTTGTTCATCTACGGAGAGGTGCCGACCACGGGGCATTGAGAAGAATGTTCGGTAATGCTCAGGTGATCTTTAAAAATCCCCCAAACGCTATGCAAATGGCTTAAACTGGCTGAATTGCAAATTTAAATTGCTGCCCCTATACTTTTTGCGATGGCATATTTTAGAATTTCGTGGCTCTGATTAGCATATGCTAATTAATTGTTGTGATAAAATGGCTCCGGGGGTTTTCGACCATAAGGAATCCAATGGGAACAAGCCCATAAACCCTGAACCAACGGTTTTCTCAAAAACCCAATTTTTTGGGGTGCCCCTATACTTTTTGCGGGCACTGTACAGTGCATTGAGGGGCTCGTTAATGGCAAGAACCGCTGCACGACATGGAGACAAATCACAGGGCGAACGGCAGAAGGCAATAACACCCACGAAACGCAAATGCAGGGAATACTACTGACTAGATACAATCGAAAAACGAGTCACTTTAAGAGTTTCATGTTACGCGCTTAGGAAAATCGGCAAACTTAATACAAGTGAGGGTAGGTACCTTAAGTTCCAAAGATTTCAAAGAAAACGCAGCCCACTTTCTATTGAAATATTTTATGTTACCACCCATTCACAAAAGTACCGCGAGCACTTCAGGCGTTAATGAGAAAACAGCCCTTCAAAAGTACCATTTCCTCGTCAATTCCACTTTCGACAATTTTTTGTTTTAATAGCGCACAGTCCTTTAAGTGGCATGTGATGGAGATCTTTCAGATTATAACCAGCGGCTTTCCGTCCTTTTCGTAAACAATATAAAACTCGCCAATAATCGAGCAGCATTTTGGCGCATCCTTGGCGACAGGCATCGGGACGAACGGCAACTAGCATGATAAAAACCTGAAAGCGTATCGTTTCGAAAAAGGGAAGGACCCACAGGTTTAGCAATACTCTTCTCCTCGCAATGGAAAGGCAGATCGACGCGGTTGAACAAATACTTGAGGAATTCGGCCGCAATGACCATTCCCTTATCCTGGAACTCGTAAGAACAAAGGCGATCCATCTGTTTCTCGAAGAGCGTCGGTCGACTGGCCAGACAAACGCCCAGAAGACGGCCCTGCTCATCGCGGAGACAACAGGAGGAACTGCAGGAACAACAGTCATTCACCACATCCGCCAGCATTTGTCTCAACTCCTTTCTGAAACATTCGGCATGGAGACTTGCAATGTTTACGGGTTCTTTAAACAAAGGAGGCTTCAACACAAACTAACGCACCGATCGGAGATGTCGAGGCTCGAGAGAATGGGCTCCTCGGACACGATGTGCTCCATGAGGAAGGCGACGATCTGAACAGTAGTCATTGGTAAAATGGGCTGTAATGCCCAGTGTCTGGGGAATAGTGTTCCTAAATTAAAAGGCTTAGCAATCAATTTTCCTAGCAGCGCCATTGACGCGTCTGGGAAAACACCAGCACCGGAGGTTACTCTAGACTCGGAGATTGAAAATTATTGCGCACTTTTCGCAGTGGTCACCCTAACTTAAAAGGAGGAAGTTGGCAGTTTGGGTTATTCAACGGAACCAACACTGTTCATAAAAAATAGCACCAAACCCATAAAAATAGGTTTTACAAAAAAAGGCAAAATTGACAGTTCGTACTGGGCGCCCCGCGTTTATAATTCATTCTACTAAGACGAACTGCATTTTAATTAGATGAGAGAGCACAAAAATGGCTAAGGAGATTGGATGGGCTATGTTCAACTTTTAAGGAAAAGTGGCCGCTCAAATTAATAATAAAAATAAACACCTGATCACTACATATTCCCAACAACTATCGATTTCCCTCAACCCATACAAACCGTGTCCTGTTTGGATGCACTCACCTCGTCTGCGGAACCCAGCCGCTCGGGCTGCATGGCGGCCGTTTCGGCGCAGCGCTGAGAATCAGCGGGCTCGGTGGGCGCCGCCTGCGAAGATTCGCCGCCACCACCCCCGGAGGCGGACGCAACGAGGGTGGCCATCTGGCGGTAGAGGTATTGGAAAATACTTCCTCTCTTGCTCAGAGGGGGAGGGGCGCGACCAGCACAGTACGCCGGCGACGCCTCTCTCGCTCCGCTCCTCCTGAAAGAACACGTTATTAGAGAGAAGAAGGAGGATTAGGGCACTCGCAGACATTTTCATAATTTCGCGAAAGGACAGGCACTTTCGGTGATCGACGACAACAAGTAAGAGAAGGGAAGGAGCAATCAAACAACCGGAATATTTAAAAACAGACTCTGTTCTGAATGTTTTCATCATAAAAACTACATTCATCAAAAGTTATCGCGCGGCCGAAAGCATTTTGAAAATTGCCGGTTTTAAAAATTCATCGTTCCAAATTCAAAGGACCCATAAGACAGAAAGAGTGCAGAATGGTTAGCCCGACAATGAAACACAGAAGAAACTGATTTAAACCCCCCCAGCGTTATTACGATTGGAAGGGAGAAATAGAGCATCCTAGGATGCTCTGTTGGGTCATAAAGACGCAAGAAACGATGGCAGAGGTAAACAAATTAATTTGTTTTGTTTGTAAACAAGTCTTCAACGAATCGATCGGGATCACCGATCAGTTCCTGCAATCTTCGAGATGTAGCTACTTTGAGTTTGATGTCTCCTTTCCCGCGTTTGCGCATGCACATAAATGGCTAGATAATCCTTAGCGGTTAAAGAATAAATTAAAAGACGAAAACCACAAGAAATTAGCCTCGATTATAACCTTGCTAAAAACTTAATAATATCTCGTAAAAAACAGAATACCGAATATCGGAGGGAAGGCGTTGTGTCGCTCGGAGGAAGGATTAAGTGGATTAAGAATAAAAAAGAAAACGAACGTGGGAGAGGGGAATAGTTTCCAAGTTCGAGATAACAGCCGCTGGGCAGGTGCACACCCAGTTTGGCGCCAAAACACCCGCTGACACAATTGTCGACAGCGCAATTTTACTCAGGGTCAGCCGCTTTTATTCGGATTATCGCATCCGATCGACATTAGGGCTGGGAAAAGTTCAGAGCACTAGTTTCAAAGGAAATTTCAAACGAAACGAGGCGAAAACAGCAGTTGTTTGGATAAATTGCCGAATGATTCAATCTCGCTCCCAAATGCTTTTCATAATGCCAAATTCCGCGAATTCCCGCCCGTTTGGACTTCGGAACGAACAAAACACATTGGCAATCGATCCGTTTGTACTTGCGAACGGTGCGGTTCGAATAATCGGCACACCAAGCAATGAAAGAGATAAAATCAAGGGGTGATATAAGGGAAATGAGGGGGGAAATGCGCGGTCTCAGCCGAATTCACACGGAAAGAGCGTAATTAAAAGGGCAACAAGTGAAGTGACAAACGCGCGAGGATTAAAAGGCGGCCTTTCGCCCGATTACACAAAATAAAAGCATGGCTGCACAGTTAACGGACTATGCACAGGCATGCTAGCTACGAGTTATATCATTTCTTACTGGAAAACAAACATGAAAGGTAATAATCAGAGGAGACTTGCAATTACACATTGTACAGGAGGAAGACAACAATATAAAATAAAGTTTATGCGAAACAAAGAAACGAATGAATAACAAGAAGTGGCGAATAATAGATGAATCAAATTTACACTTGGGAGAGTTAGTCTTAAGACGAGATCTTCGTGCTCCACATTTTCAAAGGCAAAATAACCTTAACGAAGAAAAGAAGGTCTTGATAGCTGCACGATATCGATACCTTGCATTTCTTTAATCCTCTTTCTCCCAAAAATCAGTTCACGTGTCGCTTTGTTAGCTCTCTCCTCGAAGCACAACCAGCAACGGCAAAATTTGGGGCAAGCCAGTGCCAAGAAAATTTGGGAGTTTTGTAAAGAAATAAATATCGGATCTATCAACAAAATTGATGGCTCGGGCCGGCCCGTTTTCATGATTGGTCACAAGAAAAAACCCACGATAGTCAGCCGCTTGTATGGCTACGTAACTGCGAATAGGCTACGTAACTGCGAATTATATAGGCTACGTAACCGCGAATTGTGTGCTTATATTCACTTTGCGTGGTTGTGAATACCCGATTGTCCAACACGCGAAATGGAGGCGGAGAAAATTGGAATCTGATTTGATCTTCCGATGTGCCTAACTTCATATGTGTTAAATGAAATAATAAACATTTTTTGTATTGAAAGGGAAATATAAAATATTAAAGGCACGTTGATACCTCGCAACAATTCTATCCAAAAGGCATTGGAATAGCTGTAATAAAATGTTTCGTGCGGATATTCGCGGACTAATCCGTGTAATATTCCAACAGCAAAAGAACAAGAAATGATGCCGAGAGATAAGATGATTCCATTTTGAGGCCTAAAGAGATTGCACTTGGAGTGCGTTTTTTGACGGACAAAAGGGGAGGAGAACAAGGAATTTGCATTCCGCCAAAAATCTTCAGCGGGAATCTCAGTGCATGAGTCACGTGCAGATAGGGAAAGGAATCAACGTGTAGCAGGCAGCAATTAAAACGAGTCGAGAAGGGAAAACGTCAGCGGAGGAATCGCAAATGAATGGGTGATTGAGATGGCAAAATAAGAGCAAGTGAGCCGTGACGGGTGACAATTAGGCGGCAATTGGCGCTAGGGACCAGGTCCTCAAAGGCCACGAAGCCCCGCTTTCCGAGTGGCCGCCACTGGCTCGGATCGATGATGCGTGCTAGCCGGAGGCTCACGTAGCCGCTTTTCTAGCTGCACACCACGAATCCCTCCCTGGCCGCTGTACAATCGCTCACAAACACTTTTATACCGATCGATACCACGTCTTCTGCCTAGGACATACGTTTGTTTGGCGACTGGCATGACAAGACAGCTGCCAGACGGCTGGTAGTAACAGGGTAGTCCAAAGGGTCCTCCAGACACCTAAAACTTGTAATATTTTTACCAGAAAATAAAAATAAAACAAAAAAGGCCCCTTTAAAAGCAGTACCCACAGAAAGAACTGCAGATGGTCGTTGTCGTTGACCTCGCTGCTCAGATCGTCGAGGCGGCTGCCCAGTTGCTCGTTCGTTTGTCTCACCGAAGGCACACGGACCAGCAAAGACAAACAACTCAACAACGAAGCGTCCGTCGCCCCGCTCTGAAATGCAAAATACCGTGTCTCCGATGGAGCGCCGATACCTCTGTTTTCTCGGCGACGCTAGCTAGACAGAGTCGGAAGAGTTGCTCGATCTGGCCACGCACTTCATTTTCGTCGTCGGTGGCGCCTGAATCGATTCAAAGTTTCATATTAACCGACGGAACTGATTACTGGCCGCTCGGAAATGAATGCACTGCGATTCATTGGGACGGTGGTGGCCTAATCCCCAGCGACTGGTACACAACAGGGAAGGGATCAGAGACCTACCCAAGGAGCTGTAGATCGAGAGCAGGGGGACCAGGTACGACACCTTTGGCAGAAGAGGGCCCATTCGAGAGATCAACTCATCCGAAACAAGATTCATCTGAAAATAAGATGTTTCGATGCTTCATTTTTAAAAAATTCGAAAATCCCATTACGTAATCACAAAGTTGTATACAGTTATTATATCACATAAAGCTGAACCCACCTTAGGAGGGTTCAAAGGGTTTTAAGGTTCCCAAAGGTTCCAAATGTGGATCATACCATAAGGATCCAGAAAGTCTTTTTGTTAGGCGCACTACCCTTTTCCACCCAAAATTTGGAGACGCACTCGTCACGGAAAGTGAAATATGTCTATGATAATATGCGAGGCGCCTTGGCCGCCCCTTCCCCTTTTCAGGACCTCAATTAACGACGAGGTGTGGATAAGTAGCACTTTACGTTTTATTTGAGTTATCCCAAAACCCAGTAGTAATCATTATTTGTACATGAAATATTGACGCTTTGGTGGCAAACCCTCCGCCAATAAGTATAACAATCGGGTTGTTTGCCGACGAAACCGATACGAAGCAGAATCAACACAGATGAGGACGTCGGATTTCATGAAAACGAGGACTTACAAAATGGAGACGAGCCAAAACCACCAGGAACATGTCGTTTGAAGGAGAGGTGACGGCGACATCTGGAAAAGAAACATACATAGAAAGGGGGAAAAACTGAACCTTCGACGGAAGAGAACTTTCTGAGAATCGTAGATATGTTGGTAGAGGCAGAGGGAAAGGGAGTGGGAGAGTGGAGCGCCCGTGTTCCGTAGTAAATGGCGTCACACATATTGCCCCTAAAGGGTATTTATCACAGTAAAAGGATGAATTACCGTAGTCTGCCTAAGACACCCAGCTGGTTCCAAGTGTCTCCCATTTCAGGAGCGATATCCAAGGCGGAATGATAAAGTCTCTCGGCTATGCCCAGTTCATTCTGCATACGCATATTCTGGATAGAACGCGTAACTAACCTTGTACCGCATCAGATCGCCCATCCGAAGAGCGATGAAGGAGAGGATAGCCTTCTTTGTCGCATCGCTAACTGTTCTACCTTCTGTGGAATCAGTCACAGCTGAAGTCAAAGACAGTACAGAAAGCAGGTTATTCGGCCTCAGGCGGTAGGAGAGATGAAGCTGAAGACTCAGTTGAGTCAGCCAACTCACAGCCATGTTCAACGCGTTATCGTTGCTCTGAAGACGGATTAGGTTCGTCACAAAAACGGCGAGAATTGGAAAACACACGAATTATAATTACAAGCCCATACAGAATATTGCAATTTGGACCCCGGCCCGGGAAATTTTAGAAGTGGGCCGACCCTATGTTTTTTTTAAAATCATTCTTAGGTGTAAATCTTTTGTATTTTTCTTTTTAAAAGTTAATGTATTATTTTGTTCTAGAACTGAAACGCTACGTTTCAGCTGAAACGTAGCTCTAAACGAAGATTTGAACTACCCTGTACAAATGTTGTATGTTTTCATGACCGAGTGGCTAAGAGGGTAATCCGAAGCTGTCCCAGTTCGATCCCGTCAACAAAACTTTTTGCCTTATTTGTTTTGTTTAATTTGTATGCCAGAGACAGATTATCTGTGCATATGCAGATTGTGTAAAACGCGGCTTACCTTTGCCGTTTCTTTGTTCCCAGAAACAGTGTCAATAAGCGAGCGAATTATCTTCCACAGCTGGAGATGAAGATTCTGCTCCACTGCAAATTCCAAGTCTTCCACGAACACCCGAATGATCATCTGAAACGCCGCTCTTCATTCGAAAATAACACCGTGAATCCGATTTATTTCAGTGAAATCTACTAAGCAAAGTTACACAAACTCACACGACTCGCATTTTCAACATCAACCGCTGATCCCACTTGCAAAACTGAATTCTGTACCTCTTTGTAGAGGACACTGGCCTCCATTCTAAAGAAGGTTAATCAAGAAAAAGCGGGTGAAGCGGTAGGTGAGGATACAACCAAAACGAAAACAAAAAGCACTATTTAGGTAAATTTACCCGGTAACTGGAATGGAATACATACATATTAGTAAAACAAAAAGTACAATATTATACAAGAAGGTCGTGAATGGAAATCGGATAAGCTCGAGACGGCTAGCACAGACCGGGGTAAACTAGTAGGATTCTACCGTTGTTGGCTAGAGGATTAAGAAGTGAGCATTAAGAAAGATCCAGTATTTCCTAAAGAATCCGGGGGCTATCACACATCCCAGAAGTCTGGGTAACGTGAGCTGGTGGCGTTGTGCTGCTCGTTCTCGTCGCTCAGGCGGTACAGGCAGGGCGCGGACACCGAACGCACGTGCTTCGGAAGGGTGATACGGCCCAAGTCCTCCAGAACCTGAAACATTGGTTTCATGATCATATTAAGTGGTAATTTAATTTTACATCTAGAGGCAACATTTGAAGCGCGACATTGGCGTAAATTAATACTTTTTTTTTGACAATTTTACACGTCCGCGCCACAATAACTACTCATAAATTAATAAAACGTACCACACTGAATTCCGGTCGTTTTGAGCGGTCAAAGTGAATACAGCGTTCATACAGGGTTCGCAGCTTGTTGGGAACATCTGGACGTATCTTGGATGCGTCCGGCTTCAGCCATCCCCTGGCGACCTGAATGCCCTTTGAAAGAATTTCCATACAACTTTCCTACCCGGAAAAGAATCTGATCCCTGTTGTTGATATCAGAGTAGGGCAATGAGTCCGACAACACCTCGTACATGCAGATTCCGAAGGCATAGACGTCGGACAGCGTCGTGTACGGGTTCGGGTCCTGCATCCGAATCACTTCCGGTGCCTAAGGTGGAAATTGCGAGGAAATAGGGAATTCTCACCAT
Source organism: Oscheius myriophilus (assembly GCA_964057215.1). Lineage (NCBI taxonomy): Eukaryota > Metazoa > Nematoda > Chromadorea > Rhabditida > Rhabditidae > Oscheius > Oscheius myriophilus. The sequence goes on from OZ059905.1 coordinate 14,456,104, forward strand.
CCAGAGTATGCTACCCGTGGGCTGCTGGTTCTGATCGCCTGACGACCAACGAGACTTCACAGTGGCCAATCCGAAATCTCCGATCTTCACTGTACTCATATCGTCCATAAGAAAAATGTTATTAGTTTTCAAATCTCTGAAAATGCACATAAATGCTGATTTTTACCACCACAAACCTATGAATAATGCTTTTAGAATGCAAATAGTCCATGCCTAGTGATATTTGCTTGAAGATGTCCAAAATAGTAGACATCAAGAATTCCACCTTGGGTTCTGAAGCGACAAAATGAAGGGGGAACGGAGGGGAAACTGACCAACAACGTGGATGTGGCGGTAGAGACTGCTTCCGTCACACCACTGCGTCACAATGGCAATGTAGGGTTCTTTGATGTAGCCCATGAACAGAAGTATGTTCGAGTGGCGAGTCTTCATCAACAACGCAACCTAAAACAACAGTCTGAGCTTAGGCTCCCATTTTACAGCGAATTGCATAAAAAACTTAATTACCTCGTTTTTGAAGGCTTGAAACTGTTGAGCTGTCGGTTCTCCGACGTTGAGCTTCTTGATGGCCACAGGGCCACACCACCGGCCACGGAACACCGTACCAAAGGAGCCGGAGCCTATTTTCTGTCCTATCTCCAGTTCCTCTTTCCTGATCTGAAACATTGCCTTAACCCCTAAATAAGGTAAAACCTAACCTCCCAGTCCTCTTGCTGCGGACGCGTGCGTATCCGCTGATGGTCCATGCGGTCCACGGGAGGTCGTATCGACGGGAAGAAGGTAGGAGATATCTAACAAACAATTATCGACGGAGCGGCGTGGGAAATACCTTCTGCGGGGGCGCACTTTGTGGCGGAGTCAGAGGCAGAGTGTGATTCGGAGGAAGCAGCTGACTGGCGTTCTGTTGGGGTCCGGAAGGAGAGGAGCAGACGCCTGAGGGCAAAATAAATGGACATGAGGGGGTCTTACTCGACACGGATTGTGAGGAGAAGGGAGAAGGCTCAGGATACGGGTGCAGGTGGTTCATGCGGCGACTGAGCAGGCTGGGGGAACATTTACCCTTGCAAGGCTCGTCTGAATCACAAATTTACACAAGAAATAAGAAGTCCTTACCGTTGTTGGCGTAGTATTCATCAAGTACGCGTTGCTGAAAGAAAAAAAAATGCATGAAACTTTGGTTAACCCACGTTGTGCTCGAGAACTGTCTCGTCGTTGATGGCATTAATGTTCGGAGCAGAGGACGACCTGAAAATGAAGATTTAAAAGGGAGTGATGATTTGAACCTGTCGCGAGGGTAAGGTCCTGGGGAAAGTGGAGTCGAAGAAGGCTCCCGCTGAGCGGAAGGCATACTTTGCGGAGGTCGCTTCACTGCTCCTTCTCTGCAACAGAAATTAAAGTTTTGCCAACGCGATCCCAATATAAACTCAAAAACATGTTCGTTAAACTGCTCAAACACAGACATTTGTCAGCGTCAAGCAGAATTATATTGGTGTGCAAATATACCTGTGGGGTACTCTAGACTGTTCTGGAGAACTAGGACTGGGGACTTGGAAAGTACCAAGGACGGTGTCGCCGTAAGCCGTCAAGCCTGCCAATTCGCGCAGTTTCTAAAAAAAACGGTTATAAAAATACAAAAATAATACTTACTGCATCATCATGCAGGAATGTGAGGATAAGATCACAATACAGAGGGGCTCGAGAGGAACACCTCGCATGGAACTTGATCTGACACCGTTCGCAACGGTAGCCCTGTAGCCAGATGGGGTTATGGCACGTGTCACAGAAGACGGGCGGAATGAAGGTCTTCCTCCTGATGTCGTGTTTGATAGAAGTAACAGTGTTCAGGTACTCGCTGTGAACCCACAGCTCGTTGCTCTCCAGCTGAGAACAGAGGGTCTCCATGTCTTGCTGAATTGTGAACTAGAAGAATTAAAACCTCTACCCCACCTTGATATCGACGACCACGCTGTTGGGATCCGGTCCGACACTGACTCGACAAACATGAGGATTCAGGCTCCTCTTCTTGAGAACCTTGGCAATGGCATCACAGGCTATCTCTCCCGGACGGACTTCCAGCTTAGAATGCTGGTCGAACGGTAAGTGCAAGTTGAGAACTTTGAACTTCGTTAGTGGCCTGAAATTCAAAACTAAATCATGTCAATCAAGATTCAACGATAAATTAGACAGGCCAGCATTTTCAAATGATGCCTAGCCAGAAATTTAAAGGTTCGATTCCATTTTTAAATAAATACTTTTCCCTTTCCTTTATCAAGTTATAAAAGTTTTTGGGTTATATAAGTTTTTAAAGAAATGCCGTAATGTCGATAACTCACTCGTTGTTTCTGCTGTTACCAGGGGTGGAGACAGGTGACGAAACAGCAGAGGAGCAGTTGGGGGCACTCGAATGGGCAGACAACGAGTTCGGCAGACATGGCCGAAACGAAGAAGAGCCAGTGTCGAGATCGGGGCGATCGCTCCGACAAGGCACCCGGCTCATAGAGATAATCTGGGCAAAGCTAATTGAAACGGAGAATAAAAATGCGAAAAGAGAGAACGGATATGAGATTAATAGCCTTGTATAATAAAAATAGCTGCAATATTCAGAAAATTGCCGTATCGTATCCATGAGGAAATCAACACGAGTCGGCTAAATGCCCAGATCTATCAGTGGCGAACGGAAATGGGTGTGCGATTTGCACAGGAAATACCCTGCACTGCGTTTACGCAAAACCGTGCAACCCGCGGCAAATAAAACGTGCGGCATCTGGCGCGAATTTTTAGCGATGATTTTGCCGTTTTTGGCCCCGTTGTGTCTTTTTTCTCATCGCTGGCTCGGTTTCGTTCTTGTGTTTCACGGGTGAGCCGTGCCAGAGCACGAAAACTTCAATACTTGTGAAGAAAACGACCATAACTGGCGTTTTAGTCGAATTCAGTTTGCAAATTTATCGATATTTTCCCGTGCATGAGTTATTCTGGCTTGGGTTTAGCAGGTTGTGTTCTCTGTTGCTTGACGTGTTTGGAAAGTTCCTTTCTTGCGTCTTGAACTTGATAGATTAGTTGTTGCGTCATTGAAGTGACGCCCTTCGTTGGCAGCTGCTTCTCACGCTGAGCACGGTTACTGTATGTTTGCATTCACATTGTTGGTTTTGAAGACGTTTCACATGTATTAGATAGATGTATAAGAAGTGGATGTGTAAGTATGCGCGAACGATCGCATCTTCCATCTTGGAATGAAGATGTTCGTTTCAAGAGGATTGAGTAGCGTGAACCAATTCACTTGCATTATTGTTTTTCAGAACCTTGTAAGAGGTGGAATAGCAAGTTTGAACGAAAAAGTGGCAACGCATTCAGGCGTATTCATGCTTTGGAATGACTTGATTGCCTGGAATCTGATATTTTCAATAACAGTTCTACACCTGGCTGCCACGTAATTGCGTCCATAGTACGAAAACAAACTTTGCCATATTGTATGACCTTGCTTCTTATATTTTTTTTATATCAGCATAATTGCTAGTTTTCAGGGACTCTGGGTCACATGAGTCAAAACGTGGAAGATGAAACACCTATGGACGGTGTGATTCCGGCGACTGACCCGGCAGTTTTGATCAAGGAGCTTTCGGAAATCGTCGCCGAGGTGGAAAGTTACAAGTTCCATAGCGGAGATAAATGGTACTGTTATCCTTTGTGAAGAAGTTGATTGGCGTTTCAGTTACTTGATCACTGCGGAGTTCTGGCTTTCTTTTGCGCAGCATATTCGCACTGCAGAGGGAAGTGGGTCAACTGCGGATGTTCCGAAGATTGCATGTGCCAGTATTGAGTTGAAAGGTAGGTATTTTCTTTCTCTTCTGGACTTTTGTATTTTCTTTTTCAGATAGGAATGATGGTTTTATACTGAACGATAGTCTGAGGCCTATTCCCGAGCAGTTGTTCACGCGGTTGCAAGATGCGGTCGGAGTTGAACTCGGTCACGACCTGCTCTCCTGGGAGGTGTCGCTGGAAGACAATAGGATGAAGCTGACGCCGTGTCGGAACGTTCCTCCCATGACGCGAGAAGAGCTGGGAGAGCTCATAAGAGAGAGCGAAGAGCATGCCATGATTCCTGGGGAGAAATGGTGGGTTTTCTTTTGACTTTATTATCGCTGGTCTTTACTTTTTTTTTGCATCCGATTGTTTCAGGTACGTGGTTCCCAAGCAGTGGTGGGGCCAAGTGCACACGGCCTTCAAGTCCGGCTACCCCGAGGACATCGTGCCTATCAACTGTGGCAAGATCTCCACAGAAAGTAAGTTTTATCTTTCTCCCCTTCACTTATTCTTCTGTTTCAGCCTTGGACGGGTATTTCTTGAAACCTGATCTGAAAGAAACCAGCGACTACGTCTACATCCCTCAGAAGGTCTTCGAGAGGTTTCGTCAATTCAGCGGGCTCCAGAACGAACGTCGCGATTTTATCGAGCGAGAGGTTGTCAAGGTGAAGGGACAGCTCATTCTGCAGACCTACCAGCGCGTGGTTTCGGTAGGTTCCGCCATTTCTTTGCTGGAGTTTCCTAGGTCTTTCTGGCCCGCGATTCTTCCAAGGCCTGCTCCTTCCCCTTGACTGGAGATGAAACCATGGGTAAGGCTATAAGGTTGCTTTTGAAATCTCATTTCATTTTAGCCGATATCCGCGACAAAATCCTGGTTGACATGGATCTTTCCAACATCCCGGCGGATAGACTTCGGTTTTACATTGCCACCTCTGGCTCCAATGACAGCTGGGAACTGATCGATCCGACCCAAAGCAACGTGGATGCCTACTTCGACACTGCCCAGAAGGTTATTTTTCGTTTGGATTCTTTGAAGTATCCTTTTTTTCTAGGTTTGTATCGATATTAACGATCACGATGGCTGGTTCATCAAGGCCAAGTCCAAGTCCTCGCTGTTTGGTCCCAAGTCGCAGGCCGCGTAAGTTTTTTCTCTCATTTCTCCTCTTCCGCATGTAATTATTGTGGTGTGCTGTGACTGCACTGTCTCACTGACTTCAGGTGGTGGCACATGGTGTACCGTGCCGTATGTATGCTTACTAATTGGCGGTGGTTGCTGTCCGCCGCAACGTCTCTTCTGTTCCGTCTTCACTCTCATCCCTACAGGTCCGTGGGTGGATTTTCATACTTTCCCTTTTTCCAACCACCCGCGGACCTGTTATTTTCGAAGTTTCTTTTTTTTCTCATTCTCGTTTTTCCAGGTCATACTCCGTTCTTCCTTCCAAGGAACCCACTGCTCCTCATGTCCCCGGTGTTTGCGGACTCCACAACCTCGGAAACACATGTTTCATGGCATCGGCCGTCCAGGTGAGCAACGCCTTATCCCGTTTATTTTATTTCGGTTTTAGTGTCTGTCAAACGTTCCCCCGCTAACCGAATACTTCCTGAGTGGGAAGTTCAAGGACGACATCAATGCGAGCAATCCCCTGGGAACCCACGGAGAGCTTGTCATGGCTTATTCCGATGTCATCCACCAGCTGTGGTCCGGCGAGCATAGCGCTCTGCATCCCCGGAAACTTAAGGTTCTTGCTTTGATTATTCATGTTCATCCTAATATTGCAGTCTACCATCGGTCAGTTCGCCCCTCGATTCAGCGGCTACGCCCAACAGGACTCTCAGGAACTGTTGGCCTATCTCCTGGACGGTCTCCACGAGGATCTTAACAGAATAAAGAAGAAGCCGTACGTGGAGGAAGACGAGAACTACGACCGCCTCGAGGAGCACGTGGTATGTGACTCTTTTATATATTACGAAGCGTTTTCTTCAGAAAGCGCAACAGTCCTGGGAAGCGTACAAGGCCCGCAACGACAGCATCATCGTCGATAAATTCCACGGCCAATTGAAGTCGAAGCTGGTTTGCCCCGTGTGTGCCAAGGTTTGTAATAATCGCCCCACCTTCTATTTTTTCCCCTTTTAGGTGAGCATAAAGTTCGATCCGTTCTGCTTCCTGTCGGTGCCTCTTCCCCCGAAAGACCGTCTGCCTAAGCTCTCCCTCACCGTGATGTACAACACGAGTCCCAAGCGCAAATGGGCTAAGGTACCTTCCATATCCAAGCCTTTATCGTAACTTTTGTTCAGTTCACTGTCACTTTGTCCTCCTCCACTCCGGCCGTGGATGTCATCAAATACATCACGGCAGAGCTAGGCCACAGCCAGACCGAGAACTTCCACGTATGTTCATTATTGATGCATTGAATAAGGACAGTTTAGTTGGTTCTGTTCTCCATGGGGATCAACCACGACGACGTGCGGATCCTCGATCCCACAGATCCCGTGATCTCCGACAACGGCCGTCATGAGCTATACGCCGCCCAGGTGGACATGGACCCCAGCAAGAGCCGCTTCGTGATTGTCAAGTTGGTTTTCTTCATTTCGTCTTGTTATTTTCTTCCTAGGAACCAGAACCCGACTGGTCGTCCGCTGTCCCTGCCCATGGTGTTCACCATTGGAGACGAAGACATCTCCCAGAGGCTAGTTTACCACCCCCTTTTCCATTTACTGGTTTGGTTTAGCTTCATCCAAGAGAAGGTCCTCCGGTTCGTCCGAGAGGTCTACCATCAGAGGCAGATGGATGCCAGCGAAGGACTGCCATACAACCTCATGTTGTCCGACGGCAAGGAGATCGAGACATTCCCGGAAGGATTCCGCACCGAGAGCTGGCCCGCTTCGAAGCCCATCACCCTCATCTTCCAGTGGAAGGACAACACCATCTTCAATGGTTACCGGGGAACGGTGTGGTTGTTTTTAAAATGGTTGTATCGCGGTACTTCAGGACTTGATTGAGCGCGAGTGTGCCCTGAACTCGAAGAAGGACATCCATCTCATGGACTGCATCGACATTTTCACTCGCGAGGAACAGCTGGGAGAAGATGACAGCTGGTACTGTCCAAACTGCAAGAAGCACGAGCGAGCCACCAAGAAGTTGGACCTGTGGAACCTTCCCGAGGTTATCACCACTATCTTCATTTCATACTTGCCAATTGCAGATTTTGATAGTTCATCTGAAGCGTTTCCACTACAGCCGGTGGAACAGAGACAAGATCGACACGCCCGTGGTCATCCCCGTGCGGTATGTTTTCCTTTAACCTACTGAATTTATTGTTATTCTTCAGGGGCTTCGAGCTGAACGACAAACTGGCGAATGAGAAGCACGACCATGTCAAGTACGACCTCATCGCGATGAGCCACCACGCCGGAGGTCTCGGAGGCGGCCACTACACCGCCGCAGCCCTCAACAAAGAAACCGGAAAGTGGTCAGTTCTTTTTCTTATTATCGAGGCAGTGTGTAGGGTCAGGTCAATTTCTCGTTCTAGGTACGACTACAACGACTCGTCCGCCTTCGAGGGATCGCCGCCCTCCGATCCGCTCACCAGCCGCATGCCGTACCTCCTCGTCTACCAGCGACGGAGCGTGACCCCCGACGGCGCCCATGCTGACTCCAACTTTGAGATGGAGACCGACTAGTCCTTTAACCCACGATTGTTTTGTGTTCGCTACGCGGTCCTTCGCTTTTACTTACGTGTGCAACTCTGATTGGTATATTTGTCTGTGCTGATCTTTTCCCATCCCCCGTGATCGTCCAATGGCCGGTGATTCAGTCCTTTTACCCCTTTTATCTCCTTCATCGACGGTGACTTTCCGTACATTGCACGTGGTTCTCTCGTTTCTTTCTCACGGCCGTAAAGCTATATTTATTAACTGACTATTACTGTCTAGATGAAGTGATTTCAGTTCAGTATTTTTATTAGTACAGTATTCCGATCATCAGTAGTGCGAGGGTGGGGTATACGGTAGTCGTCGCGTGACTAGGGACCTCCGCCTTGTCCTTTTCTCGGCAGATAAGGCCGTAACAGTCATCCGCTTTCGCAACACATCGCTGCATCATGAATCTAGGAATAATCTTGTCTTTTGGACAAAAGATTTCGTCACTCGAAACAGCCGGGGTTGTAGAACCAGATGGCCAGGTCGTTGTAGAGACAGCCGTAGTGGTAGAACCTGACCATCTGAAGCATTCGGCTGTCGTTCCTCCTCTCCTTCAAGACTTCAATCAAACGATTGCCTCGGGCGGAGACACTGCCGTCGTCTTTCGCTCTCATCTGATTCAAAATTAGCCCCCAGGCGATCAACTGACCTTATGAGTCACACAACGGGAGACTTCGAAACGCAGATGGTTACAGTAATCCGGGACGTCCTCAGGGGTGAGGGCCAGGAGGGGAGGGAAGCTCCTTTCGAGGGAGGAGAAACATTGATCCAGAGGGGGCTGAGGAGGTTTAAGGACAAAGGAGGGATGAGACTTACGAGGGAGGAGTCAGTAGGGAGGGGAGAGGCCAAGAGGAGGAGCACGACCGACAGCATGGGGAAGGAGGCAGGAAATGTGCGTGGATTAGAAACATGGGCAAAAGGGGCTTGCGGAACATTCGCAAATTAGTGCTAGCGTGAAAATTTTGACAAAAAAGGACCATAGTGGTTGAGGCATTGGCCACTATTTTCTGAACTATCGTCTTTAGTAACCGAGCCCGCGGCATCCATTCTCCTTCTATGCAGAAAAACCCAAACCCACCTTTTCGGTGGTGCCCCTCCCCTTCCCGGACCAGAATTTATTACATAATTCAGATGATCTTTTCGTGGTCGAAGAGCTTCGCCACTGACGCCGTTTATGAAGACTCCCTTCGTCTCCGATTGCTGGAAGAGGTCCGTTTTAAGGGGATTTCAAATGACTTTGCTTCTCTTTCCAGGTGGATGCTGATTCCGTCGACTACTCGCTGTCCTCCGTCAATCGCTCTTCTCTCGCTTTTCCATCAGCCGTCGCAGCTGGGGTTACGGTAGCCGTCTGGCGTGCAGGTCCTCTTGACCCTAGCTTTGACCTGAACATTTGCCTTTAAGGCTTCCCCCTTCTGGCTACCGTATCCAGTATAGGTCTGGCCTCCGCCGCCCTTCTCAACGGCTGCTTTGTGCATTCTCTCCGCACTCTGCCATCAGATCTGGCGACCTCCCTATCCTCCAGCAAGTCTCTCCAATCAGCCCTCAACCAAAGGAAACATGTGTTATTCAGGTAATATTTACACTTGTTATTCTAACCTTTATTTCTTTTAGCCTCGGATTAGGCACAACCCAGTCGCAGCTTCGACTACAACTCCGCGTGTTTCTGTCCATCCGTCGTCTGATTCTTTGCCTTCGAGAGGCTTCCCAAGAGTTGGCCCAACGGCTGTGGGTCTTCTTGCATAAAAGTAGAGAAATGGAATGTTCTCAGAGATTCCGAAGAATCCTCCCACCTCCTGGCAAATTTCTACTCCGCCGAAATGTCATCGTTGGTAACGGAATCCATGGAAGAATCTTCCGGAGTCAACACAGACACCGCTATTTCGGTGAGCCCCGTAGTTCTCAAAACCAGAGCGACTGTCTTGGCTGGCATTTTTCTCTTTCATGCCTGTTTCGTGAGAACTTTGCTAACTGAAACCCTCCTTTAGACCCTCCTGGACCTGGCCGTGCTTCACACCAGCGAGCTTTGTCGCTTGTACCTTCTGCGGCTGAAAGATCTCTCCAGCAACGGCGGAAGCTTCACTCTTCTGAAGTTTGTCTATTCCCTGAAAAGACGCTTGAAAGAACTGAAGTATGAGAATTCAGGTAGTAAATCAGTCGTGTTTGTTATAATGTCATTTTAGATATTCTCAAAAGTACGCAGACACGTAGGGCTCCGGAAGCCGTTAAACCCAAAGCCGTCGATGCTTTGTCGCCGGAGATGAAAGTGGCGGCGGCGCTGGAGGACATCGCTTCCGGGCACGTTTTCTTTCTAAACTCGATTAATTCTCTTTTAGTATTTGGTCTCAGTCACTGTCTCTATTGGAAGTTCGTCCGGCCCTCCACAAGGTTTTGGCAATGGAGGGACTGACTCTTCCTGTGGTCCCCGATCGACCGGCTGCAAAGACCACAGAGACAGAAGAGGCACGTGCACCGGTTGAAGAACGGAACCCCAACATCGTTTCCCCTCCGGTGGATCAGGTAGTTAGAAAGCTGTACTCAACAAAACAGGAATTTTAGGTCTTCGAAGGGTTTGTCGACGAGAAAAGTCAGCGGGAGACTTCGGAAACAGACGAGGTAAGAGTATTTGGAGGCACTGTAAATGATCCGTGTAGTGGGATTTTCCCGTAAAACGCCCGAACCACTGCTCCCTTATGGGTGAACTGCGCGTTGCTCTGGGAGGCCGATCGAGGGATTTTGAAATTCGAGAGAGACGAGCCCTGGCAGCCTTTTACGGAGTGACAGAGGACGAGATTGAGAAGCGCGAAAAGGAAGAAACGCAGAGGGAAGAGGAGGAGGTAACGATCGTTTGGTTTATACTAGTCAATGTGGGTTCAGAGGCACATGGAGGCAATAGGAGTTGGCGGAGACGACGTGGAGAGGCCCTCATTCGAACGGAGGGCGGCACCTCTGCCTTCGGATCTTCTAAGCGCGCTGGAGATGAGACCAAGACAGACGGAGACGGCGTTAGGAGACCCCTCCTCAGATGAGGAAGAGGCCGAATAAACACTTGGAATTCATGTTCATTTGGGGGAAACATAGAAATTGACGTTATTAGGACGAGTGTCAACGATGAATTTGAAAGAAGCACCAACAGCGAATTGCGGAATCCGTCGCCTAGACGATGTGCACGCCCATGTTCAGTGCGTACACCTGAAATGTCACATTTAGCCACGCTCCTTTGGTACCCGTACCTTATTCCACTTTATACTCGAAGGCACGGCGCGAGTGTGTCGCCTGTAGACGGTTCGGGTCGAAGCAGGCTCACACTCCCAGACATCGGCACGGGAGAAGAAGACCACCTGGATCAGCTTGTTCTTCTCAATGTGCTCCTGGAGCAAAGCATGGGCGATCTCCATCGTTTCGGCGTAGAGGGCGACCACCTAAAACCCTTCTATGAGTATATTCTGGAGTTCTGCTCACTCTGTCTCCCTTGGCAGCCAACATTCCGTCGACATTGGAGCCACTGCCCTTGGCAAGAAGCACAGAGGCGTTGGCAGTGAGGAAGTCAACGGCCGCCTCGCGGCTGAAGCCACAAACGGAGTGGTCGAAGTCAGCCAGAGCGTCCTGATCAGCGGCCGTGTATGTCTCCATTTTAAGGCCTTAACACTTGGTCTTTAACGATACTTGTGATGGTTACCCTTGGCAGGAGTGAGGGTGTTGAGAAGAGTCTTAGCATCGAAGCTCAGCAGTTGGAAGCGGTTACGGTCGGAGACGATGAAGCCAACCTCGTCACGCCAGGCGTCATTCAGCTAAAATTAGGACATTATTGTGAGAAGGGAATCGCTTTTCTACTGGTGACAGTTCTGAAACTTACAACAAAGGAGTCGATGGTGACGTTCTTCTTGAGTTCCAGGTTGAATCTGCCTAGCACGTCCTCCGAGAGTCTGTCCGTGAGGTGAGCCTCGGCCGGGCGCTCGGAAGGCACACTGTGGAACTGAGCAGCAATGGGCAGCAGACGGCGGTTCTCTCGCACTTCCTGAACAAGCCCTTCAATTCCTTCCACTTTGACCATTAAATGCTGACAAAGAACGAATGATTGCCTGTTTTCCGCCCACTGCCTAAATCCTTTTGCAAAAAGACATTTAACCCGCGTCGCCCACACTAAGTGCTCTCAAATTGTTTGGCGAATTCAGTTTTGACCAGTTTTAAAAGGAACGAAACAATTTGGCAAATGGAGGTTTTCATCGAGTGATTTGCGTTAACCAAACACCCACGATTTTTTACGCGAGGTTTTCACAAAAGAGACGTTTACAAATTCTTGCAGAAAACTGCATGTTCTTTTTTAAATCTCCATTTTAAAACTTCTGGAGGCGCTGCCCAGCATCACTAGTTTTTCATCGGACAAGGAGATTTAGATTCGGTAAAAAGTGTCGTATGCTAAGCAATTGAAGCCGTTTTCTCCAACAACAAAAAACTTTCAGCCACCGGTTTCTCCACAAAAATATTATTAAACTTTTCATTTAGTATGTCATTTGCGCAGTTTTGAATACGTCTCTGGTGGTACTTTTGTTCCATCGGCTCTTGTTAATTAGATCACTTATAGGCCCCGTAAGCGGCCTTTTCTGATTGGAAATGGAATGTATGCTAATCGAGCCATTTCAATTGAAAAGAATTTTCCGAACACCGCTCCAGACTACGGACGTGCGCAAAATGCTTGCCAAGTCTTCATTAGCATGCGATTCAGAAAAGGCCCCTTATGAGCTCTTTAAGGAGTGTACTAGGCTGGGCGGTAATCCTTCACAGAAGCAGAGTTCTCTCTAGAGACGTTTATACTTCTTTTTAAAAGACATAAGACTTTGATCTCATTAAAGTGCATGGTACCTCTGAAACCCAGGGAAAATTAATCCATTTATGAATGTTACTCTTAGCTAAAGCAGTGAGAAATCGCTCTTCAGCGGTTTCTCTCTCTCGCCTGAGATCCTTCTGTGTTCTGTGATTCACTCCCGTCCATAAATTAGTCCCGCTCGTCCTTGCTGCCAGTCGTCTTCCCGAAGGATTCCGGTGAATCAATCGTCGATCGCTGCCGATCGTCGGCGGTTCGACCGCAACCCAATTCCTGCGGTCAGCTGGCTGGCGGCAAGGTCAGCCCACAATCACAATCGCGCTCCAATAACTATGTGCCGTTCGCGTGAATCGTACCTACGTCACCGAAGCACTTTGTGGTCATCGCTATCGATTTATCCCACGAGGTAATTTCGATTTCCCGTGAGAGAAAGGAGAGAGAACCGGGCGCGAACTACGCTCACCTCGATCGACACGAGCTTCAGTTGCTGTCGGTCGTCGGACACTTTGATGGCCTTTCCGGCGATCTTCTTATCGAGAGCGGAGAGAACGACGTAAGCCTGGGTTCCAGTGTACTTGATGATCGACTGCTTCGCCAACTCCTTGCCTAAACTCTTTTGAATTTCCTCAAAAGACCCCCTACCGTCGTCGTCAATGACCACAGCGCTGACAGTGTCAGGGAAATCGGCGATGCGAAGGGCGGCGACACGGCTCAGATCCAGGCTCTCCATCTGAAACACAAAGACTCGATTGCATATTTCCTCGTGTTCGGGAGGAACCTTGAAGAGCGGGGCTGAGGGGCGGCATAGGTGGTGGAGCGACATGGGGGACTGGGCCGGAACAACACGACCACAAGACACAAACAACCAACTCGTTTCGGGCCCAATTGGCAGCGAGGGCGGTCAGCAGGTCGCCCCAGGCGAGGAGAGGCACGCAAACGCCCAACACAACGGGGGTTCCAGGCAAAGCGGGCCACACTCGAGAAGATGTCGGATACGCGAGATCATCTAGCCTCGTTCTCAATTTTATTTATACTCTTTTAGGTCGAAATCACTTTTTCAAATGTTGCAAATCTCCGTTCAACTTTTTTGCGGAAGGCCTACTTGGAACCCCCAGGATCTTCAATGGTCACTCCTTGTGTCATCAAAGTATCAAGCCATTACTACAGCTAAACATTGGACCACATTGAATTGAAGCTTCCTTTTTAATTGGGGACAGTCTTCACTTAGTTTCACAGAGTTTTGGAACCTGCGCATCTAACTGGGAAAATAGAGTGTGAAACAAAGAGATGCAGACATTTGCGTGAGGTGCATTTCGAAAAGCTCAATGGGCAGCGGCTGGGATTTAAGTGAAATGGGCAAAATGAAATGTTCCGGCTTCTTTTGGATGTGAGAAAGTGCGAAAAATGCGTTGAAACGGGCCATTCGGAGGGCAAATGACCGTATCCGAGGGCGCCGGGCAGGGAATGAAACATATTCTTTCCCGGATTCTTTTCAAAACTTTTCCTTGTGTCTAAGCGATTCTCTGGATCCGTTTATCCTTGTCGGGGCCTTCCAGGAGGGTAGGCAAGAACCTCCGTGTCGAATAGGAGTGGGACAAAGAACAAAGTGGACGACGTCTTTTTTGGCCGTCGTCGGACCGGCGAATGAAAGTGGGTTTTCGCTTTCAGAACTGGGACGTTTCCCTTTTGGAAACTCGGTAGGGATGAATCGAATTCGGACAGAAATGCGACAATCGCGGCGGCGACCAGCGAGAGACGACCGCCGCGCGGCCAAGAGTGCACAGGACGAAGGAAGATCAGGCAGACGGCTGCACAAGGCCATCCGAGATGAAGGAGATATGCTAATTGCGTATGAGACACTGTACGATACGCTGTTGTAAAGTGGGAGATGAAGGGCGGGAGGATGAAGTCGTAAAGGACTTAATCCGCCTACGGGAGATGTTTCAGGAAGACATCACTCGAATGGCTAAGGATATTTTTGGAAAGGGACAGCAGGGTATGAAATGCGATCTACGAAAAATCAATCACCCGTTTCTAATTACTGAAGCATAGCTTTTGTAATTAGATATTTTATATGAGAAAATGAAAAGCGGCTGTTTCTAAGGCACACACAAAAACATTTCGTTGACTTTTGAACCCTACGTAAGCTCAATGTCTCTTTCACTCGAAGAATATAGTCGAGTATACTTCGTGCCAAAACTGGTCAATATGGCTGGTTATACGGTCTATATTGAACACCTTATTCAAGGAACAATATTTTGGCACTTTGTTCCGAAGTAGTTTTGGCATTCACAATAGTTGCGTATTAATTTGATTCATTTTAACACTACATGGTGGGGCCAATTTACGTTTTAAAACAAAACTGTAACTTGTTGAAATATTTAAACACAGTACGAGAGCTTTATAATGTTTCAGTCGTGTTTCAACCGTAAAGAGTGTTTTGGACGGGTTTATTCACAGTGGTTGCCGAAACAACTGCTTGAAATTTCCACAACGAGACAATAACTCGGTGTTTTACATGCAGAGTTTTTTTCTTGTCTATAGAATACTCAACTAACATTAGAAGTCAAATGGGACAAAGCAATTTTTGCAATGTAAATACTTATCTATGAATGTTTCCTTGCATGACTAACTGTTGTTCTCCAAAACATTCGCTGTGACATCACATCCACTTCCCAACAATCCTGTTTCATTGCGTCAAACTACTACAGTCTACAGTTCAAAAGGAAATGACTGTGGGGGACTATGAGGGGCGGAAACGGCCTCTTCGGGTAGAGGGCGAGGCAGTGAGGAAGATACGCGGCTGACCCATTTCGAAGGACACGCCCCGGGACTCGGGACTCCGAATGGGCAAATCCATGTTTTTATCAAATCATTAAAGGCTTAGATTGTTCACTAAAGTACTTCTGGTTTCCTGAACTTTGGCTGCCTTCTTTGGTCCTCCACTTAACTCAAGTGTCTCAAGGACAAAATTCGTTTTTGTCCGATTTGTCTACCAGTTATTCTAAACACGACATCTTGAAACGATGGTCGTGTGGGGTCCGGGACGGGTTTATGTTGACACAAACCAGCCGTCTGGCAGCAGTTTCGCAATAGAAACACCCACCGGGTACTCCTGTTCTTCCTCTTCTTCGACAGTGCCTTCTGAAGAGCCAGGTCTGTCAGAAGCCTCAGTTACAGTGTCTTCAAGAGAAGAGTCCGTCAGGTCATCCACACTCTTTGGAAATTCCTGAAAACGTTTTTTCCTGAACATTTCCGTTTGTTTAATATAACTATTTCAAATAAATAGTCTATTTGCCATTTCTTCTCTTCGTGTGTGTGTGTGTGTGTGTGTGTGTGTGTGTGTGTGTGTGTGTGTGTGTGTGTGTGTGTGTGTGTGTGTGTGTGTGTTAGGGACAATGAATGAAAGTATGACTCATTAATCGTTAACCCCGTACAATCACCACCAATTGCCCATTTTCGATTCACTAAGTTGTCCGTACCTTTTGTTCCTTTTCTTTCGTCGCATCCTCTCCACCGCAAACACAAACGTCAGTCTCCTTTTGTTCCCTCTTTTTCCTTCTGAAACCGATTTCTATCTTCAGATGCCACCATAGATCAAATTCTGCATGTTTCAGTCCCTGGTCAGCACAATTTTCAGTTACAGGTTTCCCAGATTGTATCTTAAAGGTGCAGCCAGATAAAAGGTGTATTTTCTTTACCAATTGCCCTTTTCAGTGAAATCAAAAGTGCAGATTTTCTCAGGAAACCACCGTGCTCAGTGCGATGACCTTGCAATGTGCCGAATGGGTGGTTGAAATTCTTTTTGGCCAAATTTCCGCCGAATTCCATCAATTGCCGAGACAAAAGGGCGTTGTTAATAAGGCGACGAAAAGAGATCCAAGTGCCAAAAGGTTTACGCAAATGACCGGAAGTAGAGAAAAAGACGGGATAAATAGGAATATCGAATACGAAGCTCGGTTTTAGGCAATTCCAGTTTTCGCAGATAAAACCCTATTCAATGTTAGGCAAAAACACGGACTTAAAACCATTTAACAATGAAACTGCACTTTCACAATGTAGAAATACAGCAATCACGGAAAATAAATGTTTTAGCTAAACTTGGCGCACCCACAAGTTTTTATGATGTGAATCTTGTATGAGTTGGTTGAAAAGTTGTAATTTTTTTTTATTAACTAAATGTAAGCAGAAATAAGACAAAGTTATTATGTAGATTATATTTCGAGGGGTTGACCTTTGTCTGGTGATATGTTACCTGAAAGTGTTTCGGAAGAGACGGAGTAACGAGCGCATGGCTTCGCCGAGAGAGAAGATACTGGTTTCCTGACCGTCGCGCCCGAAGCCGCCGCGCCTTTGTCACCGAGGACATCGGCTATCAATTCGACGAAATCGTTTCAAACCATCTCAATTAAACAGTTTTTAAACAAACTTCTTCCAGATGTTTGTTCTGCACTTTAACACATTTCTGACCCATTTTACAGGATTTCACCATGAAAACCTGTTGACCATCGGAATCAGTGCAAAGTGTACTTCGCCCTTCACATCCAAATGTGTCCAACCTCTGGCGAAAAGTGTGAATTGTTATCAATCGATGTCTCTTCGTCGAATGCATCCCATATACCGCGAGAGAGTCTCTCTGTTGCACTCGGTGGGCCTTCCTTCCGCGGAGGATGTTTTCGAGCGCAAATCGGTCAACCCGGAGGTCAGCAGAGAGGGAAGGTCGAGAGGATGAAACTGTTAAATCACTGGACGGAGGGAGGAAACCAGTCACAGTTCAAGGCTACAACAGTGCTTTAGTTCCTTTATGTTCCTCGTATAATTATATGTTTCTGTTAAAGAGACTCTCTCATTAGAACACGTGCTGTATTAAAGGCAGAGGTCCACGAAAATGAAAATGGACTTGTCCATGACGTTACTTTTATAAGAGTGTGACATTTTCAATGATAAGGGAGAGAGTTTCATGATGAAAATAGACAGGTCCCCTCTTCATTTTATTTTAAGGGTACCACGGCTCAATTTGAATAAAAGAGAGATAAACTGTCAGGAAATGTAGAGACCGATTCGAACAATTAGGAGGATTCCTTCAAGCCCATCCTGAATTCAAAACTAAATGTGAATTTTCAAATTACGACCCTTTGCAGTTTGGTTGCTGACAAGCCAGATGCATAGTTACCCATATAGTTTCAGATCTGATTCGGATGACTGAAACATGCATGTTTTGAAGCCCCATCCTCGTTACTTTTTATAAGCATTCCACCAGGATTTGTAAAGGTCCCAGTTGCAATTTGAACAGGTTTCCAATACTACGCAGAGCCAGGTTACAAACGACTAGACACATCTCAAAATGTCCAAGGATAAAAACCGCCTGGGTTGCCAGGAGAACATGAGCCATTCGTATAAGCCTGGCTGTCTCCAACTTTGATTCACGTCCCGAAAGTCACTGCCTTTTGATTATCATTCGAAACGAGTCGTATTAACATAGGCCCCACCGGCATTGTTTCCTCCCTCGTCCGAATGCCGCCGTGGTTTCCCACGTGGCAGCCAATCATTCCCACGTGGCAGACAATGTTTCCCCGGCGACTGTTCGTTCAGCTGCAGAAAGTCCGTCTAGAATGGCCAAAGGTTCCCAAATAAGATCATAAACTAAGCGAATGTTCAGCTGTTGTCCGCCCTCGTTTCTCTGCAGTTCCTATCGATGCTTCTTCTCACTTCCCAACAGACTCTAATGCCGTTGTTGGTCCGAAGTGCTTCGAAGAACAGTGCTTTCATCGCATCAACCAGTGTTTTTGTGATGGAAATCCTAAAGATTGGCACTTGTGTCGCAGGAATATTCTTTGAAGAGGGTGGCAGATCGAAGCAGTTCAAAGGGAGACTCAAGGAGGAGATTTGGTACAAAAGGACCGAGTCGTTGAAGGTGAGAAGAACAGCCTACTGGGTCCTTTAAGATTAGCAGATTCAAGCCTTGAAATAGTAAAGTCACAACAACTACAACATATATTAAACAAATTTCTCTGTTCATTGATTCGGGCATCCAACAATCTCCTTTTTCCAACATTTGCACTTTCTCGTGAAACAACTGTTTTCTTTAAATGCAATCTCGTAGATAAAAATAAAACAGGCTCAAGATATAATCTGGCCCTAGGAATAACAGAGAACTTCCTATCTAACATGAAGGGGAAATGCCCAAGACATTCACAAAAGGCAGGGACGTATTGCTTTAATCAAATGCACGTCACGTTGATGTTTCAAGATGACAAAGGGACATCAGAAATCTCTTGAAAAAAGAATCGATTTGACAATCGGTCTCATCAGATGAAGTGTGTTTATGTGTGTATGTGTGTGTAGATGTGTGTAGGTGTGTATGTGTGTATCTTTGTATGTATGTGTGTGTGCGTGTGTGTATGTGTGTACGTGAGTGTGTGTACCAGCGAGAAGGTACGCAATCGGCATATCACAAGTATCTGTAACTGCGGAAACATGCAAGGCATGATCTGTCGACGATTCATTAGACTACGAATTTCAATGTCGACAGAGCATCACTTGAACATTTTAATGTTATTGTTGGCATGATTCCAATTTGGCGACAGCTATACCTGTTTTTACATAAGAATGTTTGAAACACCGAGGGAGTTTTTTGGTTTCGCAGGAAGCAGCGTCATGATAATCATTAATCATATTTTCTTTGTATTCTCTAATTAATTCATTTTCAGGTTGGTGTTCCGGCTTTCGTCTACGCCTTGCAAAACAATTTGTACTACATCGCTCTGGCCAATATTGATGCGACAGCCTACAGTGTTCGTTTCTCAAAAACTTTCGAGAACATTCACTCCTAGGTCACCTACCAGCTGAGAATTCTTACAACCGCCCTACTTTCGGTAAGTCTTCTGAAGCATCGTCTCTCCTCCCGCCAGTGGCTGGCCCTGTTTTTCTCCCTTCTTGGAGTGGCTGCAGTGCAACTCGACGGTTCCACAACAAGTCCTGCGCAATGGAAATCTCTGTCGGTTGGAGTAAGCGCAACGGTGGCTATGTGCTGGACAAGTGCTTTCGCCGGAGTCTATTTCGAAAAGATGCTCAAACAACCAAATGCCAATATGTGGACTCAGAATCTCAGACTCAGTCTTATGACTCTCCTTTTCGCTGGTGGAGGAATGGCCATCAATGACGGGGGCCATATCATTAGTGGTGGGTCGTCACAGACACAGACACAAACACACACACGCACACACACACGCACACACACACGCACACACACACACACGCACACACACACGCACACACACATGCACACATTTTGCTGTTTCAGGAGGGTTTCTCCAGGGTTGGACTCCCCTTGTGTGGCTGATCACAGGAATCAACGCAGTGGGCGGACTGGCCGTGTCTTTGGTGATGAAGCATGCTGGCAACGTCCGAAAGACCTATTGCCAGACAACTGCAATTGGTGTGTATTTCGAAACCTAACAATTAACTTAAGGCTTAACAGCAGTGCTGACTGTGTCTTTCGGAGATCGAGAGGCAACGCCTTTGTTAGTCGTCGGGGTCGGATTGGTGCTTGTTTCCGTGTACGTCTATGCAATGTATCCCGCCAAGGAGAAGAAGGGAACACTGAAGGATGAGACTGTTTAGAAGAAAACAGTCGAGATGTGGAAACGGGTTGAAAAGGAAAAATCATTACGTTTAATAAAATTAATTGTATTACTATTACCTCTTTCTTTCAACTTTCATCGTTGTCATTTTCTTTTTTTATCACTTCAGCATGTGCAAAAAGGTAAGACAAATTTGCGGTCCATGTTAATGAATCAAGTTGACATGGTTCCTGTTCACCAAATTGCGAACTTTTCCTGATTCGAGCAGGGCATTACGGGATTTTTGCTGCATTATTTGCTTATTAGCACGAAATTGGCGCGTAAAAATGAATTTATTGAACCTGAATGAATTTAACCTATGCAATGTATCCCCCATGGAGAAGAAGGGAGCACTGAAGGATGAGACTGTTTAGAAGTTTAGTTAAATTGGTTGTATTACATTCCTTTTTCATCACTTCAACATGACCGCAAAAGTAAGATTTTTGCCGTTTTGGCGTGTTTCTCTAATTTGCACGCTTGGGCAGACGTTATACAGTTCTGGGAAAGGCCGTGTTATTGAATCAATTCGGTTCCTGTTCATTACCTTACAAAATTTTCTTGCTTCTAACAGTTCATTACGGAAATTCTGCATTATTTTGCTCATTGGCACACAATTGTTGTAAATATGAAGTTATTCAACCTGAAATGAGCAATACCTCTATGAAAAGAGAGACTGAAAGGTCATTCAAGGCTCGTGAAGAGGAAGCCTCTGGGAACTCTGCTCGTAGTGCGCCGCCCACCCAGCTGACCCCGATAATCTCGTTGTCGACGGCGTTTGACTGGCCCAGAAGAGTCGCAAACAGCCATGTTGACAACTGCGAATACCTGCCGCCTTCGATTTTGTCGAGTAGCCCATTTTGAATAAAACGAGGAACACAACAGACACCAAATGATCTTCACAATACAGGTTGCATTCAATGAGATATTTTATAATGCAATTCAGACACTCATTCTGGAGGCTGTGCTTATGTCATCCGCTGAAACAACGCTCAGGGGTAAGTATTACATGTAATATTACAAAAGAATCCTCTAATATCACTCGTATAACATTTTAATTTCAATTTTTGTTGTTAAATTTTAGGCATAGGGCTTTCGACAAACTGGAACCATGTAAAAAGTTAATGATAAATTATTCGACTTTTAGTGTTCGATGAAATCACAAACATAACATCTATAATTTTTTGGTGAATGGATCTTCATTAATACAGCTGTCGCCAAATTGGAGTCCGGCCAAAAACAGCCTTAATGTAGCATTCGTGCAATACGAAACACACCATTTTCATTTTAGTTCGTTAAAATCCTGAAAAACTGTACTTTGAGGAACAAATCGCACTTTTCACTTTGTTCATAAGCTAAGCGTCGTTGCATTTATCGGCAAAGGCCTCTTTCGATTAGTACAGCACGTGTCGCAAATCAAATTGGCGGACTCTAAGCGGAGGAATTGGTGACCAACGAGAACATGATGAACCCACATTCGCCTCATACCTTTTACTCTCCCAATTGTGATTATTGGCTGGCAAGAGTTCTTTTATGACATATGAACTGTGGACCAACGTTCACATTTAATGTTCAGTAGAATACCTAGAGAGATAGATGCTTAAGCGGAGTGAACATTTCAAACTTTTGCTTACGAGTAAATTCACCGAAAAAGTGGCGAAAACCTTAGTTTGCAGTTTTTGACCGCATTGGAATCGTAAATCCTTTTCTCAGCTTAAACCCTTCCTCAATTTTATTGCATTTTTTCAGAACATAGCGACCGCAGTTGCAATGACTCGGACTCTACGTCAAAAGCACAAGATCTTGCTCAGGTTTTGATGAAAGACTTCAACAGGTAGACTTTAACTTTTTCCTTTTCCATTCTGTTCAGGAATGCATTGCCAGAGCCGTCTCCGACTACCGTAACCGTGGAGATCACCATCCAGGACATCAGCGACATTTCAGCCATCAAAAGCACATTCGTCATAGATTTCTGGATCAGCGCCATTTGGCTCGACACGAGGTGAGAACAGCTCATTCAGCCACAGCCACTCCATTCAAAGGCTTGTTTTCCTCAGGTTCTCTCACAAAAGAGTCACGAGGCGAGGACGTTTAACGAGTAGACGTGGGTAGAACCTTCCAAGGGAATTCCGATTGGGGGAGGAACTTTGGTATTCTAAGCTTAAAGGGACCGTTAGATGCCTTTTCGAATTAGAAATGAGCAGTATGCAAATCAAGTGATTTCAATTGAAATAATTTTCTCGAACACCGCTCCAGCCAACGATCATGGGAAAAATGCCTGCCAAGTCTTCATTAGCATGCGATTTGGAAAAGGCGCTTGACCAGAGCTTTAAAAACACGTCTTTATGTTGCAATGAAGCAAAAGTCTTCCCCAAAAAGCCTTTCAATATAGCGGAAGATACATGTCCAAATGGACAACATCATGCAACTGGTCAAATCAGGAGAGAAAAGTCGAAATGTAACATAAACAGCTAGTGAGCTACAAAAACACTAACTTTCATTTGCACACGTTCGTAGGTTCGTAGGTACTTAGTTTTAAAGGCAAAATTATTTGACAATCATTTTTCCTTTTTCGGAAGTACAAACATTTCATTAGTTCTACTTCATAAAGGCAGTTTTAGGGCAGTTTGTGACGAAAATGCTGTATGGTCAACCACCTTTTGAACACTTAGCATAAGGGAGAGATCGAATCTTACCATATCACAGTTTGAAACATTGGCGGGAAAACTTAGAAGCCTCTTCCTATCTTCAGAATTTTCAGTGGTTATGATACATATAAAGTGTGTGGGCCAATATTTCAAAACAAATGTTTAAGCGGGTTTTGCACTGAATTCGAAAGGAAAAATTCAATTGATTAATACGTTAAATTAGTGCTAATTAATTTGGAGATTGATATGTTCAGACTGGCGTTTGCCCATTTGGACCCCTGTCGCCGCAACCTCTCCCTGGACCACGACATGGAGCCCAGACTGTGGTCTCCGAATGTCTGTGAGTGGCTCTTCCTGTTGATCCTATGTTTCCCAGGCATCGTAAACTCCAAATCGACGGCCGTCCACGATTCTCCAAAACCAAACATCCTCCTTATGGTGAATTTTCCTCTTACTTTTTTAAACGGAGACTCAGATATTTCCAAACGGCACCATCTGGCTCAACTACCGAATTCGATCAGAAGCCCCGTGTCAGATGAATTTGCGCAGCTTCCCTTTAGATTCCATCCGATGTCATCTCGTACTTGAGAGTTATTCTTATAACTCTGCTGAGGTTCGCTTTGTATTCCTTTTTCAATCAATTTCCGATTTAGGTTCAATTACGTTGGTTGGAATGGTCGCCTGTGAGTACGGTAAAAAATGATTTCAATCTGCCGGACTTTCGATTGACTAACATCAGTTATGGAGACGCCGTGGAGACTTACACGGCTGGCATCTGGCATCGGCTGGCTGTTGCAATCGACTTTGAGAGACTCTACGGATTCTACATTCTACAGATGTACCTGCCCACTTATGTGTCGGTGTTCATATCATGGATTGCGTTTTACATGGACACGAGGGCTCTGCCCGCAAGAATCACTCTCTCAGTCTCTTCACTCATGGCACTTACCTTCCAGTTTGGAAACATTGTACGCAATCTGCCAAAGGCCTCGTATGTGAAAGCCATCGACGTCTGGATGTTCAGCTGTGTTGGGTAGGTGGATAGAAGAAAGAGATGTAGAGATAAACAGGGAGGGGGAGAGAGAGAGAGAAAGAGAGAGAGAGAGAGAGAGAGAGAGAGAGAGAGAGAGGGAAGGAGGCAGAAAACGCAGAGAGAGATAAGCAATCAGACAAACAGAAACGCCAAAGATAGACTGATAGAGAAGCAAAGAGAGAGAGAGAGAGAGAGAGAGAGAGAGAGAGAGAGAGAGAAACCTGATAGTGAAGCAAAGAGAGAGAGAGAAACAGAGAAACGGGAAGATGGAGAAACAAACATGAGGGAACAACAAACAGAGAGAGGAGTTATGGAGCAGTATACACTCTTGTCTATCGTTACAGCGAATAATAGTAATTTCAGCTTTATCTTCTGTTCGTTAATTGAGTTGGCAATAGTGGCTTACAACGACAAACTAGAAGACCAACGAGTGCGATGTTCCAGACGCAATCTGACGAGTGCCATGGTGAATGGTCACACTCAAGAAGAAGCTCAACGGTATGTCCTTCTTAAATCAATTCATCTCATTCTCAGAAACATGGCTCGAATACACGCCCGCAGCAGTCGTGTCTCGGAGCGAGGGGCCTCTATAGACAGGGCTGCGAGTCTCCTTTTCCCAGCGGCCTTTGCAGTCTTCAACTTTGCCTACTGGACCTATTACTTGACTTCATCCTCTTGATTTTTGATTTTCTCTGCCTTTCATGTGCCTTTTATTTGTTCTGATATGAACTATCACTCGAAGAAAAACACAGAATAAGCACAGAAAGTGAAAGGGACCCGCGACGGAAGGCTCAGTTAGTCGTCGTTGTTCAACGGCACGAAATCGGCCTTCTCTCGACCGCCACGGCTGAAAAACTGCCGACGACCCTTCGAGAACGTCACGCGGTCCTGAAAACAGATATCTCCTTCTCTCTCTCTCTCTCTCTCTCTCTCTCTCTCTCTTTCTCTCTCTCTCTCTATTTCTCTCTCTTCCTCACCTCTTCGTCCTCATCTTCCTCCAGCCCGCATGTCTCAGCGGCTGGTAGTTCTCCCGTTTGTGATTCAACCAATCGTGTGTATTTGTACTCCAATCGCCGATTTCGTCTGAAGACGACAACCAACGTAGCTGTCAGAGCTACCAGAACGACAAAGACAAGGCCCAGAAGGA
The DNA here is from genome assembly GCA_964057215.1 of Oscheius myriophilus. NCBI lineage: Eukaryota > Metazoa > Nematoda > Chromadorea > Rhabditida > Rhabditidae > Oscheius > Oscheius myriophilus. Next base: position 14,480,873 of record OZ059905.1, read on the forward strand.
CCTTTTCCCTCGCAGTAAACACGGAGCAGGCTTCCGTGCGGGAAGCAGCTGCAGCTCCGGTAAGCACGCAATGTCTAAAGAAAATAATGATAATGTAAAAGAGATTCCCACTTTGAAGGAATGTAATGAAGAGTTTGGTGTCCATTAACACATTCTCCTCGGATCAGTTGGTAGTCTCCAGAGCCACAGGTCGGACATGCCTGAGCTCCTTCTACCAACACATTGAAGAGACATCCGTCGCATGTTCCATCGGGGCAACTGCGAGGCAGACGGAGACGGGTGTCTTTGAAGGAAGGAGCACAACGAGCGGTAACGGCAAGGGAGTAGCCACGGGGACAGGCCTCCGACTGACCAGCACCAACGGCGTCGAACCAGAAATGCACGTCCAGAGGTAAGGAAGCATTCGCAGAAGAGTCTGAGAAGCAGGTGAATAGTCAGAAAGTTTTGGGAGTTTGATTCTAATGAATGACAAAGACAATGGGACCGCCAACCCTTATCGCCTATCTTAGGGAACAACCCCACCTTTTTGTAAAAAGGCGACAGTACTGGTATAGCTGTCGCTAAACGGGCATCCTGCCAAAAAAAAAACGGCCTTAATGTAGCAGTCCTGCGATACTCGGGCGGAAATAGTGTGCGAGAAACGAAGAAGCAGAGAAAAGCGGCTTTTAAGAGCCGATGCTGACAGCTATAGCAGCGTTAACGCACATTACTTCGACGTGCTACTTAATCTCACTAGAACTTTTGTTCTCTTCCTCGGTTGGCAATCATCTACCATATTGTTCACTAACCGTATTCTAGAAGTTGATCTGTAAGAGTCCATCCATTGTAGCTTCTATTCGTAGTAACAGCTCCCAACTGTTTTCCCAATCTGAACAAAACCTTTTAATAACCAATATTTTTAAAACGTTACAGGGTGGGTGATACATATGATAGCGAAGACACATTCCTCCCAGCCATCGGCAAAGCAGTCAATCTACACGCCGACCCTTCAACGGCTTCCCTCTACAAACAAAAGTACAAACTGTATTTCTGTATTCACTACCTGGTCAAAACCTAAAAGGGGTTCCACATTGAACTTTTCTTCACATCTCACTGGTGCTCCGAAGATAGTGAGGTTGAACAGATGAAAGTAGGAGGCCCCTTCGCGGGTGAAGACCTTCACTCCCTCGACTTTCCATTGAGAATTCAGCCAAGGACGAAGGTCGTAAGATAAAGGACCGTGGGATCCGTTTACGGAAAAGAGACCATCCGTGGAGCACTTGACTCCGTCCTTCGAATGAAGATTTTCTCCGCATGGAACACAACTGGCAGCACCAACAGCACCGCCTAAAACAGTTCTGGAATGTTAATTAGATTACCTACCAAGTGTTGTGTTGATTATATGGTTAGGAGGACATTTGGAGCAGGTGTGGTCGACTGGATGCATGAAACTGCCAGGAGGACAAGGGACACAGGCTCCGCCTCCACCACGAGGACAGGGCACGCATTCGGCCGCCCCTCCGCCCTGCTTGCCTCCGCGATGGCCAACATTTGTAATGTTTATGGAAAGGATTCGAGCCTGAAATGTTGTTTTTACAAAATGATACCGCATATGTAAGTCTCATATAAACACGGCGAACCCTAACAACTAATGCATATGATCGCCAAGCAACCTACTTCGTCAGTAATGGAGTCATCCCCACTCGACGCCCCTGATCTCAAAAAGGCGATGGTAAATCTTGTAGGAGAAGGTTTTGTGACGGCATGAGACCACACCCTTCGAGGCTGTGTTCCATTAAAAACGGCCAGGAATCGAATGGCTGACGATTGATGTGTGTCCGCAGATGCATCCTGTTTGAAATTAGGTGGATGTGGTTGATGGACCAACCTCAATTATGTAGATGACGCAAGAAGAATCTCTGCAAGAGGTTTCAAACACTACTGTGAAATGGGCGATGGGTACATCGGAGATAAGAGAACGGCCGAGAGGAGCCAGAGGGTCGTGGAACCCTTCAGGAACTTCAATGATCGCCTCCAAAGCGATTCCTCTCTCGAGCGATGGGGCCGAAACCAAGGCATAGCCCGAGGGAAGCCAAGCAGATGAGATGTTGCATTCAGGGAGAACGTCTGGAAATAGAGAATTACAAAATGAACTAGTTAGAGCAACCTTTACTGATGTATTCGCATCTTGTGCGAATGGTGGATGGCATGGCGTCCCACTGACTGTAAGTGTATCCGTAGATCGGAATGGTGTCCACAGGACAACGACGACAATCTAATCAAAAGTTTGCTTTAAAAGTAATATGTAATACTCACCGTTTCCATTGGAAAAGTGCTCCTTCTCACAGAATTTGCAAAGTCCTTGGTTGTCCTTTCCCATGCCTGGACTGCATTTGGGACAATCTCGTTCAGGACCAGACGGGGGAAGCTGAAATTTAGAGGAAAAATTAACTGATTTGTATTACCTTGGCTGCTCCTGGGAGGTCCGTTCTGCAGACAGCCGGCTGAACCATCTTATAAGTAGTTTTAGTTTTTCCTTTGCTATTGCAAGGCTCAGTCACGGCGTAGAAATCCTTCTGTTGACAGGGAGGACGATCGATACAAGTTTCGGAGTGATGGCCGGAGTACTGTGATTCTGGACATCTACCACACTCAGGAGAGCCTCGGGGAGAAAAGTAGCCAGCTCGACAAGGAGAACACTCAGCTGAGCCCTGCTTTGAGAATGTTCCAGCCTCACAAAGAGAGCATTCTCGAGTGAAGGCTAGGCCGATGACATCGATACGGGACATGCGAATGGGTTCGACGGTCGATTGGCCAACTGCGCTGTTGGAGACAGTCCAACTGATCACGTTAGCTCCTGTAAAAGTAAAAATGTCCCTGTTTGTGTTTGTGTGTGTGTGTGTGTGTGTGTGTGTGTGTGTGTGTGTGTGTGTGTGTGTGTGTGAGTGTGTGTGTGTGTGTGTGTGTGTGTGTGAGTGTGTGTGTGTGTGTGTGTGTGTGTTTTGTCCCACCGCTCTTCATCTCCAATTTCCGTCTGCGCCAGTTCCCATTCGCCTCCTCTCTTTCGTCTTTGGCTCGTCCTGCCACCATCGACTGAATCATCTCTCGATAACTTTGACATTGCTGGTTTCTGATGTCCACAGACATTGATAAAGCCCTATTAAAGAAGTACTACAATATTTCTTTAAGCTACCTGTTATTCTTTGGCAATCTGTAGGAAAAGTCTACATATCCTGGTCGTACGAGGTTTGCTGCGAAAGAAAGGCGTGACACGCAAGGCGATGGAACGTAGATCAACTCGGCGTTGCGGAGGAGCCAGCCAGTCCTTTAAGAATAAGAAAAAAGGGAGGGGAGACTCACTCGGGAGGACAACTGGAAGTGGATGAGGGCGACTGAGAACTGGAGAAAAAGTCCGACTTTTCGTCAAAGTTTTCGATTGAAAAACCAGAGGGAAGAGTGACAAATTCTTCAAAACGAATACCACCACCGAGACTATAGCGACCTAAAACGCATTTAATTGAGGGGAATTGAGATTTGAACCTGCAGGACAAGGTCGACAGGTCTGACTGGAGATATCTAGGTAGTGACCAGCATGACAGGAAAAAGCTAAAAATGGATTCTTATAATGCAGAGTAATCGATGCTCTAAAATAATTACAGAAAACTGGACTTTTGCAACTATTACAGTTCTAGGGGATGAAAGGTTCTAGAGAAACTTATGGCATGATGGACCCTGAGAAGTGCAATAGCTCCGTTCTTGGTTTGAGAAACAAAGGTGTGCCTCAATACCGTAACTCACAGCAGTTGATGGCCCTTTGTGGTTGTGGAAGTACATCGCAATGAGCTCCCGGGGCTGGAACTGCCACCCGCCACCGCTGTCCCCCGCTGTCACACTCTGTGTATTCGTAGCGATAGTCATCCACACTGCACCCATGCGACGAGGCGAATAACAATGCCAGGCTTAAGCTACTCAATGGGAGGAAAAGAGGCATTCTCACCCGAAAAACCACATTCTGGAGGCGTTTGGGAGTTTAATGAAGAATGTGTGGATTCAGAGGCATGAGCTGAATCGTCAATTAACTGGAATCCTCGTCGTCTGGCTGTCTGACTCTGTTCCTCGTCATATTCTCAACGCCCGCCCCTCCGTATCGATATTCCATGCTCAGCTTTTCCTCCTTCCCTGCGTCCCTGCCTTTGGAAGCCGTACGCAAAAAGGCAAGTAACGCACTATTGCGTATTCTTTGAAACTGAAAATGTGACTGAACGCGGTGGAATTTGCTATTTTAAAAATTCGATTCGTTCAGTCAGCAATTAAAACTTTAAAAGATACATCATCGATGCATCGTTCTGTTTATAATTGACAAACCTGAAATTTACAGTCTTTGTTACCGGTTTGGGACCAATTAAAATCGTTTCGAAACTATTCATAATTGAAATCGTACAAATATTATTCTGGGTTTTTTTCTCTGAGTTCCTAGATGTTTATCCGATGTGGTTCTAATTCTGTACATTTTAGGTATGAAACATGGTGTTGTGTGCCGATCAGCCCTTCTAGTCATCTCTTTTGCATGTATTCTCCACAACGTCAATTCTCTTAGCCGAAATCCCAAAGTTCTCCTTATTTCCTTCGACGGGTTTCGCTATGACCTACTCAATGAGACGATGGTTTGTCTATTTTTTTTTACTATTAATTGAAAACGTTAGGTACCAAACATCCACCGATGGGCGAAGCAGTCGACGTGGTTCGTAAATGGCTCTCGCTCCCAGTATATAACTTATACGGCTCCCAACCACATGGGAATTGTGACGGGTTCGTTCCATGTTTTTATTGTTTCTTTTTAAGCTAGTATTTAGGTTTATACGAAGAAAGCCACGGAATCGTGTCCAACTATTTCTTCGACACTGCGAAGAATAAGTCGTGGGACTACTTCAACGGCACACATACACCGGGGATCGTCAACGAGTCTTTGAGAGAAGAGTGGTTCAGAGGAGAACCCATTTGGATCACCAACGAGCGGTAGGGGCCACTTCAGAAATTAAAACTTTTATGTTCAGAGGAGGCGGATCCAGACTGTCAGCCACCTATTTCTGGCCCATGGGAGAGGCTCCGTTCCCAACTCGTCCCCAACGCCCTCACTTCCACAAGTACGCACTTTTTATTTAGCCTACTTTTCATTTTGTTCCACTGAATACTTTTTACGATTTTAGTTCAGACAGTGGACTTCTTATGGAAATCTGACTTCCTGGATGGCCGATGCCGATGACATCATAGCCGACTTCCTCCGCGAAAAAGACCCCGTCAATTTCGTTGCCTGGTGAGTTATTCGTTATGACAGCTACGTGTCACTCACCGAATTCCTACATTTTACGTTTTAGGTACGTAGCTGAGCCAGACCACACGCTTCACGCAAACGGGTTCTACAACGGAGCTTTGAAGAAGACACTGAAGAGCCTGGACCAGTTATTCGAGTACGTTCTGGGGAAAATGGCTGACAACCAGCTGGAGGACAAGATAAACATCATTTTGACGGCTGATCACGGACACGCTGAGGTAAAACACTTTTAAATTGACATATGATATTGGAATTTAGATCAACGGGGCGAAAAATATCATGTGCATCAAGGATTTTCTGCCCGAGGGCAACTTTACCATCGGAGACCACATGATCTACCCGAACGACGAGAAACACGCTCAGAACATCTTCCGCTCTCTGAAGAATGCCATCAAAATGCATCGATTCGATGTGGATGTGCATCTGAAAGAGGTTTTTGTTCGAATTAATAGAGAATTCGGAGGATTCAGAACTTCCCTGCCCGCTACCACTACACAAACTCCACCCGGGTCGGACGGATTATCTTGGAACCCAAAGTCGGCTCCGCTATTTCTTTCACCTGCACCGCCAAGCAATTGGAGAGGTGACTTTTGTCTAATTATGTATTTATTTTGTTTTAAGGGATTACGGTAGCAACAGTTCCGTGAAATTCAACTCCTCAACCCACGGAATGGACCCGGATCGACCGGAAATGCGTGCGATGCTCGTAATGAGAGGCCCGGACATTGTGGAGAAGCAGACGGTTGGAGAAGCCACGAAGTTTTGAAGATAAATGAGGGATTTTAAGGTTATGGAAATCCCGCAGAACATCGACCTGTACCCTCTGATTTGCCGTCTTTTGGACGTGACGCCAGCTGCCAACAATGGCACTCTCAATGTGTTGAAAGTGGCGTTGAAGCCAGTCGCAGTTATCAAGGACAGGAACATCCCGCAGAATCCCCTAGTCGTGCGTTTTTCTCAATTATGCAACCCCTTACCGTACCTAATCAACTGTGAATCAAGCTCTAATTTTCTTAAAATAACAGGTTATCCAATTTTGCGACCTTAAAGTGAAGGGTGCCCTCCCACACCTTGGGGTTCAAACAAATGGGATTTCAAAGCAAGTTGATTGGACAGCCATGTTTACAAAACTAACTCTAAGTGCTTGAATACGACCCATGTCCTTCAAACGTGCAGTGTGTAACCCTGGGTTCCTTGTTCAGAACTGAGGGATACGTCAATTGTTCCGCGCACCGCTTCCAATAGTTTTAATAAACTTTTTTCTTCAGGACTACATGGGTTTCTTGATCTTCTTTGCTCCGCCGTTCCTCGTCGTCGTCCTTTACTTTGCCTACGGTTGCCGTCACACAATCCTGAAGGATGACCCATCATGGGCCGTCAAGACCAATGGATACCGACCGCTCAACGTGGCAGAAGAGGTTTTTTTTAATCTCCAACCTTCTTTATTTTCCATTTTAGGAGGGCTCCATCCAGCGTGGCGAAGACATCTCCATGTCTTCTCTCCTTCACGCCGGAAGTGACAGCGCCGAGAGTCTTTGACTCGTTTTGTACATATCTGTGATTTTTGGTGGTTTCTTGTGATTTCGGGTATTTTGTAATGATTCGAGGTTGCTAACTCAGTAAACGGTTATTTTCAATGCTCATGTTCTTCTTTTTGACGGCTTGCCTTTGTTGTTTACGTGAGAGACCGATTTGCTCAAGGATCGGTGACCTAGATGGCGCATCTTTTGCCGAAGACTGCCACCGACTTTACCTCTCCCCAGTATTGGAAGCAGTTCTTCGCCAGCAGGAAACTGCCTTTTGAATGGTTGGTTGTAGCTTCAGGCGTTGTAGTAGTACTGTAGGTACGGAGATTACGACTCGCTGGGTACGGTAGTCGAGAAGTACATCAAACCGAAGGACAAGATTGTCCAAATCGGCTGTGGTAACTCCATCTTCGCATCGCAGGTTAGATAATCTTCATTTTGTGACTAAAAAAGGGTTCAGCTCTACGACAACGGCTACCGATCGGTGCACAGTATTGATCTGGACGAGAGGGTCGTCGCTGAACAGAAACACAGGAACGTCACTCGCAGTGGACTCACTTTTGCCAAGGAAGATGCCACCAAGGTTCGCTTTTCATATACTCCTCGCCCACGGACCTTTCCTAAAGTTTCGATGACCTGCACATCTAACGCGCGAAATAGTGTGCAAGTCGCGGAGACGCAGACAAAAAGCCGCTTGTTTCCCGCTGCCGGCTAGGAAAGCTCGCTGGGCGACGAGTATATCCCTTTTCGTCGCATGGCTGGACCAGGCGCGTTTGGGGGTTTGATGCCTAAGCCCCCCCCCCCAAATTGTGCCCCGGGGGCTACGTTAGTTCAAATTTGTCACAATTTTGCATTGTTTTTCCGATAGCGGCCCGGTTCGGGCTCATAGATGAACAAGCGCCCGCAGATTCGGTAGAGGGGGTCGCGCCTATCCTAATTTCCTATTTGGGGGGTCTCGCGCCACACGTCTCATTTGTATTGTGGGGGGGGGGGGTCGCGCAAAACGGAGTCCACAGGTAGCTTGTTCATATATGACCGGGCTTCAAATTTACCAGCCCTGGTCGTGGCTACCAAAATCCCTACCAGCCGGGTGTCAATAATTGTGAAAATGGTGTCATGCCTTTCCTTTTTAAAATAACATGTTCGCTGTTCGCCGGCAACCCCCCCCCCACCTCTGCTTTTTTAATATGATCCATCCCTAATTTGAAATAACGGAATAGTTCATATTATATTTTAAGCTCTCCGCCTTGGACGGAAGTACGTCTGCCGTGGTGGACAAGGGAACCTTAGACGCCCTGTTGCCGCCTAACCCCAGTGAGGATGAACAGGCCATCGTGCACAAGATGTTCGACGAGGTCTCCCGAATTCTCGCTCCAGGTGACATTGTTTCACCTTTCCTTAACACTTGTCTCAGCTGGCCGTTACATCATCATCACCCTCGCCCAGGACCACTTGCTCTCCGCCTGGAGGCAGTATTTCTCCGATGGGTTCGTCTATTCTTTGTCTCTTTACGTAGCTTTTTCAGAAACCGTTTTATGTTGCGCGTGCACGAGGTCCCGACACAGGCTTCCGGCTTCTGTATGCCCGTTTTCCTTCTCGTCGCCGTCAAACTGAACAAATCCCTCCCGATGCCCGCGGTTTGTGCTAGTCGAGCCATGTTCAGTGTGCGTTTCAGCCGCTAGAATTCGTCCGTGTCGGCTGTGACAAGGCGGAGAGGATCACTCCGGATCAGCTGGCTCCTCTCGTTCAAGCCGAACAGGAACTTAGCCGATTCATCACCATGTGCTCACAGTGAGAACATTCAGAAGTGTCTGCAAATATAGTTTTATTCAGGAAACTGGAGGACGAGGTGTCTATCCAGATGGAGGGCGGGGGAACCCCCGACCATCCCCGCTATCGCTTCGTAATCTTTGACAATCCGAAGGCAAAGCAACACAACTCCTTCGCCGTGTTCATTGTGCCCCTTGGCAGCGATAAAGATTGGATCTTCGCCACCCCCAAGGGCAGACAGCAGCTCCTGGCACAAGTGAAGAAGGTAAGATCTCTTGAACATACCCTAAATTTGGTGGATGGATGCAGAAGAAGCCGCGAAGTCCCCTAAGAAGTGGAGTTTCTAATGATCCATTAACAAGGATAGACTCCATCGAGCTTTGGCAGAAGCGCTCTCTACCAGCGTATTTCCTTTTCAGATGTTGGGCACATGTACGCCTTTTTGAACGTTTTAGTGTATATACCTCTTAGTCATTGAGTAGTTTAAAAAAGTTCGTTTGCAGGATCGCCTGATGGTCGTTTTCCTCTCTCGCCAGCAGAAGTACGAGTCTCTCGACCAAGTGAAGGACGAGTTGAACAACTTTGTTGTTCGTTTCGATCCCCGCGCCGACGATGATGGAAAGGTAGGCTTTTTTTGCTGCACTGGCGGTTATTCTTTCGTTTCTAGATCGAGTATCTGTCCGTTGGCAAGATTGACGTCCGGAATACGGTAGCTACTGGAACCAGCCAGGTGAACGGCCCGTGGACTGTGGAGGACGTGGAGATCATGGAGAGGAAACTGCGGCGATTGGTGTTTGACGGCAGCAGCAGTCTCATCCAATCCGAGTGCTTCTTGAAAGGTAACTTTATTTGGGGCGTTTCGGGTTACTCTATCAAAGGAAGAGTGGTCAACTGTTCATGCCTTGGGTACAAGGGAAAATTTGGATACACCTCTCTCGAAGCATGCTCAGAAATATTCAAGAAACGTTTTTCAGCCGCTAAGAAGGGAAAACGAGTGTTGGACTTGGACATCCTCTCCTGCGACCACCACAACATGTTCATCAGTGCCTTGGCTATGCACTCGTCTCAGCCCTTCAACGGCATAACAGCTGCGCAGCTGAAAATCGCTGTTCTCGGATTGGGCGGAGGTCTTTTGGCCTCTTTCCTCCTTAAGCACTTTCCCAAGGTACTCCCAGACAGGATGCTGGCTAACGAGATTATTTCAGTGCACAGTTGTGGGAATCGAACTGGACGGGGAAATGGTGCGCGTGGCCAGCCAGCACTTTGGTTTCCCTTCGGAAGACAAGCGGGTGATAGTCCGTGTAATGGATGCCCTCGATTACCTCTCAGAAGCCAGCGCGGGACCTCAAGGTATTTTCTTTCTTACCCATTCCAATCCTGATTCAGACGATAAACTGGACTTCATCATGGTCGACGTGGCTGGCACTACCGACGCCGATGGTCTCAGCTGTCCTCCGGCCGTGTTTTTGCAGCAGGCCGTTATCCAGAACATGAAAAACGCCCTTCGCCCCAATGGTAGTGGCGTTTATTTTCTTTTTTAGCCGTTTTCTTAGGAATCTTGGCCCTGAACCTCGTCACTCGCAATGAGCAAATCGCCGCGAAATCGCGTTCTGCCGTTAAGAGCGCCTTCCCGAATCTGCATCACATCGCATCGGGCGAAGATCTGAACGAGGTTTTGCACCTGCCTTTCAATCACACGCCGATTCGTGTTTTCAGGTGTTGATTGGTTTTCCCGACGACGCGAAACCGGTTAATGTGGAGAAATTGTCGGAACAGCTCGCTCAGAAACTCGGAAATGGCCAGGGCCCGTGGAAGAAACACGTCGTTAATTTTGTTGCTCAAGTGACGCCGGTGGCCTAATTGTTATCTTGTTATCAGTTGTTATATCCGGTTGTTTGTTATTTTTATAAAGAGTTCATCTATTTTCCGCCCGAGAGTCCCTGAAATTAGAACCGCAATTCGCCGGTTCCTAAGCCACGCGCTGATTCATCGACCGGTTCTGTTTGGGCGTGGTCTTCGAAATTACCAGCGCCTTCCACCGTTTGACCTCCGCCCCCGCCCGATTCCTCTATTTTAACGGATAGTTTTCTGCGTAATTGCCCTTTCTTCCCAGCCAAGAACATATTTTATCGTCTGAGGCGGCAGGATCGTACTTGAAAACATTTTCCAGTATCTACGAATAGATGGGTGTAGTCGCTAAACCAATTGTTTGAATTTCATCTCCCTCGATTTTTAGACAACCAATCTGTTCCACCATGTAGCGCCTAAGAACGATTTGAACAAAAAACCATACCAGAAACGCCCGTGAAGCTTTTACGCCATCAACTCCGCAATGACCCACACAAATGACTGTTTCCATGCTTTGCGTGATCTTTAGCCGATGTGTGGAGATGTTCAGGTCAACCGAAACTCTTGCAAAGCGCTGTGGGTGTGATACTGAAGTAGGTCAAAGTTTTTCGCTACAAACAGTGTTGATGTGGTCCTCCATTCCGGTTATTTCAAAACCATGCGAGACCACGTTCCATTTGTAATTGTGTTTGTCAATTGACAACTGTAGCAATATCGTTTCTATCAATGACACACTTCCATTAAACTAGTGCTTCCAGTTTGCAGTATTTTTCCATTTCCAAATCTTGCAACGTCGATGCGAGAAGCAGGATAGACCGGTTTTGAGGCAATCACTATCAACGCTTCGACTATTAAGTGAGCATTAAAAACGAAAGACGGGTCGATACGAAAAGTTTCATCAACCGTTTTTTTCTGAGCTGACGCGTGGAATATTTGTCCTTCTGCTTTGTACGCGCGTTTGCATATAGTAACCCAAACCCCAATTACTCTCGTTGAAATCGTCGACGGATTTATAAACGTAATGTTTTGAGATTTCTTGCTCTGAACCTGCAGAACCCTTCATCCAGCGCCCTTCGCCTTCACCATCGCGTCGTAGTCGGCCACGAACTTTTCAATCTCCGCCGGGGTGATGGCCTTCTTGCTCTCAGCGACGGCCATCAACAGCCGGTGCATGTAGGCGTACTGGGCATCCGTCTGCACCGATCCATGGCACTGCTCTCTCATCTCACGCACCGTTTTCTCCAGGGTGGTCTAAGAATACGACTGTAGTGGCATACTGTAGTCCTCACTCACCACTTCGCCTTTCTCCAGCCGCTGATAGACAAGGTCGATTCCGACAATGGAGCCAGTGCGTCCGATGCCGGCGGAACAGTGGGCAGCGGTGGGGAGGAGTTTGCCCACTCGGTTCAGAAGACGGAAGGCTGAGAGATTGGCGTCGGGCACTCCGCGGTCGGGCCAGTCCTTCCACTGGAAATGGTCCACGGGGGCCTTGTTTCCCTCCTCGTCAGACACTTCCAACTTAGTCAGGATGATACACTTCTCAACATCTTCCACCTTCACAGCGGCCACTTTTAGCTTACAGGGCAGCGAGAGCTGAAGAAAAACAGACTTTGAACTTCTTTTGGATCGTATTGAGCTTATATATTAGAAATAAGGTAAATTAGGTAAATTAAAATAAATTAGAAATAGCTAAAGTACCCTTACCGGTTCGGCATCCACATCCGGCCAGTACTTCTCGCACTTCTTCTTTCCACTTTCCATCTCGTTTCACAGCATGACAATACTTTTGCACTTTTCCTGCCAAACCATCCTCCAGAAGTCGTCAACCGTGTTCTCCTTAGGGCCCTAGAGTAATTCACATATAATTCAACAGGGAAGGAGAAATACCTGGGTGCAAATGTACCTCTTCTTTCCATCAATGCCGTTGACCCAATTGGCGTGGATGTAATCGTCTCCACCAGCGGGAAATGTGAGCTTGAGGGTTGAGTCAATGCAGTATACATCTAGTAGGCAAGATACATGAGATACAGAGAGAGAGAGAGAGAGAGAGAGAGAGAGAGAGAGAGAGAGAAAGAAAGAGACTCACCCTTGCACCGATTCTTATCCGCATAAGCATCGAATCCCGTCTTCGGTTTGTCTCCGATCCCCAGCCTCTGTGCCCTCGTAGCCGTTAATTCCTCCATGAGTCCTTTCACGCCAATTTTGACGGTGTTGAGAGTGAACTGCCTGAGGGCCTCCTTGAGTCCTCCTCCGGTGGGAGCCTTTTCCTTGCGCGGCTTCTTCTCAATCTTCGACGCCTTCTCAACCTACGTTCCATCGTCCTCCGTCATCGACGTCGTAGCCGTGTTGGTGCCACGCCCTCCCTTCTTCGGCCGTTTGGGAGGCATTTTGAGCATGGAATAAATGGAGAAATAATGCAGCAAGGACAGCAGTAATTCTTACGGACCTAGCGGCGGATTTGAGTGAAGTTAATATTCAAGAATAGTCAGTTGTTGACATGCTAGGCAACTTTTGGACTTTGTTGAAACCCCAGTAAAAGAATTAAATTGAAATTCGCAAAACTGAGAATTTAAGTGCGTTAGACCTCCCGTTGATAACTGTAACTTTTCACGTCGATATTGAAAACATTTTGTATTTAGTATTATACACCAGATTCTGTAATACGAAAAGTTTCAAAACCACTTTTTTCGCAACGGACTCGCTGAATATTTGTCTTTCTTCTTTGTACGCAATGTGGCACGTAGTGGAAATTAAGAGGCGCGCAAACACCCAGAAAAGTTTAAAAAAGAGGGGATCAAAGACATTTTCGAGCCAAACAAGTCAAAATGCTGTTTTATTCCGCTCCGCCCACTTTATACCGCTCGGCCCACTTTAGAGTCTTCGGCGTGAAGTGGTTTCCCAGAGTCTTTGTTATCGCCTCGTAGCTCGCTTCCTTCGGTTTCTTGTCATCTAGAAAGGTCTTCAGCAACATGCAGTTGCTCTTTCCAAAACAGCGCAACAGGGTTCGAGCCTTGTCGTCTTCTGCAACTCAATTCAGCCTACATGTCAAGTCGAACTGCTTTAGCCACATCCTCTACTATCAGGGACAACGCCCCCCCCCCTACCTATTTCTCATTATTATTTTAAAACCTGAACGTGTTCTTCACAATCTCCCAATGATTTTTGTCAATAACAACGAATTTTAGAATGGGAGACTACATCAAGCAGGTCACTATTACTGGCGACATTTCTCGCATCGGAGATCAGGTTTGCGGTTTCGCATTCACAGAAATTGGCCTTAGGATGATGTTTTACGTGCATGGGCAAGCGAGGTCGCAAAGGAAATTGCCGACCAGAAGCCCGAATTCGCCACAGTTCACGTACAAGGATTGCTCAATTCAAGGGATCCTGACTACACTGCCAGGGTTCTTCTAGGAGGGTGAGGAGGGAGGGAGAGACAGACAGAGAGAGAGAGAGAGAGAGAGAGAGAGAGAGAGAGAGAGAGAGAGATCCCCAAAAGAAATTACCTGTGTCTATCACAAATCCTGGTTTTCAGAATCACAGATGATCCAATTATCTACAAACACTTTGACTGCTCCCGGGCATTCTTCGACACTCGTCTCACTGTGAGTATCACTACAGTATGAAACCATGGAACTCTTAGGGATTGGGTTCGTTGTTTCTGTTCCGTGATCACAGGGACGCCTTCTACTACGATCGTTTCTCCAACACGGGATTTCAATCAATAAGCGAAGGACATCGCCACTTCATTGGAGACGCCGAGTGCGATGGATTCATCCAGAATACTTTCAACCAACAGTACACTTTCCGACAAGACTTTTACGTAAGAGAACTTGTTGAAACATCTAAAATAATGACAGAGACAAGATGGAAGCCGCGATTTGTCCCAACAACGGACAGGATTCCTCCTAGCCCGATTCCGTATTCACTCCAAGGAGATGACTTTTGTGAACTTGTGCCTTCATTCCGTGCCTTTTGAAGATGTCAATGAGATAGCTGAACAACCGCAAGTGACGAAGGCCGCACAGAAGAGACAGGAACAGATCGAATACCTCCTTCAGCAGTAAGTCATAAAAATTTGGGGTGTTGAGGAAGCCTCTCTCTCTCTCTCTCTCTCTCTCTCTCTCTCTCTCTCTCTCTCTAACTCTCTCTCTCTCTCTTTGTCTGTCTCACACCGTGCATGAGGGTATGTCGTGTGTGTGTGTGTGTGTGTGTGTGTGTGTGTGTGTGTGTGTGTGTGTGTGTGTGTGCGTGTGTGTGTGTTTGAGAATTCCCTGCCTTCAGACTGGAAGAAGAAGGTCTCCGTGACGACGCCGTCTTGGTTGCGGGTGCCTTCAACACTCAGTTGCATGAAACTCAGCTCCTCGATCACCTGGCAAAGACGCAGAGAGTGTCAACCGTTTCGAAAAAGGACGACGAGGGCCGTATTCAGGCCATCGAACACGTCGACAGACATGGAAGACACGTGACTACTGTAGAGCAGTCTCGGTTCGATCTTCATTCGATCCACGATTGGTTCTTCCGTCTCGGAAGGGGACAGATGGCCAAAAGGTACAACGGAGAGCTAGCTTCGAGCACCTTCAAAGGCATTCTCAAGGAAGAAGCCGTGTTTTTCCAGGTGTGTCCTAACAAATTCCAATAAACCTATGTGATTCCAGCCATCTCGTCACTACGCTCTAACTGACGAGGAAAAAGAAGAATTCATGAGGACTCTGTGCCCCGCGTGGGCCGACCGCATCTTGTACAATCGAGGAATGGACGACCTCTTCCGACATGTCAGTTCAAAAATAAACAAAAGTATTCAACACTTTTCAGGATTCCTTCTGTGCCTCCGGTCTCTACTACGGTCTTGTGGGTGAGAACACCCACATCGGTCAGTACAAACCAGTTGCCATCCATGCTTCGATCTGTCTCAAATGAGCCCCCCGTAGAGTGTAATAAAACAATTGACATAAACGATGTATTCACGAGTATAAATGCAAGTACACAATAAAACAAGGGATATTCAGGCGGCCCGATTCACAACGGGGGCGTGGAATGCAGTTTGCTCGCACACATCGAAGCGCTCTGTCCATCGTTGCGGCCGATGATCTCGCTGTAGCGCCTGAATAACTCAGTTAGGGCCGAACCATGACTCTGCCTCACCTCTTCCTCGGAATGTCAGGACGGGAGTTGTCCTCGCTGCTGCTGTCATCAGAAGAACTGCTGCTGCTCGAAGAGTCGCTGCTAGAGTCATCCGGCAGAGGAGTCTTCATCGCCTCCTCCATGATATGGACCAGCTCCGGTCGCTCCTTACTCAGCCTGAATAAATTCTGTTGAGAGATAAACACATCGATTACCTCTTGAACCAGTGCTTGCTCAGCTTCGGCCGCCCAACGACAGTCTTCGGCCACACCTGATGAAGATTCACTACCGAACAATAATTCTGCGTAACAGCGATGGTGTCGTCCTCGTTGATGACGACGTGCCACCAGCCTAATGCAACAGAAATTTTGACTTAAAGGAGGCTTACCCGAAGGAACGAACATGGTCTCTCCCGGGCCCTGTCTGGCCTCAATCACGCGGTACTCCTTCGGCCACGAGGGGTGATGCACCCTGTGGTAGACCGTGTTGAACCAGGTAACGGCCTCATCCGGGTGCTTGCCTTTCTCGCTGGGACGCGGCTTCACCAACGCCTTCGGCGCGTCCGGAGAGATCAGAACCCAGCTGAATAAAACCATAAATATCAGAACATTTAAAAAGAGTTACCGTTTGTGTCCTTTAATAAGACTGTTCCAAGCACTGGTCCCCAGGGGATCAATGTGAATACCCGTGCCAGATCGAGCAGGTCCCATGACGAACCAGCGGTGCGGAGGACGCTTCTTGAAATCGGCGTAATTGAAGAGGTCGTCCGAGAACATGTTCGGAATGGAGTAATCCTCCAGCAACTGCTTCGTCTTATGGCGCTAGACATCCACACTATCTATCGATTAACGGGCTACTTACACATCCGAAGCCACTGTCAAAGATGTAGAGAGGGCTGTCATCCTTGTTCGTCTTCATGTAATCCACGTAGTACTTCATTTTCAACTTCACAGAATAGCCGTCGTCATCCTCTCCGCACTTGAACTTCTGGTTACGGTACTTGCGAAGGATTCGCTCCACAGTCCATTTCTCCGCAGCAGGCCAATTGTCCGTGAGGTTCAGGAGGATGCAGGGCTCAGAGGGACGCTCGAAGCGATCGCGAAATTCCTCAACGCTCATTTGGGCGGCGGACACTCTGAATAATACAAATAGCTTATTTTATTCAAAAAAAAAAAAAAAAAAAAAAAAAGTAAACCAACCTGGCGATGTTGTCATCGACCTCGGGCAGTTTGAAGTCCTCCGCGAGATCGAGCGTATCCCACCCGTAGGATTTCAACTCTGAATTTAACAAAATAGCCATTACCCCACGAATTACATACCAGAACGCGCCTTCCTTTTGCTGTCCTCGACCCTTCGCAAAGTGCGAGGACGCGAGTAAACCGCATTGGCGGCGTCATTCTGAAAAAGAGAATATAATTGTATGCTTCAAGGAAAGAAGACCTGGATATCACTAAGGATCTCGGATAACTCGGTCAGACCGTGGTCTAAGGTTTCGGAGATGAGAGAGAAAAAAGACCCGTCCGCGGACATGGTCGAAGGCAGAAATGAAAGAGCCAGAACCTGCGCTGATGAGTGGGCGCTTGAGAATTTGCATACAACCAAATTGTGTAGTATAGAGCCCATTTCGACCCACTACTCCTCAACAATCATATTTTTGCCAAAAGGGGCGCATTTCTTCCGCAGATTTCCATCCATTTCTTATACTAACAGTTAAAACAAAAATCAATTTTTGAGCAAAACTAGCTATACTTGCTAGTCCTATCACAAAGTTTTAGTCGTTCGGAGCATTAATTACGCCTCTACAGAACATTGTCTGAGCAAACAAACGAAATAGCTCCGAACCCTTCAAAAAATACGATGCCCACTCACAATAACTCCATCCCCTGGTAAAAATACTTCAGCTTCGAAGGAAGAACATCCTTCCAAGTTGTCTACTAAGCGCAGGCTGACACCTACTATTTAAAAGTTAACTAGTCACAAAACTCACCGAAGTACCTGGAGACCTGACCATCGCCACCCGCACCGAATCCCCTGAGAACTTATAAGAAAACCTCGAACTCTTTAAAGAACAGAAATGCAGGTAATCACATGTATTTAACATGAATAGGCATAGAGCCACAACGGCTTGTGAATATTTAAAACTGGGTAGTACGACAACGGGATACTACCAGTAGGGAAATATCGTTACACCGTAGATGCGAGAATCAAAAACATTGAAAACGAAACAATGCGTAGAAATGGCCAAGGGGTGGAATTATCCCAACATCTGCTTCTGAACGACTTCGTAGGTGAACTTGGCGGCTTCTCTGCGGACCCTCTTCTCGTACTCGGCCCTGAAACAACGTATTAATTATGCACCTAGAATAAGAAAGCGTGCCTGTTCTGGCAGAAGATCTGGTAAGCCTCGGCCTGGGCGGGATCTTCAACATTCGGGTTGTTGAGGAGGTCTTGAATTCCAATGAGGAGCTGCTTGATGCTAATCGACGGCTTCCAGTCCTTGTTCTCGTCCAAAATCGACAAACAGACGGTACCTTAAATTAACAAT
The DNA here is from genome assembly GCA_964057215.1 of Oscheius myriophilus. Classification (NCBI taxonomy): domain Eukaryota; kingdom Metazoa; phylum Nematoda; class Chromadorea; order Rhabditida; family Rhabditidae; genus Oscheius; species Oscheius myriophilus. The sequence goes on from OZ059905.1 coordinate 14,498,997, forward strand.
GTCAAAAAAGCAGAAAAAAGTGTATTACCGGAAGGGTAGACATTCGGGTGGAACAAGGGGGGCTCGAACTTGCACTTGGGAGGCGTAGAAGGGAAATCATCCTTGAACAACATCCGGATCTGAGGAAAAGCTATAGAAATTCAACTGTAAGGCAAACCTTGTACAGTCCTCCCTCCCAGATGGTATCCTTTTTGCCGGGAATAGCACATTCCCAGTTGAAGAGGTTCAGGGTTCCATCGGGATTCTTCACCGGCTTGGCGATGAACCCAAAGGGATGGTCTTTCCTCCACGCCTTTCGCTCCTCAGCGAGGCGTCCAGCGGCGATTCCGGCCATCTAAGTCAGAATAATAATTAATTTTAAATAAAATAGATAAGAATGATATATTAAAATATATTCACACCTAAGGGGGATAGAGGCTCAAAGATATTTCAAAAAGCAAAATGAGGTCCGCCCGCACAATTCAGACGCGTTGCGTCTGAATTCGCAATGGAGCACGTTTTATGTCAGCAATGAACGGCGCCGTCCTTAATTTCGATTGTAAAATAAAGCAAAGTAATACTTTATAAGCTGGTTCCACAACTGTGAGCAATACCATGGAGCGCTTTTGTTGAAATTTGGTGAAATTAAGTGCACATGTTGAAAATTGCAAAAATTCAATACCGTAGTCGGATTGGGAATCAATCAAATTGAAACCTGCGCATCTAAGCACAGAATTGGCCCTTAGCCAACTAAGTCCACCACAAGAGCTATAGTTTGGAGAAGTGCCTTTGAAGCTTCTTCTGTGAGAGGAAAATGCGACAGCATGCGACACTTGTAGATGATGATCTTAAAGACAAGGATGCAGAAAATTTGGAAAGAACTGGCGTAATGCAGAAGAAATGACTTCTCATACCGCAAGAGAGATGTGAGGACGAAACGATGAGTACATGAGGACATATTTCCTCATTTTAACCCCTCGCTATTTAATCCGACATGTATAAGCCGGTCAAATTCACACTTGACTTACTTTTTCGATGTGGAACGGCTTAACGTTATTATTTTAATCACTGCAGTGCAACCCTATTTAGAGACCGGAGCTGCACAGTCAACGGCGCCGACTTTGTTTACCCAACGCCGGCTATATAAAATAATATTTATGTCATTTGTTGTGATATTTCTGTAATTAGCCGAAATTCCCTTAAAAGGACATGAAAACTCGTGTTGAATTTCGTCGCAATTAGCCGAATTCAGGGGATATCCGATAATGACACGACCCACTTAGACCTTTAAATATATCAGCGCCGCTGGCAGCAATTACAGCTGGTGCGTGGATTGCTTCGGGTTTCAATTGAGTTTCTTCGATTTTCGCTCTGATTCTACATTTTTATTGACATGACCTTTATTTACAGTCTATTTTGTTAATTTTTCTACACGAGCTGTGCCAAAATATCTGATTGCAGATGGTTTTCGCCCGGATTAAAGCATGGCTGGCTTGGTCCTGGACCTATCTGTGGCTCCTTTGGGCTTTTTTAGTATTAATCCTGGTGTATATTCTACGCGTTCCTTTGAAACTCTCTGATTCGTTGGAAAACTCGGTGATTAATTCTGGTTGGTTGCAGTCAAACTCTGTTCAAATGTCGGCTTCAGCCACTTCTTATTTTAATAACCTGACGCCCAAGTTCTACGTGGCTCTTACGGGAACCTCTAGTTTAGTCTCAGGCATTATATTGATTTTTGAGTGGTGGTACTTTAAAAAGTGGGTTTCTCTGCGTTCAGTGTGTCATTTATCGACTTTTCAGCAATGGTGTGGAAACAGTGAGTGAAGATGGCAGTGACAACGACGAGAGCATCGAGAGTTCCAAGCCCTTGACAGGTGAGTGTTCGGTGTTCGTTTTTAATCCCGTAGCAGAAGTTCCAGAGAGCAAGGTCTGGCGCAACCCGGTGGCCCTGTTCCGAGGGGCCGAGTACTCCCGGGCCAAGGATGCCATGGATTTGGAGCCTCTCACCTTCTACGACATGAACCTATCGGCACAGGATCATCAGAGCTTCTTCACCTGCGACGAGGATTCTTCGCGACCCGATTATGACAGTCAGTTTCTAACAGACTCTAGCTCCTTTTGTGCCACCCGGGTGGTACTTTTTGTCTCTATTCCACAAAAAGTTGTATGTGGCTGTGTCACAAACTTCATGAAAGTTTCGTTTTTTGAGCGGATACCGCAAATCAGAGTTTTTATCCGAGGTATGTGCCAATTAGGTAACAACGCCGATAAACCGAAAAACGCACATAATTTCGGGTTTCGTATTTCCACGTTCAAATAACAGAACTGGTGACAAAACCAGCTACTGGAATTCCCCCATTTTTGGCATATTCTGACAAATGGAATTTGGTATCCTTGACATGAGGAAGCCGTATTTTACGGAACCGCTCAACCGAATATATGCTATTAACTAGGGCAAATAAATACATGTTATGTAGTACCTGTTTTCAGGCCCAAGTGAAGGCCTTATTTTTTCGTTCAGTAATGTCTGTTGCGTGGAGGGAACGAGAAACCGCTTCCCGTGTGAACGCAGCGAGGGAAGCGTTGAGGATCAATCCGGAATGTGCTCCTGCGCTCGTTCTGTTGGCCGAGGAGGATTGTTCCACCATCGCCGAGACGGAGGCCACCTTAAAGTAACTCATTCCCATTTCTACTTCTAGTTGATCTTTCAGACGAGCTCTCAAGGCAACTGAAGCGAATCTCTCAGCCAACCATGGGGCGGGACAGCTCGTGGAAAAATTCTCCACCGACGTTTTTCAGCGACAAGGTGCCAGACGTCAGTTTACTTTTTTTTAAAATTATTTTTAAACTGTGGGTTTAGGCCGTGATTTGAACATGCTCATGTACGTCAAACGCCGTCTGGCCATGTGTGCTCGGAAGCAAGGCCGCATCCGCGACGCGATCAAAATTTTCAAGGATGTGAGTTTTCATTCACCAAAATTATTTTATCATTTCTTAGATTATTCGCGAAGGTTCGATCAGTAACGTGTTGGGCGTGCAGGAGAACCTGATCGAAGCGTGTTTGGAGATGCAAGGCTACGCAGATGTCCAAGGCCTCCTCGTTCGCTACGATGGCTTCGGTTTGGGTTTCCTTATTGCCTTATTAATTTAAGTAATTTCAGATATTCGCGAGCCTCGATCGGCCGTTATGAGCTACACTTCTGCTCTTTTGAAGGCACGGGTCGTGGCCGACAAGTGGGGTTCTTTACTGTATACATAAAAGCTTTCTTTCAGATTCGTCGATGCCTCCCATCGCCGTGCGTTGTCTTCAGCTGAAACCACAGCCATCGAAGCCATCATGAGGGCCATCGAATTCAACCCACACGTTCCTCTTTATCTACTCGGTGAGTTATACAAGAGATGTCGCATGGTGCTTTCGCAAAAAAGTAATATTTGAGTCTTATGGACACTTACTGAAAATCGTCAAAAACGATCATTACTACGAATTTGAAGACAATTACACGGGGTGTTTTGCAGAGATCAAACCGATGATTCTTCCCCCGGAACACTATTTGAAAAGGGGAGACTCCGAGGCCATTTCCTACGCTTTCTACCACATTCAGCATTGGAAACGCATTGACGGAGCCCTTCAGTTGCTGGCTTCAACGTGGAAAGGAGGTTGGTGGCTACTGAAACATACTCATGCATCGTTATTTCCCTTTATTATGATGCTTGCCTGCTTGAAAAGAAAAGCGATACAAAAAAATGCGTCACTATCGATGCGCCAATTCTCTTTTATATTGGCTTTCTTTAGCATGAAAATTCGCTTTATCACAAAATCAATCGTTTCAAGAGAACTCTTCAACAGTTTGAAATTTGACGAACAAGCTGTCTGGTTGGAATCCCTAATTTTTCTCTTAAACTATTAGTTCCTTTTCTATCATTTTTTTTCAGAGTTTGTGGATCACGTGAGTCGGTTCCACCTCAGTGGCTACTGCTACCCATATTCCCCCCAAATCGAGGGCGCCGACCGAGAACTTCTTCCGAGTACGTACTTCTTTTAACCCCTTTATTCCCCTGTTCAGGCTGGCATCAGCTGTCCGTTTTTCCGAAGAAAGAGTCCGCTTGGCTGTCTCTTTTCCAGTCATTTTTGTGTCTCATAGTCTGCGTAATCGCAATCGTCGCCCACGTCTTCCCCGAACAGACGCAGGACGGATTCTCAGCTGTGAGTTTCTCCTTGTTTCCTCGAGAAATTAGTCCTTTTTCAGATTACATACGGCATCGGAAAATGGCTGGCCCAAATCTTCGATACGGTGTGTCATTGGTTTCCTGAGAACGCCGTGGGGTTGTTGTCTGCGAAGCCTCTGCCGAACGGGAAAGAACAAAACTAGTCAACGAACGGACCATTCCAGTGATCTCATTCTTGTACATGCATCTTATTTCTTTCTTTAATAATAATTTTTACGGCTATCTGTCGCTTTCTTTTATTTTCGTGGTAGGACCACTGCTACCTTTCTATTTCCAATGAAACCCCCTTTTAGTCCCCATTTCAGTCGTAGTTGATGTCGGTCGTAACATCGGCCGAATCCAAGAAACTTGTAGAGTATTTACTAAATGACCTGAGGCAATTATCCACAGAGGCTAAGAAAAAGCACAGCCCCGTTAAGGAGGTACGTTTAAAGGCTTAGTCGTGCACGTTTTTCATTTAAAACTGATTTGGTTGGAACGAAAAAGGCTCTAAAATGAGTCATGATGCGGGAATCTCAATTTTTGGATAGTTTTTCCTTACGCACAGCGCTAAACCAACAACCTACAACATTGAAACCGTACCACGGATTGAGAAAATCGAATGGACTGGCAGTGAATTTCTCCACCCAAGTCCTCTTTTTAGGCGGCAGAGACGGGCGTGGTCCGTGTGCGCAACATCAGCTCTGCCTCTAGTGAGACTACGCTCCTGACGAATCTGCGAGCAGCCTCCACCGAACTGCTCCATCCTCTTGTTCTGGCATGTGCAACCAAACAGACAAAGCTGGTGCAGATCGCCCTGCAGGGCATCCAACGCCTCGTTCAGTACAGGATCTTGGAAGCGGTTCGTCTCAATTTCTTTCTATTTGAACCCCTTTTTAGTCTTGCTCCAATGTTGTTGTCAACGAGTTGTGGAACCTCGTGGAGAATGAGTGTGAGGAGCTCCGAGTGCTGCAGACAGTGCCTCCTCTTGTCTCCGCCCATCTCCTCGTCACAGGAAACTACCTCGCCAGGGTAAGTCTCTCTCTCTCTCTCTCTCTCTCTCTCTCTCTCTCTCTTTCTCGCTTTCTTTCTCCCTCTACTTTTTGCGTTTTCAGTGCATAGTGATGTGCTTCCGCCTTCATTTCGCCAAGGACCCTGTTGTGATAAACGCCGCCTCTGCTGCCGTCAGACAGGTGGTCAGCGGTGTCTTCGAGAGAGTGAACCAGGTAAATTCAGTTTTTGTCATCCTCTTATCAATTTCCCCCCAGGAGGATGAGATTTTCTCCAATGAACTGACGGTGGTTCCCTCCTCCGGTGGCCGTCCTTCCCCTCGCTCAGCCCCGCCCACCCTGAGGCCGTGTGCCGCCGATGCCTTTCTCCTCTTCAGGGTTGGTCTCTCTCTTTTTATGTAAGCATTCTATTTACAGGATCTCTGCCTTGTTACGAATGCAGAGCCAGCCGTGTGGCTCGTTGGCATGAGGGAGATCACGAGAACTTTGGGTCTAGAGCTCCTCGAGACGCTGCTCAAGAACTACCCCGGTGTTTTCTTTAAGGTAGATTCTTTGCATTTCCCGAAATAGGGCGGGTTTTCAGCACAGTGAATTGGCGGCCATGGTGAAGCAGGTGTGCCAGCTGGTCATCAAGCTCTTCTCCCCTAGTTTGAAGGTAGATTGCCGTAATAGCCTTTCAAAACCCTATCTTTTTAGCCATTCAACCACCGTGTGAATCTGCCAGGCACCGGGTCTCCCTCCGACCGGCCGTACTTCCCAATCGCCATGCGCCTTGTCAGAATCGTCACTGTTTTGCTCTCAAACTACCATCAACTTCTGGTATCACCGATCAATTTTCCCTTTATTCTCTTTGCTTCAGCCGACGGAATTCGAAATATTCGTCTCGCACTTGATCAAATTCGTGGAGATTGACAAGCAAAGCTGGCAGAAAGTGTTGGCTCTCGAGGCATTCCACAAAGTGATCGCCCAGCCCAATCTTCTGAGGTTCGTTCTCCTCAACAACAGAGAAATAATGGGGTTCCAGATGGATGGGAGAGAATTTCGACGGAAAGGAGAATTCCCCTAAGTTGATTCTGAGCATTGCGGAGTGTCTGTCGGCGGCTGTGAAGAACTGCTTCGTCCATCCCCTTCCAAGTGCCGGTTTATTTCATTTACAATTTTACATTCGGCCTCTTTTCAGATAATGAAGCAATCGATGGCGAAATGAACGTTCAGTCGGGAGTGCCTGGATTCTACTACAAGAACACCTGGCTACCGTATATTGAACAGCTCACGGCCAAGAAAACTCCTTTGTAAGTAATTGATTGGCCCGTTTTATCCCCCTTTCAGCCTGGATTGTCTGGAGAAACACGAAGCGGGCGTAGTGCAGGAGGGCTACATCATTTCGAGGTGTTGTTCTGTGGTCACCGACTTCTGCCAGTCTATGTACTGTAGTGTAGACCAACTCACTCAGAATGGTAGTCATCCGAAGCTTGTTCAAACATAAGGGTATTAAGGAGAAGAAGCAGCGAATGGAGATCGTGCTGTGGGAGACGACGTGGCGAAGGTGCTGTTTTCTAGTGGATTCTCCGGGCTTTTCCCCTCTCTCGGCATCCTCCTCAATTCCAGGTGAGGTCTTGAAATACATAGGTGGCTTTGGATTTTGACAAATTCAACCCGTCACAAAAACATTTGTTCACCGACCGGGATCCAACTCAGGTCGTGTGTTTGGCATCTGACTGGGTGGCCCAGGGTAAATGTGCCGGGCCTACCTAAAATTTTCAAAATGGCCCGGCCGGGAGAACTCCACTCCCCTCTCCAACACTAAATCCTGCTCGAGCCGATTTCCTCAATCAAAAATTCATTTTTTCCTAATTCTTACGCCGTTGCAGTGTTGATGAGTCGGTGGTCGACCAATTGCTGTGTTCCCTTTCGATGATCGTCTCAATCGGCTTCCGTCTCCACTCCGTCTCTGAGACCCAGTGCGCCCTGTACCTCATGAGTTCTGCCAGCACTCCGGCCGGCGGCTATTTGGATACCTACGCATCGCTTAAGAAACCCAGCGGATTCGAGTCCCTCATCGGTCTGTCATTCCCCCTTCCCCCCTAACCAAGGCTTTTCAGCGGATTGTTCGTCGATGGGCGCCCTGCCCAACCACCAGGTAGTAGCCACCGGCCCTCCCTGTCCTTCTCCTTTCACCTCTCCAGACGTGTGGAATCAACAAGTCATGGTGAAATCTCTTTCAATCCGTTTCTTATGTTTTTTTGTTGTTTGTAGTTCACTTCGCGGAATCTCCAGGCGGCCAAGGTGTTGTTGGGAGTGCTCAGTTCGCATTCGGAGGGAGTGGATGAGCAGTGGTACTTCTGTCTGGCAGTGTGCCAACACTTGTCCTGGCTTATGGCCATGCGACCCTACTCCAACGGAGTCTTCGGCAAAGACAAAATGGAGGCTGACAGTATGCTGCCGCCGCTCTCCACCAACATCGCCACCGTCACCACTGCTGCGCTCTCCGACACGCCCATGCTGGTAATTTTATATTTTAATCCTCTTTCATCCCAGTTTAGGCCGGGTTTTTCGACAAGATTTTCGCCTCGTCCGCCACTCTCTCCCTGGATTCTCTGAACCAAATGATCGAAGCCCTTACGAGGTAAAGACCTATGGTTTGCCTTCTCATTCCTTGTAGATTGTCGGATGAACAAGCCGCTGTGGCAGCCACAGGTCGCGAGTGTTCCCTGTTCCCGCTGGCCGGTCTGCTCCGCGTGTCCATCGTCAATCTGTTCCGCATCAACGACTGCTGGTCCAAAACTTCTGCTCATTTCTTAAAGGTCTGTTCAGCATTAGAAAAGTTATACTTCTTCTGCAGATGTGTGGCCACTCATCTTCATATCTGCGAGACTGGGCTGCGCTTTCCCTCACGACCCTCGTTCGAAGTGCTCTCAAGGCCAAGACGGACCTTTCCGAGGAGGTACGTTCTTCAATATTCCCATAAGCCTTTTTGGGGAGGGGAGTAGTATGCTTTATCTGCTAACCCCTTAACCCCTTTTCCTGTATAAATGACTTTACTTTCCGGAGACATGAATATTCCTCAGTAAAGGGTTCTTCAGGAGCAACAGAAGTTGTGCTATCTCTCCCTTCGCTCGATGAGTGACACTACAGCGGATGAAGTGCGTCGCCGGCAGTTGGAGTGTCTGATGACGAGTATGCAGAAGGATGGAGCCTCCATCCACCCCTCCTCGTGGCCCATTCTCATACAGATCGTGGCCTCTGTTGTTGCTCAGGATTCCGGGTACGTCTCGTTCTATTCCATTTGTTACAGAGATATTCCAGTTGTGATGAGGTGTTGGTGAGGCAGGGCTACCTGGGAGTCCGTCTGATGTCGGCCGATTTCCTCCAGAGCCTCCCCTTCGACTGTGTGGCTGCCCTTGTCGAAGCCATCGCCCGCTACGGATCCCAACAAGCGGACCAAAACATTTCCCTTTCCGCGTTAGCTCTGCTGGTCAGTTGATTTTCCTCTCCGATCATAAAATTCTATTTCAGTGGACAATCTCTGACTTCATCTACCGAAGGGCGGAAGTTGTCGACGTAGCTGACGTGGAGAAGGTGTGGCTGGTACTGTACACTTGTCTGTCCGAGTTGTGCGTCGATTCCCGACATTCCGTAAGGAAAAGCGCCTGCCAGACCCTGCTTCAAACTGTTGTGGCCCATGGCCACGCGCTAAGAGCACAGACTTGGAACCACATGATTTGGCAGGTACCCTTCATGCCCTGAGGGCATTTCACAACCCCACATTCAGATACTGATTCCGTTGTTGGAAAAAGTGAGGTCCCAGACGAGGAGTGCCTCTACGGAGAAGACGACGAAGGGACTGATTATGCATCATTCGAGGGACACGGAACAGAAGCAGTGGGTGGAGACCTGCATCAACACCATGAGCGCCGCCTGCAAAATGTACATCGCACAGCGCAAAGTGCTCCTCAGACTGGGTTTGGATCCCTTACCCTTTTTGAGCTGACGCTTTGGCTTTTCAGATGACTTTGGCTCTTCTTGGGAGGCTCTGCTGTCTTACCTCGAGTGGGGAGCGGGATACGAGAACGCAGAACTGTCTCTGAGCGCCCTGAAAAGCTTCCAGGTTTGTTTATTAGTTTTGTTCCTTTTTATTTTATTATTTTAAGGAAGTCCTGTTGGGCCGAATCTCTGCCCAGACGCTGAATATCAACACTAGGGATCGATCCTCAAGGTATGACAATGGGGGTACCGTAATGGTTCTGTTGTAGTACCACTGACGCCGTCATCACGGAACAAGTGCCGCAGCTGCCGATCGCTCAATGGATAGAATCCTGGAATGTGAGTTTCAATCACGTCTAAGACTATTTAAACTTCAGTCGTGGAACCGAATTGCCCGTGGCATGGCCAAACAGTCGTCTGGTGTTACCCCTCAGAAGAGCACCTACATCCCCGGTCCCTCTCATCTCACCACCCTCCTTCACATGTTCCCTCCCCTCTTCGCCCGTGTAGCCAAGCACGTGAACGGGAGCGAATTGAGCGGAGACCAACTGCCTTCGGTCATGGAGAGTCTGGCCAGCATCCCCGTGCCTCTGGAACAGGCGCCCTTCGTTCTGCCCTCCGCACAGTCACAGGTCACCCCCACTCAAGAGGCAGTCCTCGATGCGTCTAAGGCCGTCTTTGCGGTTTGTCACCCTTCTTTTTCAACAGAATGTAAATGTTCAGGAATGCGTGGCTAATAATGAAGGTCTCCGTGATGCCATCCCCCATCAGATCCGACTGCTTCTCCGCTTTGCCGCCTTCGCCATCTACCCCACGCCGAGACTTTGTCCTTCCACTAAGAACTACGTAAGTTGTCTTCTTTCAGCTGTGGCAACGGCATACATGCGCATGCTACCCGTGAGGGTCCGTTTACGCGACCCCCACATTACACATTTTACGCATGGCGCAAGTCTCCCTAGTGAGAAATTCGGTGAGGCGCGACCGCCTCAATCGTAAGTCACTGTTGATGTTTTCCTATTGGCAACTGGCTGGCCCAACCCTCAAATTGTCTTAGTCCTGCCCGAAACTTTGCCTTTGTTGACTCTGACTAACCGAGTGGATCGTTTTAGAACGACTGGGCCGTGCAGTTCCTCATTCCGTTTGCTGAATTGTCGCTCAGACTTGCTGTTGAGTACTTTACCACCACAGCCGTGTATCCGGAGACTGTCAGGTCGCTCGTGGTCGTTGATATCATCAAGGTACCATAATCTATACTCCGCAGCAGATTCGTTTCTTTAGTTCCTGGGAGACGCCCTTTATATCAAGTACAAGTGCATCTCTGCTTCTTCCTGGAAACTGGCCGCGTCTTCCCTCATGAATATACTCAGAGTAGTCATTCCATTGGCCAAACAACATGGTAACGCTCTTTTAATGCAATTTCATTCCGTTTTTTCTTCAGGTGAAGCCTACGTCGCTTTGTGGCCGGCCGTCTGCGAAACTCTGGAGAAATTCCTCTTTTCTCCCAAGTGAGCTTAACCATTCTTTCCCAGTTTCATGTAATTCTTAGCACCTGTCACACGTTGGCCGCCGATGAGCGCAAAAGAGACGAACTGGCGGAGTGCCAGGCGGTTGAGCTGGTGCGTTGTGAGATCCTACCGTACTCCTCCTCCCTGCCGGCCGACTCTGTGCAGCGACTGATCGCCGTTTTGAACAGAGGCTCCATTTCCACCCTCGACCCGACTGATATTCTCGGTGAGTCCGTGTCTAAATCTAACGTTTTTCCCTCATTTCCTCCCTTTAACCCCTTACTCACTGTTCTTTCCGTACTTATCCAAAGACTTGTTCAGCTTCAGACTCGCACATGCAACGTGCCGAGCTGGCGAGAACCTGCTTCGACGCTTTGTTGTCCACTTCGAACAGCGAGGTCGGCGGCATAGGACACGTGGCTGTTTCCAGTCTTCTCGAGAGATGTTCGCATGTGAGTTGTCCTGTGTACTCTGAATAACTCCCTCTAGGTAATGGTCGATTTTGTTCGAGATTCTACGGGTGCCGGTGACCTTCGTCTTCCGCGGACACGAATCGCAGAGATGACTGCTGCCCTTCAGGCGGTGGAATCTCTAATCGACCGACTCTCAAGGTAAACTGCTACTTTATTCTGCTCAATCTGTGTTTAGGGATCGATCTCTGAACGATCTGTATTCTCAGCTGGTCGCCCTGTACCCGACGGTCGTCGATGTGGTGCCTTGCTGTCGTGATGACCCCCTGCTCAATGCTCAGATTGTGACTACCCTCAAGTCCTACCAAACGCTCATGTTCCTGAAGCTGGTGCCTAAGATGTAGAGATTATCCTTCTAACCCTCACTAATATTGCCTGTGGAGCACTTGTTAACACTCGGGTGACTCTCTGTGATTCAATTGTCTCGCTTGCCCTTATGGTTGTTGTTCATTGCTAGAGACAGCTGGTGCTGAGCCTGATACGCAGTTTCTAACAATTTACGTGTATGAAATGTTACCGTACCCCACTTACTATATATATTTTCCACATAGGGTGTCAGATAATAAATATCTTTTTCTACGCAATCATACAAGTTTTGATATTGAAAAATAAGGTTTGAAATAGAATCGTATAGCTAAGTTCGTCAAATATCAGGCCAAAATTCAATTTGGATGGTTTTGTTTCACGGATGGGTGTTAATGATTGCGCCTTTAAGGCGTCAAATGTGCACTTCCGGCGGATCTAATCCAGCTAAGATAAGCGGGCGGATGCCTGGCAACGGCTGAGACAATCCGCCTGAGGCTATGCCGAAGCAGGACTTTGCCATTATCGACTACTTTGGAGCATTCAGCGTCGGCATTGTTTTCATTCTGATTCTCCTTTTTCTGTCCCTTGTCACCAGCTGTATCTTTATACGCAAGTCTGACGAAATAACCACTTTCGAGAAGGTGAACTACTTTATAAATACTCCCCAACGAGACGTTTCAGCTGGGAGCACGACTGAATCTGAGGATGGGCCCCCATCGAATGTCGATGGTCGCCGAGCCAGTCGCACAAGACGAATTTTGATCTACTCTCTTTATATTATAAAACAAATAGATTATTCCTGGATTCCACGAGACTGCTCGAATTTCTTCAATTCCCGCTCGACGAGGTCATCCTCTTCGTCTTTTACTTCGCGAACCTCCTTTATCTGAATAGATGACGAAATTTTTAGAGAAATTAGAGTGTCTGACCTCTGGAACGTAGAATTGCAACATGTTCTGGATTCCGGACTTGAGAGTAACCGAGGAACTGGGGCATCCTGTGCACGAACCCTAAACAGAGATATTCAGCATGATGAACCGTAACAGCTAGGGGTGGGTCTGTAGATTCGCAAATGGTGCTTCGGATTAACAGAAGCCTCTTTTGAGACGATAGATAGTTCAGAGAGTTAGAGAGAAAGAGACTCGCCTTCAGTTTGAGTTTAACCACTCCATCCTCAAAGCCGCAGTAGGTGATGTCTCCGCCATCCTCCTGAACCATCGGCCGCACGCGAGAGTCCAGTAACTCCTTGATCATCGCCACCGTGTCGTCGTCCGTCTCCAGGATTGCTGAAACTAGCCTATATTCGAATGAAAACCAATTTCGTTGATCTGGCTCCACAATAATTACTTTTTCTCGGTAAAACAGTTTTCCTACTATCCCTACTCCAACATACGTGTATTCGGAGACAACTTCTCACCTGTGTCGTGATTTTCAGGAACGCTTCCATCGGGGTCGATGACCGCCTTGCCCGATTGCAAGAAATCGGCGATCGTAGAGAACAGCTCGGCCCTCATAACGGCCCAGTCGGTGTCCTCATCCCTCTTGGTGATTGTGATAAAGTCTTCTCCGAAAAAGACGCCTCGCACGCCGTCCACTTTGAACAGCTGTCTGGAAAAACGCACTTTTCCATGAGAATGTGTGATGTTTTACCTGGCGAGAGGACTGTTTCTGGCGGAGGAAATGGAGTTGAAGGTGTGCGTGGCGGAACCATCAAGAAGGCGCTGGCCGGGAAGGAACTTCAATGACAGAGGGTTCGGAGTTTCCTGTACTTGGATGTACAGATTTCTGTCTAAGATCAAACATAATGTCATAATTTGTTCACGGATTCATTGGTGTTACATTTGGCTATTTCAAATACATGTTTTTATGATAAACCCAGGTATGGTAAACAATTTTCACACGATAATTGTTTTCTATCTGAGACCGTCGTGGGATTAGCGGAACAGAAAATCTGGTTGGAGCATATCTGGACACGAAAACGGGAGGGGTGTCAAAAAGCAATGCCCTAGAAAGAAGGCCCACAATTAGTTGGGATCCCCGTTTTTCGGCGTCCCCATCAAGAAAACACCCCATGTTCAAAGTGGATAGGATTGAATCCGTATGGATCAGATATTCTTTCGATATGTCTTGAGAATTGTAGGCCAGATCCCTAAAACGGTCCGTCCCCAAATATTATCGACCCGCTCCCAAAGTTTGCCATGGGTGGCCGGGGTTTTAACGGAACGGGCCAATTGGAAAATTTTGGTCGGCCCGGCCCGTTTACCTTGGACGAGCCAGTCAGATTGCCAACCACACGACCAGGATTCGATCCTGGTCGACATTTTTTTGTACGACTAATATTGACTTATATGTTCACAAACATTATTAAGTAATTTAAAGCAGTTTAAACAATTATTGTACCGATTTATACAAAGTTTAAAATTTTAATTATTTAAACCCGGGCCATCCCAAAAAATCCCTCGCCCCGGCACCTCATTTGAAAACCCCGTGGGTGGCCAAGTGGAAAAGGACCCCTAAAAAAGGAACGCAAATTTGTCAAACCCTTCCCTTTCCCCAAATTCGGGCTCCTGGCAAGCCTTAATTGAGGATTCGGTACACTCGCAAAAAAGTCACGGAAGGTACGCATTTTAAAAACCACAAACTCGTTTTCGAGGTAGCAACCTGCTCGCCTTTTTGGAAAAAAAATCCTTTTTAAAAATTTTGTCAACAATTAAAAAAACGCACCGTGTGCCAAGGAAGACCTGCTCCAGAAGGGACGAAGGAGAGAACCAACGATAGGTCGCATCTGCTATGTTTAGGTTTGATCACAAAACACGACAAGTACACGGCCGACGACGAAAAGAGGCAAAATGAAAGAAACGGTAAAATAAGGAATAATTCATTATTACCCCTTGGACTATAATGCTCGACACAACTTGCAACCAAACTATGAAGATATCAATGTATGTGAAATGGTGAGATGACAGCACATGATCATACGGTGGGAAAGGCAATGATTATCCAATATACATCAAAGGAAACATGAACCGAACCGAATTTGTAAGGTAGGATACAAGGCGGAAAGATCACCGACAAAAATCAACGGAGGCATCACAGAAAGTGCGAAGCGCCCGCAAACCCAGATCTATCGATTAAAAGAGAGCATGGAACATACATTACTAATCTCAAAAAAAGCCCGCAAAATGGCAACGCTAAACAAAATGAGCAAATTAATTAACTCCAGCCGCCGGCCCACGAGGAACCGCCGCCGGGGGCTCCGCCGTTCAGCTTCGACCACGCCGCAGACTGTTGGCTGAAAAAGAGGGTTAAGGAGGAAAAAGAAGAGACAAAGAGATAGAGAGAAAAATGAACTCACTTGTAGAGGCTAAAAGCCGAGTTTGTCTGCGACGGAGGAAGCTGGCCGGGGAAGAACTGGCGAAGATGCGGAGGAGGCACCGTTGTGTTGGCGTTCATGGGAGTGGAAGGAGCGACGTTGCCAAAGCCGGGAGGAGGGGCGTAGTTGGCAGACATACGCGGAGGAACAGAGCGCATCGTCGACGGCGACGAAGGGTACCCGCTCTGAAAAAAGCGAATTATTAAGGTAATAATAACGCCCCGTGACTAAATGACGTGACAAAAGATGGATTTTCAACAAATGAATTGCCATTGAAGCACAAAACCAACCGATGAGTTGAAGTCACCGCCACCATTGGAAGAATAGTGGGACGGATTGTAGGAGCTGAGGATGTTGTTCAGATTCTCGTATTCCTGACTGGCACTCTGCAACACCGTATCCACAAAACCTTCAAATCTAACTACCTGATAAGCAGCGTAGTTCTTCTGAGCAGCAGCCGCATTGGCCTGAGAGTTCAACATTGAGGTAGAGGAATCGCCGAAAGAATTGGCCGAGTAGTAGTTAGAGGCATTGCTGGTTGCAGTGCCAGTCGGCTGGTTGTTCAGGAGCTGAGCAGCCAACTGAAATCAAGTTTAAAATAAAGAGGGAATGTGGAAACCTGGTTGAAAAGAGCGTTGTCTGGACGAGTGGCGGTGGAAACAGGAACTGAGTTGCGCTGAAAATGTATTTGTTATTGAGGAATAGAGAAGTCAGGTTACCATGGAAGGTCTGGAGTAGGCCGTGGTGGAAGGGGCGGCCGTGGTAGAAGACATCCAGTCGTAGTTGGAGGTGGCAGATGAGGAAACGGGAGCCATGCGAGCGGGCGGAGTGTTACTGGCCGGCAGAGAGGAGGTGAATTCGGGAAGAGTCCATTCCTGAGGGTTGAGAGACAGCCCGGTGAGGCTGGAAAGCAACAGCTGACTGCTCCACGCCGGCTCATTCGCAGAGTCATCGTCGGCGTTCCAGATCTGGAAATGGAATTGAAAAGACATTGGAAAGGAATAATACCTGAGCGATTTCGGGCTTGTCCAGGAACGACAGGTTCCCCAATTCCTTGGCCGGAGAGCTCTGGACGACATCGGGCTCTAAATATGAATGTAAGAGAAAAGCAGATAATAAGCGAAGCGACTGGCAATTTGAACCAACTTCATCATTAGTAAGCCCCATTCAAATGGATAGTCCGAACAGTGACGTATTAATACTAAACCCTAGGGGCATGGGTGAAAGTTGCTACCCTTTTTAACTGTGAAATTGGGGGAAACCGGATATGAGGAAAGTAACAAAATCAATTCCTTCGCACTTAAGAATAGAATTTTGTTAATCGATACATATATAAACATCCGACACATTAAACCGATTGTGACATGCGCTAGTTGCAACCCCAATCGCAAATTGCAGCCGATGTTGTTCTGTGGATATAGCATCGCAAAGTTGAAAAATACCCCATTCCTCACATCATCAATCTATTTCAACAAATATCGGGAGGGTGCGCCGTTTGGAGTACCCATCAAGGCAATCCCCTTTAACTCTGTGCCCTCAGGACAAACTTTACCGATACTAGTACCTAACCCCCTTAACTTTTGCATTTTTAGGGCCTCAACCCCCGTAACATGGATCATCTTGCCGATACCCCCGAGGCATGTTTTAAACAGGCAGCTAGAAAGCTTACTGTGCCAAAGATACAAACGGTTCAAAATTCAGAGTATAGGTACCTGTACGACGAATGGGCGAGACCTTCTCTTCAATGACAGGACGAGTTTCGGCTGTGTCGTGATGGACTTTCTCGACAGGAGCCTCAATCACCGGTGCGGCTAAAAAAATCATGGTCTGTGCTTATTAGAACTACAACTCACGTTGAGTTATCTGCGGTCTGTAACCAGGAGCCTTCCTCAATTCCTCCTCGGAAGAGTAAGAAGCAACGTGAGGAGGCGGAGGAGAAACGACTGGTTGCTGGGTGACAACTGCCTCAGGCGGAACTTCCTCCACAACCTTCACCGGCGAGACGATCTTGACCACGTGCGGCTCTTCCACAGGTGCGACAGGCGCCACGGGCACTTCCTTCACAGCGGCTGAAAAAAGATAATTACATTTTTCAACTCACGTTTTTCACTATATGAAAGGAGATGAAATATTACCTTGTTGCATTTGTTGCTGCCTCGCAGCCATCCTCTGCTGCCAGACGTTGGCGGGGGCAGCGGTGGTGGGAGCGGAGGGGGTCTTGGCGGTAGAAGCGGTGGCCATAGCGGCAGAGGGAGGTCTGATGTCTACGGAGGGACGACTACCGCTTTCGGAAGAAGAGGAAGCCACGGAAGTGTTGCCACGAAGAACCTGAACAGTGAAAAGTACAAACAGCTAAATTACATGAAAAATAGAAAACACGCCGTGCTAAATAAAGCGGCAAATTTTGGTTCTCAAAAACACCATTATAATTCTCTTTCAAAAAGTAGAAGATAGCGTTATCTATGTCGAAAGCGAAGAACCAACCTGTCGGATAACGTCGTTAACGGTGATGTCGTTATCAGCGATTAGGCCGTTGATCATCAAAGTGGCATTCCTGAAAATGTCAAACATAAGTTTAAATTTGAACATGCAACTCGCTAAAAAAATAATCCCCGCCAATACGCTTTAGTTTAAAAAAAGACGTGTGGTACTATTGGGGGCAATTATTTTGATGTTAGAATAGGTAATTCGAATAAAAAATATCAAAACAATGCCACTTATTTTCAAGAATCACCGAAGTACGACAGCAGAGAACTATAGATTTACTGTGACCTTTGCCCGTGAGAATTTGAGACAAAGCAATCGAAAAAGCGCAACTCTCGTATTTGATAGGATAAGGTGCATAATCGATACAACATTATTTCTTGATGTATCCCGAAAATTTTATGTGAGTAGTTTAGTGAAAATATCCCAGAACCAGACAGCTGGCTGTCGAAGGAATCGGTACTTCCGGCAGCGATATCAGTTATTCTCAAATCAGGGGATTCCATAAAAGGGGGAGAGGGGAAAACAAAGCAAGAAGCACGGCCATTACGAGGCGGCCAGTCGATGCGAGCAGCCGATGCCGCTGAGCAGGCAACACCCCCTCTAACAAGCCCAGCCAGCCGAGCATCGATCCAATTCCACCCAAATAAGCACTGCGTCTTCCCTCTGCCGCCTATTATAAATGCCCTGTGCTGCTTATTCCGCCGCCCAACGAACACTTCAGCCAGTCGGCTGCCTCGAAAACGTTTAGCACTGTTTTTGTAGCTAACGGGAAACAAACGGCTACGGCGGGGGAAATGCTGGTGAAATTCACCGCATTCGTGCGTTTGCAAGGAATTATTCGAGACGGTTGTATATCGCTATTGGGTAATCGGATGGTAAAAATCTGGGAAATTTAGTTTTCAAAATACAGGCGCATATGACATTTAATTTTTTTAAAAATATATTTTAAATAACTGTAAAATTAATCATAAAAGCAAAATATGTTTACGGAACTCTATTGAAGTGAAGGTCGGGTTGACGATATTTTGACGCATAATCCTTATTGCTCACATTATTCGATAGTCCCACCCATACATGAACAAGCTAACTGTGGGGTCCGTTTTGCGCGACCCCCCCCCCACAATACAAATAGAACATGCGGAGCGAGTCCCCCAATTAGGAAATTAAGCTCGGCTCGACCCCCTCAGCAGAAAATCCCGGTGAATTGTTACCCATACGACCAAGGTTCCTCCGGTCAGTTCACCGCCTTTTGCACAACTGCTATTAACATGTTAAAACGTTAATACGTTTACACAATACTTATATTAGTTGAATAACTGTTTTAAATTACTTAATAATGTTTGTTACTAACATATACGTCAATATTAGTCGTACGAAAAAGAATGTCACCGACCGGGATAGAACCCTGGTCGTGTGGGTGACAATCTGACTGGGTGGTCCAAGAAAAACGGGCCGACCAAAATTTTCCAACTGGCCCGGCCCGTGAGAACCCCCGGTTCTCGCCAATCCTACTTCGGCCGAAAAGTGGACACGCCCCGTTCGTAGCCGTTTATTTTGATGTGATAAGGGGAAATTTGAATTTCAACATCATAATAATCTCACTCATTTCCAAAAACACTGAAGTAGGATTGGTGGACGCTATAGTTAATTTACATTCCCATGAAGAAATAAATGATTGCTACCTCTTTTCATATCCTGATTGTGTACGTACCTGACGGTGTCAACTGTTCCGCGTATGCTGATCTGGCGTCCAACCTGATCGCGTCGGTTGCTCTGTTTCTCGACCTCGATCGAAGCTCCAGTGGCCTCTCGGATGGCGTTGATATTAGCTCCGCCACGGCCAATCACACGAGCAATCGCAGTGTTGCACACAGTTAGAGTGTTCAGTCTGCGACGACTCTGAAAGATAATTTTGTAAATTGGCGTTTAAAAGCATTAACACTTCAAAGCAGAAACTCACGAGTTCCACGTCCTTCCAACCGCCAAAAGCACCACTGTCATCGGAGAAGAAGTCCTTCTGTCCCTGGGTAGCGGAAGCCGCCGCCTGCTTTGTCTTAACCTGCTACAAAACAAATATTAACAATAAGAAAAAAAGAAGCTCCTCACCGTTTTCTTTTTGCTAGCCTTGACCCACTCATCATTCTGAGGGGATGGTTTCGGCAGAGCCACGGGAGAAGTCGGAGTCAAAACGAGAGGCGTCTTGGAAGCGGCTGGGACGATGGTCAGGGCAGCTCCGCCATTGGAAGTGGCTAAACGAGAGTAATTGTGCCCCACTGCAAACATACCTTTAGCTTCGGCACGACTGCGTCTAGCCGGAGCCTTCTGCTTGAAGACGACCTGTTGGACGTTCTCCTGCTGGGGAGGCACCTCGATCACCTGAGGCACCCTCATGTCCACAACCGCCGACTCGTCACGAGACGTGTTAATGCTCTCCGATTCATCTTCCGATTCCTGAATTCCACCAATAATTGAGAAACACGGCGCAAAAACCTCGCTCTGATGAGCGGCAATGTCAGCAGCAGACACGGTGGCAGTGGTCTCTCCGCCGTTTGGCTTTCCGTTCTCGTCACCCTTCTTCGCCTTCTTTTCCTTCTTCTCCGCGCGCTTTTTAGCCTTCTTCTGCTTCTTCGACTTCGCCTGTTCTTCCTATAAAACAAAGTGAAATATCGTAAAAGTTGAGAGAAAATGGGCAATCCAAAACGCACCTCCTCAGCCAGTTCGGCCAGAAGGTCCTCGGCCGCCTTGTTCGCTTGCTCCGCCTGTGCCTTCTTCGCCTTGTTGATCACATTCATGCTGTCCGTGCAATTCTTGGTCAACTCCTGGATGTCCTTCGCCGACTTCTTAAAGGCCTTATTGTAAAAACGCTTAATAATCTCATACCGCTGTGTCAGTTGTTTGCAAAGTGGCGAGGTATCGCTCCATTTCCTGGTCACTGGGGTATTGCTTCACGTGATTCACAAGGTAGGAAACGATCTGAAATGACGTGAAATTAGGGTGAAATGGGTGAAATACCCTAAGGAATCCTTTGCGGAAGGAAATCATCAGAGGCGAAACTTTGCGGTTGTCTTGGGCATCGACGTCGGCCGAATTGCGAACGAGAACCTGCACGGTGTCCAAATGCCCGCCGTGACAGGCCAGCCACAGGGCAGTGCATCCCTGAAGATAAAAGATTCACACAATCCTGAGATGAAATGTACCTTTTTGTTTCTGGCGTCGATGACGGCCTTCTTATTGAGCAACAACTCGACGAACTTGTCGTGTCCCTTGTCGGCTGCGATGGTGAGGGCAGTGTCGCGACTGGAAGGCACGGGAGTGGTGTTCGGGTCGGCGCAATCGGCCAGCAACAGCTCTCCGACCTCCACATAACCTCCGTTGGCAGCCTCCATCAAAGGAGTAAGACCAGTCTGAACATTACATATTTCATATTATTAGGCGAAAACCACCTTGGCTCGATGTTCCACGTTCGCCCTGTACTGCAGCAGCAGACGAACTACGTCGGTTCTTCCTTGGAAACAAGCCAACGTCAAGGCCGTATTTCTGCATAATTCACTTTTAAGGCGGTAAAAAGGAACCTCGGGAGTTCAGGAACCGGGTCACGAAATATGCGTGCCCGATTCCAGAACAGTCAAGTAAAAGGAAAGCTCAAGCTGTTGCTCACTTTTTATATGATTAAAAGAAACCAACCAACCGGCTGTCAAAACTTTTTTGGTTATATTGACATAGCCAAACGGATGGAGCCAGACCGAGGAAAGTAAAAGTCCTACCTATTGGTTTCAATCTGCGCGTTGATGTCAGATCCCCTCTCCAGAAGTACTCGAGTGGCGTCCTTGTGTCCGTTCATAGCAGCCAGCATCAAGGGAGAAATGCCCAACTTAATAGTACCATTTTTCATGACCTTTTGGCAGTTGTAGTTCTTTTGGTAGGCAAAGGACAGTTTTTGAGAAAGAGCGTCAGTTACGAACAAAAGCCAAAAAAGAGCTCATAACTGACACGCATTTCACAAAAACTGCCTTTCTTGCGAATAAAATCTACATTTGTTTGAATGAATTGCAAAGTAACTCAAAAATATGATGATTAAAATAAATCTCACTTTGCTTCCGGTCCTGGAGTTTATCTCAGCTCCGGCGCTGAGCAGCATATTGACGATGTCGACATATCCTCCAGAAGCGGCCAGAGACAGCGGCGTGTAGTCGCTGACGTTGCGATGTTCCTTGTTGGCGCCTCTGTTCAGCAGAAGATCCACAACCTCTTTTCGTCCTCCGGAACAGGCCAAAGACAGGGCCGTGTCCTTTGTGCGCTCAGACTGAGACTCCAGATTGGCACCGGCGTTCAGAAGAGCCTCGACAACACCCAAATGACCTCCGGTGGCGGCAAGAATGAGGGGAGTGAAGCCCTAAAAAGAGGGTTGAACAGAGAGGAGAACTCTGACAAACCTTCTTGTCCCTGTGTTCGATGTTGGCTCCTCGCTTAACGAGGACGGTCACCATGTCCTTGTGTCCATTTGAACAAGCCAGACTCAGAGGAGTGTCGTTGTTTGACTCCGTAGCCTTGTCCACATTGAAGTTGGACTTTCCACTGCTCATCTGGTTCCTGAACAAAAAAAGATATATACATCAATTCCTACATTACAAAGCTGCCTATGGGACTCATTTTGGGTATTTGACGTACCCACAGTTATTTTGACATTAAAAATGGGGTATTCTCTCTTAACTCTTCCCCTCATGGAATTCAGAGTATGCCCTTTACAATTACTAAAAAAAAATTACCTGATCTCAGTTTCGTCTCCCTCGCTGTGGGTTCTTCGATGAGCTCCTCCCTGGTAATTGACAGGAGGTAGGTTCGCTGAAGGATTCGCCGGGGCAACCATTCCCCCTGGAAGGGTTGTTACCGTAGGTCTCAGAACCTTCAACGTCTCATTCAAAGCGGCCGTCTGTTGTTCCAAAACCGCCTGAAATGGTGAAAATAAAAGAAAATTCCGGGGTCTCCCACATTTCCGGTGAAATCGGCTGTCGGCGGGGGACGAATATCGGGGTAGAACCTCCTGCATTCCTCTGAAACTGCAAATTTTGCAGATAAACAGGGTTAATCTAACCTTCCCAGGCGGCAATGATTTCTCCCATCTTCTTCCTCGACGGTTTCTTGTGTTCTGAAGGCCAGGCAGAGGTGAACTGGGCCAAGAGCTCTTCATCTGTGCGATGAGTGAAAGAGGAAGGGCCGTACTCACCATCGGCGTGAGGATGTGTTCTGAAGAACGTCAGGATCTCGTTAAGCTGGTCGTGTGACATGTTCTGAATCGTCTGAGAGGCCAATGTCGCCGAAAGAGAAGACGGCGAATTGGCCATCGAAGCCGTGAGGTTGGCGGCAGCTGCGGCATATTGCTAAAGAGGAGGTTTAACGTAATTCGTGAAATTTCAGCGTACCGCATGCGTAGGCATTGGAAGACCAGGGAAGTTCTTCTTGCTGTCTTCGTACAAAGAGGAAAGGTAATTGTCACTTTGCGTAGCCACAGCCGTCGAGGCAGCAGACACGCAAGGGTTCGCATCAGCGGGAGGAGCTTGTGAAGCTGAAAAAAAGGGGAAATAAGTAAAGAAAAATTCAATGAGAGCAAGAAAATGATAAAATAAAGGAAACGAACCTGTGGAAGAGCAAGCCGTAGAATGATGGCATCCGTGCGTTTCCGGGACTCCGTTTTCACTAGCCACCTAAACAAAATAATCAAAAACATAGAAAAATCAACAAACCTCAACAGGCGCTCCGGGATTCACGGGGTTCTCGGGGGTGCCGTTGGTGGTCTCCGTCCTCAGTTCGGCAGCGGAAGGCAGAGTGGCGATCAGAGCCTGGATACGACCAATGTCGTTCAGGATCTCAGTGTGAGAAGCGTTGACAGATAACTCGGAGGGCATGTTGGTCTGAAGGAAATACGTAAAAGAGATAAAAGAATATAGTAACCGAGAGATTTTTGGAGGTACGGGAGTTGTAGAGGTGAGCGAGGTATTTGTAGAATTCCCTGGCGTCTTCGATGTTGTGTTCATAGTTGCCAATGGGTGGAATCTGAAACGATAATTGTAGAAAGAAGAAAATTCCGCAAACCTGAAGGGGAGAGTGTCCGGAAAACGGGGAGTAGAGAGGGGGTCCGTTGGTGGAAGGGTCGGGCGGAACCCTCGTGTACCCCTTGGTGGCAGTGGGAACAACCTTCTTGCGACGGGTAGCCATAGCCTGGAACACAATTGGAGTGAGACTTAACATTTTTTAAAACAAACCCTCGGTTGGTTGGAAACGGCAGTGGCAGAAGCCTTGGAAGCCTCAGCCAAAAGGGGGGAAAAGTTGGGGGTCACCCCACTGTGATCCAGCATCAACTCCACGATCTCGACGTAGCCACTGCGAGCAGCCTCCAAAACACACGACACGCCGTCCTGAATCCATCGTAGAACAGAAATAAGAGGAAAACACCTTTAGCTCAACGTTGGGATCAGCTCCCGCCACAAGAAGGAACTTGACGATATCCCTATGTCCGGCAGCACACGCCAACGAGAGGGCGGTCGCATCGTTCGCAGAAGCCTTTCGGTTAACCTGGAAAAGGAAGGTGAAAAGAGAAAGCCCCGTCGTTATCTTTACTTCCAATAACATAATTATAAATTATGTGAAAATATTTAACATTTTAATAGAATGCGTCCAAAAACCGTCGAATAGGAGCTACTTAGTCGGCTCTTGCATTTGGAAAACGGGTACAAGTTGTTAGATTAACAACTAAAATTAGTATGTATTTCAGCCGTTTAAAGATAAGGAATACTAAATAGGGCTCTAAACCGTATCCATATTTGGGCAACACCTCCGGGCTCAATTTTGCGACGGCCACTTCCACTACAAAAAGTTTCGAACCCCCTTTTCTTTAACAAAATTTTTTCTTTAACAAAATTTGACGAATACTTAAAATTGTGACGGCTCCCACCGCCGCTTATGGTGGAGTTTGACAATGTATGACCGTATCTGAGTGCTGCAGACTTTACGAAAACTACTAAACCTTTAAAAGCGCCAATTCCTTATTTTTAGTCCATTTACTTACATTGGCGCCCTTGGTAATGAGCGAGGTGACTATATCGGTGTGTCCGTTCTTGGCCGCTTTCATCAGAGGAGTCCTTCCCTCCACTTCGGCATTCTAAAAATATAAATAAAATAAATGAGCTGAAACCCTCCAAACCAATTCAGCTCCGGCGGTGTATAGGATCTCGACGACGTCTTGATGGCCGTTCTCCGCCGCCAAACACAATGAAGTGGTGGCATGGGAGCGGAAGTTGGGACAACGACCACCCGGCTGGCTGGAGGCGCTGACGATGAACATGACAGACTGGGCGTGGCCCTCCTGGGCGGCTTCCATCAACGGAGTGTTCCCACCGAGCTCCAAATCACCACCGTGCTTAACCAATTCCTCCAAAACGTCGCTAAACCAGAATATAAAGGAGAAAAAGAATAAACCAACGTGTATCCTCCACAGGCGGCGACCGTCAAGGCAGTTTCTCCAGTTTCCTCCGTCTGGGCATTGACCTGAGCTCCGTGAGCCAACAAAACCTTCACAACGTTCTGAACAAAAGAATATTCAGGAGAAAATAAAGGTACTCTACCGTATGACCCTCCCTTGCAGCCTCCATCAGCGGAGTGTAACTTTCGTCATTCGGTTCCTCGATGTAAGCACCGGAATCCAAGAGCATCTTTACCAACACGTCGTGACCCCCACAACAGGCCAAGGTCAGCGGACTTTCAAAGGATTCGCTGGCCATGTTCACCGGAGCACCGGCATTCAGAAGCACACGAGCGACCTACGAACCATGAAGTACAAGAGACAAACTGGAACCCACCTCCACATGGCCGTCCATGCTAGCTTCCATCAACGCAGTGTGCATCTCCTCCTCAGTGTAGATCACTTGATTGATTTCGCGTAGTTGCAGGAAAAAAATGACGACATCCAGATGACCCTTGTAGGAAGCCAAAGTCAGGGGCGACTCCTGAGTATCAAATAGGTTGGAAGAGAATGGGGACTGACCTTGAACTCGTTGGACATGTTCACAAACGAAGGCATAGCACCGCGTTCGAACAGCATTGTCACGATCTCAAGACTTCCTGCAAATGGAAGAAATCATTATGTATTTTGATATAATTTGCACATCGAATAAAGAAAGTAAAACTTTAAGAACCCCTTTCCAGAATTACGCACCTGCACTGGCGGCCTCCATCAGAGCATCGTGTCCGTTGTCATTGTGGATGTGCACGTCGCACTCTTCCGTTTCCAGCAGAATGCGGACACACTAAAATAATACATAACCCATTCCCTAATTTCACTTACATCCAGTTGTCCGGCAGCGGCGGCGTAGATGAGGGGGGTGTTTCCGGTGGAAGAAACGGCGTTGACGTCAGCGTTCATCTCGATCAAAGCGCCCACGACAGGAGCCGTTCCGGCGGCCGAAGCCTCCATCAAAGGGGTCACATCCATAGATTCGGAGGCGAAGATTGTCGCTTCTCGGAGCTTCAAAATGGCACCGACAAGATCCGTAAACTAAAAAAGGAAATAAAGCAAGATCGGATGAAACTAACCCCGGCGGCACAGGCGAGCACGAGGAGACCATCCTCACAGGGGGAGCAGGGGTCGACCGGGGGCACCTGGTCTTCGTCCTGGCGCTCCATGTCCGAGGGGGCGGCGTTGGAGTCTTGCGAGGCAGCCATCACGCACTCGACTGCACGCGTGGGAGGACGCCTAAAGAGAATAATGAAACAAATTTTCAAAAGAATCTTACCTGAGGGCGGCACCGGCGAACAGACCGAGGGTATTAGCCAGCATCTGAGGGGACATTTCAGAGTTGGGCGAGACGGTGAGGGGATTCACGTCGCCACCCACTTCTATCATGGTCTCGTAGGCGTGATCGATCCTGTCGATCATCGTCAGGTTTTCGGCCTAAATAACATAATACATATAAAAATAGAGGAAAAGAGTACCATAACGTCGGAATCGATGGATTGGAGCCGACTGATGAGGTGAACCTCAGAGGCGGCATCGGAGACGGGCGACTCGCGGTGGTCGGCGGGGGCGTCGAACATCCTGATCGTCGAAATGGACGACACCGAGGAGGAGGAGGAACCACTGCCCACAGCCAGAACGTACTGCAGCAGGTGGTGGTAGGCCTGAATTTTACATATTTCGTCACACAGTGGCAATGTTTTCGTTATTTTGAGTTTTTTGTTGTTGTTAAAGATAGGATTGACACTACATGTACGACGCCAAAGTAAAATAGCCAGGAAGAATAAACGAATTCAGGATTTCAACATAAGCAGAATGTTCGTATTGTCTGAATAAAAATCTTTCAAAAATTACATGACAGTGACATTTCCGAAATTAAAGACATCCGTACCTTGATTCCAGCGTCAAAGACGAGGCGGAAGATCCTGGCCTGCTCCAGCGGGTCCGCTTGGGCGACCTCCGGAGGGAGCAGATGGGCGAAGGGCTCCAACTCGGGGATCGGACGGACATCGCGGAAACCGGGATGGCGGTAGAAGTGGGTCTGGCAGCCATGGCCCACGGAACCAGGAGAAGTACACGTCTAAATCAACCAATATTTAAAAAAAAACAATAACAAAAAACTCACTTCATCGGGGTTGGGAGTACGGCCACGGCGGCCACTCTTCGGCGAGGCATTCACGGTAGTAACAACACCTAAGCGTTCAGCCAACTAAAAATGAAAATAATATGATTAAAAAAGAAAATGAACCTCAGTTGGCATAACATCCACATTCTCGTCCTCAGCCATTCTCGAGAGTTCAATGAACGTTTGAACCTGGAATGATTGAATAAAAATCTAAGAACAAATAAGGAAAGTCGAATTAATATAGAAATCTAGTAAATGTTATTTTATTAGTTACGCCATCTTGATTTTTACACACACGTCATATAAATCATAATAAGAAAGGAGAAAAACTAAAAAGGTCGTTAGAAGTGAATCAACAAAAACGAGGTCACGTGACTTCCGCCTCTACAGTTTGTCAAAAATAGCATTATTTATGTATACATTCACTTTTAATCCATAGTTCAGACGAATCAGCAAAAATACGCGATATTACAACTAATTTAAACCGAAAAATAAATTAAAAAATAGAATTCCGCAGCGAACGCGTTACGCGCCAGCACCGCAATTGCGTCAACGGAAACCAGGCGGAGTGGTCAACGAAAATATTGCGAAGGGTCGAATATGAAGGCAATAAGAAGGAAATGACAATTTAGAAATCAAATTAAGAAAAAAATATCTTCAAAACAACGCCTTTCACGTGAAACCATTGAGCACAGAGATTGCGTCAGCATAATGCAAAATAATGTCCGCTTTCCTGTATTCTCCGTGCAAGCCAGACCAATTGTGAGATGGGCCGAGAAATCTTTCTTCGGGTCGGGCCACAGTCGTTGATTGCTACATACTAAACGTAGTTTTGGTTCAAGACGTTCGAATCCCTTTGTTTCAAGATTAATTCGGAACCAATTTCATTGTCTGTGGAGCATTGTTAATACGCTCAAATGCGAATCACTTTGAGGACATTGTACAGCTACTTACTTATCCTTTTAATTGAATGAGGCTAAAGAAATAACGACACGACCCAGAAACTTTTAGGGCCCGATCTAGATCCTTGGGTAATCTGCGCTTCTAAGTTCACTCTTCTACCGTCGTATTCATGTTTCCCTTTTACAACTAATGCATAACCTGCACAACTTGGTGCACAAATATTGGCCTTTTGTAATGTTCTCTGTGAATGGAGTGCAGCCTTTGAGTGCAGGAGTGGTGATGTTTGTATACGCTGTCCACATTTCACTCCATTTCGCCATTTTTTCTTTGAATTCTCTGTCCTTGGCTCACCCTCAAACCGGAGAGCAGAACCGTAAAAAAGGTTGTTCAACACAGATTAGCCTCAGAACTACTTTACAATCGATTGGATTAATCCAATATCTCAGCACCACTCAAAACATTCTGATTCGCCAAGCGACAACTGTGATACACATTCTAGCTGTTCACAGAAGTGCAATAGTATGACCCGCTTAACATTCTCTCTCTCTCTCTCTCTCTCTCTCTCTCTCTCTCTCTCTCTCTCTCTCTGTGTGTGTGTGTGTGTGTGTGTGTGTGTGTGTGTGTGTGTGTGTTTGTGTGTGTGTGTGTGTGTGTGTGTGTGTGTGTGTGTGTGTGTGTGTGTGTGGGTGTGTGTGTATGTGTATGTGTGTGGGTGTGTGTGTGTATGTATATATATATATATATATATATATATATATATATATATATATATATATATATATATATGTATATATATATATATATATATATATATATATATATATATATATATATATATATATATATATATATATATATATATATATATATATATATATGTGTGTGTGTGTGTGTGTTTGTGTGTGTGTGTTTATGTGTTCCAGCGTGAAATAGCGTCTCCAGGTTGTTTCGCAGCGGATTCTTACTTTAATAAATAAGATCGATTGGTTATCCACCAGAATGACCCCTTGTTTTTTGGGGGCGTTGACAAGCGTGTGTAGCAGAAGGCCATCTTTATTCCGCGGTACGAACCGTGATAATCAATTAGAGACATCAGTCGAAACAATATAAAACAGTCTCTGTGAGAAAATGTCTCCAAACTTTCAGTTGAACTTTCACTATTTATCGTAGGCTTCTTATATAAACTCTATGATTCTCTCGACCGAAAGATCAAATGTTCAGATCGTACGTGAGTTCCCGCAACAGTTTCGTTCATCGAATTAGTCCTCAGCGAAGTTTCCTTTCACTTCACCTTTTTTTCTGCTGTAAATCTCTTCAATTCCCCTCTTCCCTCCATTCTCCCTCTGTAAACCCCCCTTGGCTCCTCGTGCCAGCCGTCCAGCCGACCAGTCTGTTTGGGGCAGTGCCCCCTCCTGCGCTGAATCGATTGGCGACCAACAACTGCACCCTGTCAGCCAAAAAAGCCTGTACACCGCCTGTTTTTCGCGTTTTCCCTACACAGCCCCCCGTCCAGCCATTTGATTATTCCGTTTACTACCTCTTCCAGTAAAAATGACCATCTACGTGCTAGCTACAATCAAAGATCAGTCCGTACTGCCCGAACTCATCAGTGCATACGTAAGTTTTTTCATTCTCATAGACTGAATTTCAATGCTGATTATACATTCATTTTGAAGAAAAGGCGTAATTTTAAATGAGCCTTCAAACTTGGGTAGTTAAGGTGTTAGTTCTGTGATTTTTGCCTCACTGTGTCTCATTTTTTAAATCAAAACGAAACAAAATATCTTAAAATGTACTTTCTAATGACGACTCATACTTTTTTCACTTCATAGGTCGCGCATAGTTGTTTGTGATTCGTGATTGTGATCTGTCACTGGGGTTTTCTTTCTTTTATCAACAGTTCGGGTTGTTTCAATAACTTTTATTGTGAAATTGGACATAAGTAACTATGTCCAATTTCACTGGGCAGTGCGCGATTGAGAGATACACAGATGTGTCAATACGAATCGGAAGCCCATTTGAGTTGTTTGACCCCATAGATCTCAACAATAAACTACATCAACTACCATAAACATCGTCTGCAACTTGCATTTTCAGGTAAACAAGTCAATCAAATTCACAGTGGGCAATGACATCCACGACCTGTGTCCTTGTCCGAATGCCCGTCCAAAGTGCCCGGGTGGCTGTGGTTCTTCCTCAACCGTTCCCCAAAAGAGCTCATGTTGTTCGAGCTCTTCAACTGGGGAATCGGAAAAGGAACTCAAAGTTCCGAAGCCAGAATGTGAAGAATTGGAAGAAGAAGACGACGGACCCCTGGAGATGTGCGAGGGAACACAGTCGGTGAAGGAATACTGCCAAATGAAACTCTTCGGCGCAGAATCCCCAGACGATCAGATGGAATTCGATGTAAGGAAGAAAATAGTGGCTTGACTATAAGATGTTTCAGGACAACAACACTCATCCTCAGCATCCAGTATTCAGAAGGAAATTGAACTCAAAGGGGTTTTCGCGTCAATGTCAGGTGAGATAGGGTAGACAGAGAGAGAGAGAGAGGCAGACAGAAACAGAGCCGGCGAAACAGACAGACAGACAGAGGCGTAAAGACAGAAAAGCAGAGATACAGAGAGACAGAGAGACAGAGAGACAAAGTGAGAGAAACAGAGATATCTTTTCCTTCAGATGTGTGAGCAGTGGATTACTTCGAAGAACATCCGTGCCCATGCCGGTACCCATATCTCCCTTTGTCGTCTCAAGTGTTCTTGTTGCGAGAAAACTTTCGCTCGAATGAATCGCGGAGTTCACCATTTGAAACAAGTTCATCCGGACGACCCTTCGGCTAAAATTATCAGCGCAGTGTAAGTTTTAAACAAAAATTTGGGTATAAAAAGGTTTTCAGCACCCAGGATCAGCAGCGAGCCCTGGACGAACTGATGCTGAAATGCTTTCCTCCGATGTGTTATTGCCAGGACAAGTGCCTTTGCAAGTGTTGACCTTATGTGAATAAACGGGTGCTTGTTCTTCCTCCGATGTCCTCAAAATAGAAGGCCGCACTCGAGTTGGCCGATATCCTCGCGGCCTCATCATAGAGGTTGTCTCTTGCTAGGCACCCACAACACCACGCTTACATTTTAGTTTTCGGGGAAACCTGCACAATTCGAAGTACATTGAGAGAAAAAGAGAGAGATGCTATGAAACCGATCAAACAGAATACCAGTAAAGCGAACAGAGGAATATGCCTTTGTTTTCCGTATTCTCTTATAATCCCTCCCACCACGAGTCTCTTTCCACGCAATGCTGCAAAACCGGTCTGTTTGATGTACCTGTTCAAATATTCCTTTTGTTTTGTAAAGTGTTGTAAAGTGCAAATCAGTGGATGTTTCGCCGTTTCCATGACGACTCCATTATTTGGGAATCACTTGCTGCTCCGCAGTCAAACTAATCTAAAAGCTATATGAATGAAAACTTCCCAAGTTTTAAGTTTTAAAACATTATTTCTACGTACCAATTATCGTTCCGAAAAGGCGTCTTTAGCTCCTCATTAAACCAGTGTGTACACTAAATACTACTACCTATTACGAAGAGGGTAATCCTATTTGTATATTGTGACTTTAGTCTCCCAGTTGTCATGGAGTACAACCGAGTGTTTATTCAATTGCGTAGGCTCTCCTACCTTTTTAAAAGTTTAAGCGCTACGTAACATAGACTATGTTTCTAACCACCCTGGGCAATGATTGTCTTTTATCTTTTCGTTTGGTCTTTTATTTTTCTACTCATATCTCAGTAAACATTTCCATATTGCTTGTACTTTTAGGGGCTTGTTGCCGTTTTTATCTGTACCTCTACGCTAATCTAATCGTGATCTCCGTTTGGCGCGCTCGGGTAGATCATGGGGCTCCTCGGCAGAGCTCGAAACCAAGAGATTTCTTACTGTATAATACGCTAGAAATGAATTGTTTTTCAAGGCTACCCATCAACCGCTTTCGATCTTCTGATTAGAGAGATTTGAGATGTTGTAAATTTTGCCAAAACAATGGGATTTTCACATTGAACGAAATTCGCATCGTTATGGACATATGCGAGCAATCCAATACCGCAAGATTTTCTTTAGCCGGCTGTTTTGAATTTGTAATCTTAACTATTTGAAATTATACAAGAGCAAAACGCACAACTAATTATTCAAAAAAGTAACCGCCGAAGAGAGATTGCTTTGTGAAAAACGGATGTTTACCTGAAAACTCGCGTAGTCAGCATTTTTTAACGACAAAGATAAGTCTAAGAGCACGAAATAGTGTCTTTGGCGAAAACAAGAACTATTTCTACTATTTAGATTTGCTTTTACTTTATTTCACAATTAATTTCTATTTACAATCATTTGTTCCACTACTTTTTGAATGCAACAGTTGGCATTCGAAAGGTATCAACTGTGGATATCAGGCTTCCAGCGCCAGTTCACCTTGTGTTGCGAGACAATCTTGAGATATCAAAGGGATACTTTGATTTTCTTATCTGAATTACGACGCAACCAATAAAGATCGGCTCGCAAACGGGAGGCAGCGTGCGAATTGGCTCGCACGCTGTCCACTGAGCTTGGGAATTTATAAAGCATAGAGCTATCGCTGAAAGGAAATCAATTTTTTTTCAATCTGCAGGCTGATTCACAATGTTCCAGTCATGCGCTGTTGACATGGGATATTTGTAGTCAAACCGCCTCTTTTATCCAAATGACATCGTGATATACTGTGCTTTTAAAGTTACTCCAATCGCAGTTCAAACATGAATAATAAGTGTTTCTGTCTCACCCGATTTCAGTTCCCACGAAATCTAAACTCAAACATATTTGACAAGAAAAAAAAGATAGCTGACTATTATGCAGGGCTAATATTCAGCCGGTTCGAAAACACAATTTAGCAAAGCTATCAAAGGTTGTGTTGCTGCTCAATTCGTCTTCAATAGATAAGGCGAATCGCCACTGGAAGCCGTGGTTTCTTCAGTTTCTAACTCTTATCGGTCATTTTGACTGAAAGGACATTGAGACCAAACCGTTTACTAATGTTATTGATCGAATGTTCACAGCTTATTGTGAATGGAAAGCCGCCGGTGGTCATCCGTTCCGGAATGCTTTTCTTACATTGGTCTCTCCTTCCCATTCCATGGCCCCTTGTGTCCTCGTCTTCTGTCTCTATATCTTCTCTTTCTCCGCCTTGTCTTTTTGTCCCGCTACCTACCTTTTCCAAACATTCCGTTTTTCTTAGACGACACACGCATACGCAGACACATACGAAGACACAGCACACTTCACACACACACACACACACACACACACACACACACACACACACACACACACACACACACACACACACACACACACACACACACACACACACACACACACATACATACACATAGACACAGACACAGACACAGACACACATGCAGAGAGAGAGAGAGAGAGAGAGAGAGAGAGAGAGAGAGAGAGAGAGAGAGAGAGAGAGAGAGAGAGAGAGAAGAGAGGGGATGTTAAACGGGTCATAGACACAAATTCCCATCACCTCCCCCATCTCACTGCATCTATCTTTCTATTCCTGGTTTTCTTATAGTTTTCGACTTATGGCAACACATTTGGAATATCCTATTTATGCTCTGCTAATAGTGAATTTTCCTAGTAAAATCAATCTTCGACAGTGCATACTTGAAATATTCTGAAATATGATTACATGTTTTGTTTTTTCTTAACAACATCTACGTATAGCACCTGATATTTCGTTTTGCAGCCCATTCAATGCATGCCCGTCAACGTCTTCTCTTCCTATACACTTTTATCGGCGTATCCGTTGTTGTGCTTCTCAACCGACAGTCTATATGGGGTGTAAGCTGCCATTTCCACGCTTTTCATGTCTTCTTGTTTAGGATTCCCCATCAAATGAGCCGTTTTCACGAATGAAAGGTTTAGAGATCGTGACAGAACACACAAATTCATTGAAAACCCTCAATGCGGAGCAATTTCCGCTCAATTCATCCATATCTCAGCCGAAGGTTGATATCGAAGTAAGATTCTTTTTTGTTGCTACATTTTTTATATATAGCGGCCGCCAAACAAGCATCCTGCCAAAAACGACCTTAATGCAGCAACCGTGCGAGACTGAGGCGGAAAGAGTCTGCGAGCAGCAAAGACGCAGATAAAAGCGGATTTTTATAGCCGATGCTCGTTTGGCGACAGCTATAAATATCTTATCTACAACTGTTTTTCAGGTAAATGGCCATTCAATTCGCTTTAATAATAACCACGACCGTCGCTCTCCGTCCTTCCTCAACATTCACCTCGTGTTTCACTCTCATGTGGATCCTGGATGGCTGCGAACTTTCGAGCAATACTATTCTGCTCAGACCCATCACATTATCTCAAATGCAGTGGCCGCCCTCTCTAAGAACCCTAACCTCAGATTTATTTGGTCTGAAACTTCTTTCCTCGAAAGATGGTGGAAGGATGCCACTGACAAAGAGAAGATGGCCATTCGAAAGTGAGTTTTCTCAAACTCAAATGAATATTTCAACTTCGCAGACACGTAGAGTCAGGACAACTGGAGATTTCCGGAGGTGCTTGGGTTATGACGGACGAAGCCACGCCCACTTTCTATTCTGCCATTGAGAATCTCGTCGAAGGACATGCCTTTATTTATGAGGAGTTCGGAATAGTTCCCAACACGTCGTGGTCGGTGGATCCTTTTGGCCATGGGGCTATGATGCCTGAACTTATGAGACTGAGCGGAGTGGAGAACATGGTCATCGGAAGATTCCACGACCATATCAAGGAGAAATTGAGGGAGAGACAGAGTCTGAAATGGAGATGGACTTCCCCATACTCACAGGTTTGCAGTCTTTGTTATCTGATTCTATTGATGGCTTCAGACAACCGAGGGTCCGAGGGTGAATTCCCTGCCTCATTTGGTCTATATAACAGGAGATGCTTGCACAGTGAATGCAATCTGCATGTGCTATCATGTGGGCCCATCCGCCCTATGGCAGTCACAGTGCATTGATGGAGAAATTATGGGAAAGAGCGACAACACAACACATTTGTGGGAACATTACAGAATAGAGAAAAGGGCAAAATATTTAGGGTCGAAAGATTCGTAGGTGAGATGAAGAAAGTGCAGACATTGTATGGCAGCGAACACTTACTCGTCCCCATCGGAGACGACTTTTTCTTCGGACATCCAGGAGATTTTAAAGAGATGAGTGAAGGATTCACAACTATGATCAAATATCTCGAGGAACATCCAGAACTCAACGCTAAGGTAAGACACAACTCGCTTTATAGGAATGAAAGTTGGTTTAGATGCGTTTCTCGACCGTAGCGGAATTCTTCGATGCTACGAAAGAGGAAAAACTGCCTTTGCTTAGAGGTTAGGGTTATTTCTTTACACACAGGCATAGACACAAACACAGACACACACAGACACAGACACAGACACACACACACACACACACACACACACACACACACACACACACACACACACACACACACAAACTTTTTCTTTAGGTGATTTTTCCCGTACACTTCGCAGATGAACAACCCAAACCCCTGGTGGACGGGATACTTTGTGCACAGACCGTATTCGAAAACAATGGAGCGTCGGTTGCAGAACAGCCTTCGTACTTTGGATTTGATATCAGTTTTGAAAGAAACCTCCTACCCTCAGTGGAAGACTCTGAGAGCAGCAAAAAGAGAGTTGGCTCTTTTCCAACACCACGACGGAATAACGGGCACTTCGACTAGATTAGTGATGGAAGATTATGAGAAGAGGTACCATTGATTTGTTAAAGTCTAATTGCACTGTTCAGAATGAAGGTAGCTTTTGAATTGTGGAAAGAACTGTTTCTGGAGGCAGTTGGAGGAAACGGCGCTTCGTTTTCCTGGGATCCTGCAACAAACAAAAAGCAGACGATCAAAATACAGGACGACAAAGAGTGAGTTCTCATTATTTTTCAAAATATTTTTCAATTTCCAGCATTCATTTGAAGATTTTCTCTTCCGCTACTCAAAAATCTAGACATTTAATTACAATTCAAACCGACCGTCCTACTCAAGTTCTCCAGGAAGACGGCAAACGAATTTCATCAAATAGTTTTAAAAAAGACGGAGAATTTATGGCTAGTTAGTTTACAAAAACCTTGATAATAATTGGTTTAGACTGAATTTATGGCTGATTTAAACCCTCTCGGTATGACAACATTCAAGCTGAGAGCGGGAGAGCCGAAAACTGTGGCATTGGAGAAATGTCTCGTTTTAGACCACGACAAAAGAATTGTGGTAGGTCGTAAAAAGACAAAGTCAAACGTAAATTTCAGGGAGTAATGGTGAATAAAAAGATGCATCGGCTGAAGGTCTCCCTTCGAAGTGTATCAGACAGTGGCGGAGCTTATGTCTTGGAAACCAGAGGGGATTGGACCATTCTAGAGCCAGGGAATGTGAGACAGGAGGAGGGATTGGTCGAGAAGATTGTATATTCGGACTACGGCAACAACAAGGGATTGCAAATGGTGAGAATTATAGCAGTTATGATCAAGAGTGGATACGTGCCCCTTTGCAATAAAAAAAAATCGCGGCTCGGCCCGGCCCAGAGCGGACCCGCGGCTGAGGTGAAAAAATTTTGCAAGGTATAAGAAAAATAAGTTTTTCACGAACTAAGGGCAGGAATTGAGTATATATCAAACTTAATTAATAAAACAACCAATGCAAAACTTTTTGTCGGGGGGAGGGATCGAACTGGCTAACTTCGAATCGCCAGTCCAACCTTCGAATCGCCAGTACTTCGGATTACCTTTTACACAGCACATGTTGACAATTTAAACTATGTTCTGCAACAAAAAATTATAATAATGCCTTGAAAAGAGTCTTATTCCTTATAATAAAACGCTATGGTCTGTGTGTGTCTGAAGTGGATCAGCGGAGATTAACGCGTTCATCTCCCAAGCGAGGGAGGTTGAGTTCGGCCGTAGGCCGAGCTTCACGTACTTTCCTTTAGTTTCACGACCGAAAGCCGAGTAATAAGTGGACGTAGGTCATGAATTTTTGCGGCCGCAGGCCGCCTAACTGGGCGGCCGAAGGCCGCGACCAGGAGGGTACGCGCCGTAGGCGCACGTACCCTCCTGGTTTAAAACAAGATGTTCAAAAATAATCGGGCCGGCTCCTTTCTTAAATTTTCTCAGCAAAGCCCGACCCGGGGCTGGCCTGTTCCACAATCGCCCTTTTCGTGGCGCGAAATTTTTTTGTAGCATGGAATATCCCCATATATTTATGACGGAACAATGGAATCTCATATACTTCCGAAGAACCTATGTTCAATCCCCCTAATTTTCAGATGATAAGTTGTTTGGAGAACGGTGAGCTGGAAGTGGAGATGAAGACAGGCAATGGGCAGTGGGGCACAATGGCATTGGCGATAGACAGCGACGTGGCGAACAACGGCTCATTTCACACTGATGTAAATGGAATGTATCACTTGGAAAGACATTATCAAAAGTAAGAAGAACATGAGAAATATAACCTCGGGTTAGGACCTTTGACGAACAGCCACTGCCCATTGACGCCAATTTCTTCCCGGTCGCAACATCCACGTTCATTGAAGATTCGAAGAAACGCCTGACTGTTCTAACCGCCCAACCGACCGGAGCTACATCACAACTGTAAGTAACACGTGCTTAAGTATTAAAGAAAATGCTACTTCCTTTGAATGCTTCCGCTTCAGGTCGGGGCAGCTGCTCCTGCTTATCGACAGGATCGTAAACAACGACGATGGAAAAGGACTCGGTTTCAACGAATGCTTCGACGTTAGTCTTTATAAGCTACTTCAGAAAATAAAGTTCAGAACCGTTCCTCAACTGTCCGTTACCGTATCCTTGTGGAGCCATTGTCTGGAACTCTAACCCACCCAAGGCCTTCCCACAGCCTGAGAGGTTTCGAGTCTTCCTCAGCTCTGCTTTACCCTCCAATCCCCGTGGTGTCTTCATCTTCCTCTGCCTCTTCTCTCCCTCTGCCTCCCTCTCCATGGCCTTGTGGAGTTCAGTTGGTCTCATGGCGTCCTTTAAATCAGAAAACTGCTCTGTTGGTCCTTCGCCGAGTGGTGTTTGAGTCATCAATATCAGCTTATTGTGAGGATAACAGTCCTGTGAGTTTTAAATGCAAATATGGGTAATACAATGTACCCACAGGCGGAATCACAACGCTTAAAATGGTGAAAACCACCCTAGAATATCCCACAAACCCTTAAACATGATGATACCCTTTATTTAAACAGTGACTCCTTTTGGTTGTTCTATTTATCCAAAACTTGCCGAATTTTTAAAATGTAAAAATGCAAAGTTCTGTTACAAAGAAAATGAACGCCTTTGCAGGATCAGCTGTTTGCCTTCTTCTCATCCCGGTACTCTATCTTTCACCATGCGAAACTCTCCGCCACAGTCGACGGTGCTAAGGTGACCCAAGAATCCTTCGCCGACTCTCTTCGCCAGCCCTTTTCCATCGCCTCATTCCGCCTTCAAGTGTAGTTCTACGGGTCGCAATACGGGGATTATGCTCTTGCTTTATCAGTTATTGTTAATTAAATATTTATTCATAGAATGTACAAATTACTGGCATGCTCCGCGGAAAGCGTCGGTGGCCTGAGTCTTCTCCTCCTCGAACGTCTTCAGACTCTTCGGAGTGAAGGCTCCAGGCAGAAGATCCATCGTAGTCGTCTTTTTCACATCGTTGGTAGTACTGGAGCCAATGACAACCTAAACATTTGCATTTGAGACATTTATAGAAGGAACGTACCCTGTAGTTACCGAACTCGACGAGGAACTGGCGGCACAGACCGCAGGGACTGGCAGGCTCAGCCAGCTCAGTCACTGAAACAGCCATGTTTAGGTATAAAGCGTGAGGGGACGAACCGACAGCAATGGCCTCAAAGTCCCTCTTTCCGGCGGACAGGGCACAGCACATGGCGGACCTCTCGGCACAGATGGTACCTCCATAAGAGGCGTTTTCGTTGTTTCCACCGGCAAAAACTGATCCGTCCTTGCACAGAATGGCAGCTCCAACGGGGAACTTGCTGTACGGGCTGAAATCGTGGATTTGAAAGGGTTGCACTACTCAAGGTACATATCTCCAGTTTTTAAAGGATTTGCAAAAGTAATTGAATAAAAGTAATTGCAAGAGTAATTGTGATTTTACCTGTCGCCAAACCACGATCGGGAATAAAATACGCTTTTCTCAGAGACTTCCCCGCTCTTTTAGCCGCAGTATCGCGCAACTGCTACATCAAAGCCATTTTTGTTAGAATGCCCATTTGGGACCATTTGGGACTGCAAAGGAAGCGTTTGGGGGGCTCGGTGTAAGCCCCCCCCCCCCCCCCCCGAAATAAGACCAATTTAACGTAAAGCCTCGTTTAATTTGTTGCTACCATTTTTACCAAACGACGAATAACGTAGGTTTCGCAAGCACCACACGTCCACCTATATTTGGGAGAGCAATAAAAGATATTTTTTCTGAAATCGCCATAGGTAAAATATTTGTTTGTATAATTAGCGGTTAAAGTACCTTATATGAAATTATGTTTGAGCTTGGACACATTTAATAGGTCTTAATTAAGGAATAGTGGCCATAATGAAGAGTTGACTAAATTTTTCATAGAATGCATGCGAAAATCTATTAAAAGAATCAAATATGCGCAACTTTGGCCTAATCACACCGTAGTAAATCCCGAATATCATATATTGCATGCATTACTTCAGGAAAACATTACAACATTGGCACGTTCTGTCGAAGTAGTTTTGGCTTCAACTACACCACCATAAGAATGATGTATTAGAATATGTGGAACACTAATTACTAATCTAATCATAAGAAAGCATCCCCGATTGTCACGATCGATGAGTAGCCCTGGCTTTAAAAAATAACACAAAATTAAAATAAAGCCTTTTCAAATGTTTCTCTTTTCCCGTGCTTGTGTGACCCTTG
The DNA here is from genome assembly GCA_964057215.1 of Oscheius myriophilus. Lineage (NCBI taxonomy): Eukaryota > Metazoa > Nematoda > Chromadorea > Rhabditida > Rhabditidae > Oscheius > Oscheius myriophilus. Next base: position 14,538,859 of record OZ059905.1, read on the forward strand.
GTCAGATTGAGTACACAATCGGAGGCTCCTTGCAAACGACCAAAGTCATCACAAAGGCCGCGATACGCCGCTTATCTCTGCCCCAAACAAAGGCTCTGCGAAATGGAAAAACTTCCCCAGAAGACGAATTTGCCACCAACCGATTACGGCTTTGTTCTTTGGTAGAAGTGTTCGTTTATAAAAAAAATCGTTTGTCTGAACCGCAAATTTTTAAATAATCGATCAAGGGCGCAAAGTGAATCATCCCCTGTGTTTGGAAATCACGAGATTACAACAAACGCCTTGTTTATAAACCGAATAACAATGAGTCGCCAAACAGAAATTCTGTGCTAATGCGACGTCTGTCAAAGGGTGATGGAAATGGGAACATTTCATATCGACAAGTAGCATTGGAATATTGCTCATTCCGTTTGTCACAGCTGTAGAGACGAAATAAACTCCAATTTTCTGGGATATGCGTTTAAGGCCACACTGGATCGAGATTTTTAAGCGATTTGGTTAAGCTCTGCCGCAGGCGAAAGCAAAGAACGGTTTTCCATCGACAATCGCGTGATACCATCACAAGGTTATCAGCCGCAGTAGCAGAAAACTAACTGGGCAAGCCTTTGTAGCTACATAACTAACAAACAAAGGTTAAATGAGATGTATGATATACGTTTCAAAGAGTAAAAGGCTGACCAGTAGGCGTTGTTCATGACCTCCTTGGCCTTGGCGAGCAGCTGTTCGTCGGAGAGCATGGTGAACCGCGACTTGTCGAAAGACGAAGGGAAATGACAATGGGGCGTGATAGTGCGACGAGGGAACGCGTCCCCGGAGACGCAGAGAAAATATCGCTTTCGCCCCCACGTGGCCTCGGTTTTCGGCCGAGGCTCTTGTAGTTCGTAGACTATCACGTGGTTATTAGGACAAAGAAGGAGGGACAGGAGTTGGACGACGGATTGAAGCGGTACTGAATTGGCATTTTCAACAATTTCACTAGGAAGTATTCTTTATCTGAGAAACCTTATCAACAAGAAGGGTTGTGAAGGGAACAGAGATTCTCTTCAATGCGTTTGTGAAAGCGTATTCTCTTAGTGTACAATAGATTTTCACAGTAAGAAAGCATGTAATACTGGGTCTCTTGATCACACATCTCCAATTTTTGCTATCGATAGCTTTTTGTTTCTACAGCTATTGTTCCTACACTATCTCAAATCGCAGTTTTTGTAGCAATGATAACAACGATTTCTCGAAGCACAGATTTACCACAATTGTTCTTTAATTCAATCTTCTACAAAAATACGGGCGGGTAGGCAGTGAGGGAGCTCTACCGAAGGGCCGATTCACGCCGCACACACACACACACACCCACCCACCCAAACACACACACACACACACACACACACACACACACACACACACCCAAACACACACACACACGCACACACACACAAAGAGAGAGAGAGAGAGAGAGAGAGAGAGAGAGAGTGGCACACATACACATGTTTATTGGACTTGGTATAAACTACTCTTTACATTTCTCTGACGGGGAAGCCTTCTGGATGACTGCAATGACAATATCTTTAAAGGCAGAGATTCCCGCAATGAGGTTCTTGTCCTCCTTCACCACTTCCTCTTGTTGTCTGTTTTGTAATTCGGTTATCTGCGATCGAAGGCCTTCCTGTTCTTTCCTCAGCCGCTGAAGTTCTGCGTCCGACCTTTCTCTGTCCTTTTGCATCCGTTCTTCCTCTTTTCGAATGAACTCCCTCATTAGTTCCAGTTCTCTCTGAAATCTTCTACATTTTTCATAGTGAACACCGCTGACTTTCAACATCTCCTCTTTGCAAGTGGCTTCCTCCTCTCTCCTTTTTGCATCGTCTTCCATTTTCCTTTTCTCCTTTTCTAGTCTCTTGTTTTCTCCTTCAATCTGCCTCTTTTCCTCCTCAATCCTTTCATTCTCCTCCTCAACCGCTCTTTTCTCATTTTCCAGTCGTTTACCTTCTTCTTTAGCTAACCGCCTTTCCTCTACTTGGGCACTAAGGTCCACAAATCTCTTCTACAACATAGTGCTTTAAAAGAAAAATCATTTGTGAGACCTCTATCTTCCCGACTAGACTTTTCTTATGTGTTTCAATAGCCTCGTTTCCTCCCAATTTGGGTTTTCCATCAAACAATTTCACAGCTTTTTCCTGAAAATGTGGGAAATCGATGGTGTAAATTTGAAAACTGTGCCTTGCAGGCTATGTGGTACTGTAGAAGCACGGGGTGTTCGGTTAGCCCAACATCGGAGTTCAAAAACTGTAACGTAAACTTTGTAGTTTATTATTTCAGAATCGTACTTCGTTCATAGCAGTTTCATACTCAATCATAGCCAATTCCTCACATGCCAGGTTGAATGCTGTAGCGGTTGCCTGAAGCAATATTCATAAAAACGGAAGGAGGAATTTAAATCATGTTTGTTTTCAAATACATTTTCTTATGTTGAAAAAAAAGCAGGAGTTGAAAAAAATTTGCTTTTCGCGTTGTTTTCTCTGTGGTCTCTTTTTCCGCCGGTGAACTACGGATCATCGCATTGGGGCCCAATGCCAAAATTCCTTTTTGGGGGTTAAACATTTTAAACTTTTCAATCCAATTTAAACGATTTTACAACATATTGAAAATCTTGAGTAGTCTTTTCAAAACATAATTCTTTTGACGAATTCTTGTGACGTTCGAACACTTTGGCAATTTCGGAAGGTTTATATAGAGCCCCTGAAGTAGATTACAGTACCCCGATTCAAAATCGATAACTGATTTTCACTGTCATTTATTATGTCAGTCGGCCCTAGATAGTATTTACACAAAATTTGAGGTCGTTTAGACCATTTGAATTGTTATTGCCCATGGTATATTTAAAAGTCTCTCAGTCTTAAAAATTTTTTACTAACGCACCTCAAATATGGACCTCGGTTTGGGCAGCTTTCCATTTTTAAACACATCCGCATATACCTGAATTATTTTGATTAAAAATAACTTTCTCTTGATTTTGGATTACCTGGAACAAATTGAAAAGATTTCTACTAGTGATAACAGTGCCATTAACCGTTTTCGGAACCAGTGAGCGAAAGATGGATGGAATGAAAACAGAAATATTTTCCTTGAATTCTTTTTCGACATCTAAAACTACAATGCTAACAGTTTTGTATATCATAACCTCCTAAAACTGGTTTCGAATTGTTCAAAGCGATGCTTTGTCCCGGATAAGGCATCAGAAAACAGTTCATGGTTTCAAATGTGCTTTTAAGGTTCTCCCGAACTCGGCGGAGTTCAAGTTTTTGATTAGGAGAGGTCTAGAAAGGATGTGAAAAACTGAAAAAAGAAAGGAGTCACTTGGAGCACTGTGTTCATATATCTGGAGCCTCCATTGTAGCCGTACGAGTATTCTCTGGAGTTGGGCCAATCCCGAACCAGGAACAGGAGTTTCTAAAACACTTATTAACATAATACATGTTTTAAGGAGCTTAATAAGTTATTAAGCACATTGAATTTTTAGAATTCTGCTGTGTTTATACAAAACTAACCTGGAAAGGCGCAGTTTTTGATTCTCCCTTGGCCAATTTTGCATATTCCGTGAATAATTGCAGATTCTGCAGATCGTCTTCTTGGATTTGAGGCGAAACGTTGTAAATCTTAAAACAAAATAAAATGTTTATAAGGTATGGAGGCGAGTAATGTTGTATGTAATGTTGTATGGAGGTATGGAGGACCTGTATGGAGGTGAGCAATGTTGACATAGCAAATATGGTCACGCAGTGCTGAACGGTTGATTTGTTGTCGAAAAGGCCTTGCGTGTCCATCAGAAGAACAACAATCTGTACAAACAGATTAATTTTAAAATTAAAAAAGAATTTTTACCTCACGTCCGTGTGAATCCCTGATAAAATAAGGTTTGCTCCATAGAATGATGCCAAGAGTATCGCATTCGGAACCGCCTCGCCAACGGAATTTATCCAAAACTGTTTCTTCGTTGAACCACTCGTCACCAATGCCACCTGAAGCATTGGAAATTCGTTTTCAAAACAAATGGGAAATTCACCTGATTCTAGCCATTCCAAGTAGTGAACAAAAAAGTTGAGCAAGAAGCTTTTCCCTTTGCGAAATGCTCCTGCCACACTTATTAAGGCAACCTGAACTTTTTATAACAATAATTAGTTGAAAATGTAACCTTCTTATCGACTACGTCACTTCGCAATAGAATGTCCTCCAATTTATTCACGTTTAGGCGATAGCCACCGCTCTCCTTGTCAGTCAGCTCCACGATAGACACGCCGTGCCCTTCCATCTGAAGAGACTTACTTATTTTTACAAAGGAACGACGAAACTAGGAAAATGATAGGAGGTATTGTGGCTTTTAAAACGAGGCATCATAATAGGGATCCATGGACAAACATTCTTATCACAAGTGACTGTGTCCGTTACGCAATACGAGCCAGTTATTTCATAATGCAGAGAAGTAGCTGAGGTGAGAAATCTTTATTGTAACCCTGTGTGTGTGTGTGTGTGTGTGTGTGTGTGTGTGTGTGTGTGTGTGTGTGTGTGTGTGTGTGTGCGTGTGTGTGTGTGTTTGTGTGTGTGTGTGTGTGTGTTTGTGTGTTTGTGTGTTTGTGTGTGTGCGTGTGTGTGTGCGTGTGTGCGTGTGTGTGTGTGTGTGTTGAAGAAAGCATGTCGTTGCTGCCACAGGCCGCCTAATTGAGCGGCCGCCGGCCGCCGCAAATAGACACCAACAAACACGTAAACAAACATGTACACACATATAGTTGATGTCAAGACTATTTTGTCACAACTTTCCAATGTTTTGCTGTCGATCCTCGAGTAATACTTGCAGTATAGGATACTCAGGTCGTGAACGCAACTTTATCGGCCGAAGAATATTTGGAGATGAGTACGCACATACACACATGAACAGACATAGCTGATCTGACACAATTTTCCCGTTACCTCGCCTTCCAAGAGAATTACAAACAAAGAACTTATTTGGAAGTTTTAACAACAGAAAAAATTATTTTTCTAATATAACAGTTTATTTCTATTTCTTGTGTGTATGACTCGGATGAGCACCAGATGGCTGGGAGACGGTAATTAGACTGCGACCAGGCCCGCGACAGAAGGCCCCTCGCCAGTGGAAGAGAAGAACGACCAGACTGCAAAAATAGTTTGAAAACGATTATTTTGGAAAATTATGTGATTGTTGGTATTTGCTCTTTGTTTGCATTAAAGTAGAAACGAAAAATGTGATTCATAGGGCCAAAGAGCTCCTCCCTCCCACGATTTACTCATGCGGTTTGGATCGTGGGAATATAATTATGGGAGATTCCAGGAACTCGGAAATTAAAAAAAAATTCAGAAGAGAGACGAGAGAGTGCGAGTGGCAAAGCGAAATAAACATTTAGACTGTAACACCTGTTTGCGGAGATTCAGAGGAATAAGAAAGCGAAAGACATAAAGAGAGAGAGAAAAAGAGAATAGTTAGAAAGAGAGAGAGAAAGGGAGATTGAGAGAGAGAGAGAGAGAGAGAGAGAGAGAGAGAGAGAGAGAGAGAGAGAGAGAGAGAGAGGTTCTTACCCATCAAGTGCGTGACATATCTGCCACGCGAACGTCGACGTCATGTACACAAAAAGTGGTACAGTAGAAAGAGTGCATACAAAGTAAAAGTTGAGTAACTCGTAGAAGAACAGTGATCCCTGTACACAGGTCTGTAAAGTATTATAAACATCCGAGTGTTCCAATGTACCTGCATAAAGAACCTCGTCTCGACCTTCCTCCGTCTGCTCTGAAGTGCCCCAGGCTGTCCTTCGGCCGCCGCTCGGTTGATTCTATGAAGTTGGAAGAGAGTGACCATATCCATGCAGATAATTAGCACGAAAACTAACAATCCCGTGTAGAAGTCGAAATATGTAGAAATAATCGTTCCGCACTCAGTTGTCGCAAAGTTCCATGTCCATGAGGCAGGCGAATAAACAATATAACAATCCTGAATTACATTAGAATAGGTATTTAAGAGACGATTCATACATTGTCCCAGAAGTAGGGAATTGAATGAAGAAGTCCAAGAGACCAGACTATTCCAAGACCTATGAAAGTGTTTCTGAAGGAAAGGAGTTGCGCAGCCTGGAAGGAAAATGTGACCACCTACACATTCACACACACACATCATACACGCAAACACACACGCCACTCTCAGCCTTCATTTTATGTGTCTTTGTCTGGATCCAACTTCTCAAATCCTGATCGTTCTCTTAACTTCGTGCAAGTTTATGATGTTGCATTTCATGTGACTTTCGGACAATTTTACCGTATGAAAAGCAATTTTTTGAAATGCATTCAAGCGTGACTACATTCTCACGCCCTACTAATCAAACACCATCATTCAGACGGAATCACCGAGTAGTGTAATGAAATAGAGTCTGTGCGAGTATAAATCGCCTATATTTGTGCATTTTGTTGTATATAGGATGATTCTACAATTAGCTCACTAACGCTCTTACCTTATGGGGAACAGAGATGGAAATCAGACGATTGATTGAAATGGCCAAATGGGAATATACACAAACATCCCAGAAGAAGATGTTCAGCTGACCCAGATGCCGTCCTACCAAACTTTCGGCAAGTGCTTCTTTTTGCCTGAAAAAATAGGTTTTGAATCAATAAAATCTTATTTACCAGGCTGTCGTTGGCCCTACCCAGAAGGAAAAGACTAGAAGAACTCCTAGGTTTGCAACCGAGTGGGAGATACATAATAGACCAAAGGAGTTGTTTAGCAGAGGGTTGCGCTTGACAACAGCCATGGCCAAACCATTCCAGGTTAGCCCTAGTGCTCCTAGCTGAAAAATGATATGTGTGTGTGTGTGTGTGTGTGTGTGTGTGTGTGTGTGTGTGCGTGCGTGCGTGCATGTGTTTGTGTTTGCGCATCTGCGAGCCTGTGCGTCTCTATGTCTGTGTGTATGGATGCCTGTGTGTCCGTGTGTCTATATGACTGTGGGTCTGTGTGTATGTGAGTCCGTGTCTCTGTGTCAGCGTCATTTAATCTCAAACTAACTCTATTAAATTGTATTAAGTATAGACTAACCACAAAGATGCAGGAAGTGACGAAGGCATTTTGCCAAGGGGGGTTCGTCGGTCCGTCGGTAGAGTTCATTGCCTAGCCCCGCCCATTGATTCTCCGTGTGACTTTTCACGCTTCCTTCCCATTTTGGTTAATCACTAATCATAATGTGCATTGACCGGCACGCCCTCAAGAACGCCCTCTTTTTGTCTCGAATCACAAAATCAGCTAAAAAGAACATGTTTAATTTCGCAGTCTATGCACAAAGATTCTCCATGTTCTTGATTTGAGAAGCCGTTGGCCAGATGCAGAATGTAGCCGCTTCTTCTGCCAGAGAATTGCACCAAGAGGTCCCGGAACGAAGCCAGATACTGTAGCGACGACCGACGAGGTCTCCATCGCGGAGCATGATCATTCTCTCAGAAGTCACCTGAACTGGGGTTTTCAAGAATAAATGAGTCGTACAGAGATGTTTCCCGCAGCGAAGAGTTCCGCAGGGATTCTGAGGGGAGAACCAAGGGGTTGGAGACGGAAACCGCCCCAGGCATCAACGGTAACCGAAAATCGCGATTCGCGTTCACATTCACCGAACCAACTGAAAGATAATTGGAACATAGAGAGAGAGAGAGAGAGAGAGAGAGAGAGAGAGAGAAACCAACCTTTCTGAAGAACAAACGAATATATGCCCATCGGAGTCTCCTTCCTGACTGACAGTGCATCGTTGGTTCATAACGTAGGTAGGGTCTGCTGCATAAAGTGTCCATTCTCCATCCAACTGAAATTTTCAAAAACTGTTCAACCGGCCAAATTTCACCTCTTCCGCCACTTTCAATGGTCCTGTCGCACTACATTCCGGTTTCTTCATAGCCTCACACTTGGTTTCATTGTTGTCCCGGAAAATTTGATGCATACACGGTAGAAATCCCGTTAATTGGGCTTCCTAAACTCTATTTTTAAATCTTTGTTTGTAAAATCAAGAACCTTTAGTAGAACTTCGGCTGTGCTTGCAGCTGGGTGGAGTAGAGCAACTTCTCCAGATTCAAGTCTAGCCAAAAGTCGATTTGTAGAAGTGAATTCTACTTCAACAGCCTCGAGAAAACAAATTCCATCGTCTTCTGTGATTTTCTCAATTATGGATCCATTGAAGCGAAGGGAAAAGGGATTAGGGTACGGACGAGAAGAAGCCACTGCGTGGTAGATGACGTCACCGTAGAGTGCCTAAACCGGAAGTTATCGGTTTAAAATTATCTCGAACGGAGATTCTGGCGGGAGGGATGCGTTCCCACTCGGCGGAAGCGGCCGATTCTTCGACGAGACTGCAGGTGGGCGGCTTGAGCGAAGAGTAGTCGTAGACACAGTCATCTGAATCAGAACTCACAACTTTTGGATAACTTCGAGATAAAAGTTTCAACATTCGAAACGTAATTTGTGGTAGCGAGGCACGTAATCAGAGAGACACGGAAAAGTGGGTAGGGAAAGGAAAAAAAGAGGTACAGGGCATGTAGAGAAATCGAGATCAAAAAGACAGATAAACAGAGATACGGGGAGATAGAGAGAGAGAAAGAAAGAGAGAGAGAGAGAGAGAGAGAGAGAGAGAGAGCCTTACCATGCACCCCAGTGTGGTAGAGCACAACGGGATCAATACAGACCGCCCTGGCCACCGTCTCCAAAACAGTCAGCTCTGCGTGATCGATACTCTTGTGTCTCGAAATCACATAAATCGCCTTTTCATCACAACTTCCATTTTCTTTGTAAGCAAGACAAGAATAAGCCACGCCCACATGACGGTTGAAGAACAACATTCGGAAGATCACTAAAACACGGTGGCAAAAACCATTCTGGCAAAACGAACTAGTCGTTGAATTTCCAGTGCTGGCTTCGTAATGCAGTTCGTAGAAGTAATCAGTGCCGTTTTGCATCTCCTTCATTGTGAAAACCCTCGTGTAGCAGTCGAGTGGTTCTCCCGGCAAAGCCCTGTCAACGTTAGAACGAAGGATTTGGCAACCTACGCCGACTGAAGCAGTCGAAGAACGGCCGATGTTTCAGAAGCAGCGAAGACACGGCCGACCATGGAATAGGTGTCGAGGGCCATTTCGTCGTATCGAGACATCAGGAACCATGGACCCGCCTTTTCCATCTGAAACAACAGTAGTAGGTGATGAAGGTCAGACGCACGGCCGCAAAGTCTGCCTTCATTCCTCTCATTTGGTGGACAAGACAGCGAGGCTCTTGCACATCCGTGAGGATGTTTAGAACGTCGTAATGGGAGAGGGTGACCAGGTCGCGACGAAGACGAGTAGACGCTGACATCTCAGCGCCACATGGAGCTAAAAACATTCTAGTTTCACTTAGTTTAGCAAAACTCACAGTGAAGGTCGAACCAGCGCAAATTGTCCTTGTCGATGCAAACTGCCTCCAAGGAAGGGAGGATCATGTTGAGGTCATGGTGGGAAAAGTGCCTCGATCTGATCATAACACTAACGTCATGTTGCGTACACGTGCCATTGTTGTCTCTTTTGAAACACCAATACAGAACCGCTCTTTGATTATCCGCATACAGCAACTGATACCGTGCTGCAATGGATGAGAAAATCACAGGTTGGGAAACATACTTACAAGGAAGAGTATTTCGATGATTCCGGACCAGGGAGTAGCTATATTCCACATTCACATCAAGAGTGCTATCGTTCGACAGGACGACTAGGCCCTTGCCTGGACCCACACACTCACTGTCGGCCTCCTTCTGAGCGTAATACTGCAGATTCATCTGCCAAGGACTATCACACTTTCTGGTATTGGACACTTAACTCACTCTGTTTCATTTGGAGTTAGCGTTATCACTGCTGACTGGAGAAAGATTTTAGGCTCTGCGTTTAGATCAGCGGCAAAGTACCTGCAGGAGCGGAGGTGTGTGTGTGTGTGTGTGTGTGTGTGTGTGTGTGTGTGTGTGTGTGTGTGTGTGTGTGTGTGTGTCTGTGTGTGTGTCTGTGTGTGTGTCTGTGTGTGTGTGTGTGTGTGTGTGTGTGTGTGTGTGTGTGTGTGTCTGTGTCTGTGTCTGTGTCTGTGTCTGTGTCTGTGTCTGTGTCTGTGTCTGTGTCTGTGTCTGTGTCTGTGTTACTGAAAAACATACTGCAGTGTACCAACTCACCATACTCCCTGCAGAATAGCGGGAGAGATCGGAATCCACCCTGGCTGTCCGCTACAAGTGGCAGTGTCATCTGGAGAATCAGTGCTATCCATGCACTCATCTATAAACTCCAGTAGACTAAAACAGCTTCTGACCAACGGAAAGTGTTCAAGTAGACGAGGTCGGTGGGATCAACACATATGGCCTGTAGCTGTCTTCTGATTTCGTCTATAGTCGGTTGGTCCATGTGATCCTCGTCCGACCAAACGTAGATACGGTAGTCATCGCACCCTCCGTCGTCATCCACCACAACACATCTCATTGAGATGTACTCATCCCCGTTCTCCCAAATTATCTGACCAGACCCTAGATTGGAATTAATTCCTTGGTGTAGATGACTCACAGTCGATTTCAGCTAAAGAACCATTAAGGGTAGGGAAGGTAGAAACGGCGGATAGTTTAGACCCATCGATGGTCTGGGTAAGGTCCGTGCTGAAACAGGTATTCCGTCTGAGCCACTGACAACGGGTTGGGGCGGAAGAGTCGTAGGAACAGGAGATATGGGCGATCTGTTCAGCTGAGAGGAAGGGGTCGATGTAGGCGATTACAGTGAGCACACGAGGTTCATCCTGCAAATCTACAAAGGTCAGACCAATAGATTGACACTCACAAAGAAAGAGGAGGCGTTGTTGGGAGCAAAGTGAAAATTGGCCACTTTGCATTCCACATCCACAAACTCGTTGTTTTCGTCGATTGAAGCGTGGATCAGCTTCTGATCCTCATCCACGATTTCATCACCACACGCGGCTTCAAAAGTAATCTTAGAAGTCAAAATCGAATCTTACTGTAAGTTTCGAGTATTTTAAAATGGAGAATATCGATGCAGGCAGAGTCCTCGATAAGTTTGGCCGAGTTGAACAACTGTTGCGTCTGCGGATGGCGAGAATTACTCATGATCATCACCAACTCCTCTCCCAATTGACAGTTTCCTGCCACAAAATGCCTCTTTTTAAGCCATACCTACCCTTGGAATCAGGTTGTTGACAGCCATAAAGAACCATGTTCATCTCTTCATTTTGTTCTCCACTGTAGCCGTGATAAATCGCCCTGATCGGCACTAAAACTCATTTGGTTCTTTAAATTATGATCTACTTTGTGATATCTATTCAAAATTAGTTAGAACATACTTGTGAACAACTGTCCTGCCTCTGTTCTTAGCTCCATAACATAGCCCAACTTGTCCGGCTTCCAAACACCGGTCAAAGCAGGACGACATTGTTGGTCTCTGAGTCATTTATAGTGGGAATTCAAGAAGACATACACTGAATGGTACTCTGTCATATTCAGATGATCTCCTGATCGATCCAATCGAATGAGGGAAGAAGTCACATTGGATGGGAGGAAACTGCGGGAGGCAGAGGTCTTTCGAGCCACCACGAACCAGGCACCTTCATACTGAAAACTATATACAGTTACATAACACGGCTACACTTTTATATTGACAACTTATGCTTTTATGTAATTTTTTATTTAAAACTTCCGTAACTTATTCTATAATTATCTATTTCAAAGTTGTTTGTGGGAGCATATGCCCAAAAGTCTACAGTTGTAGAGCAATTTAAGATTACAGAAACAGCTACCATACACGGCCTCCTGGGCTACTCACTTGGTGTGGTTCTAGGCTCAAAGTGGGCACTTGAACCTCACAAGCTGAGGATGACCAGACGACGAAAGAAGCTAAAAGGATGGAGAACATGCCCTCTGAGGCGACAGAGGGAGGCCAATCAATCAAGCAGTCGATCCACCGGCTGTCACCTACACACTCCCGTCACACGACATTCTCAACAAAACGACAATTCCCACAACGATTAATTTGACACGGAATGATCAGAACAGCTTCAATCCACGGACGCAGTTCTTCACAACGTCCTTCGGGTACGGCTTCAACGCGATGCAAACCGGCATGTCGTCCTCGATCCATACCTGAAAAATAACGAGTAGAACACACGATACAAAAAGTATCAGGGCTTTAGGTCTTTCATAACGTGACATAATTTAGGCACAACCACAAGTCGTTTGGTAAAAACTACATCCTTCCCATTAAACAAACCAAAGCCTAATAACAAAATGAAAAGACTTTCAAACGTGAGGGGATTTCAGTGAACGTGAGAAAATTTGGGGGGTTGAACGCATTAGAAGTGACGAGGTTCTCGAAAAAGTGAGTGATGTGGCTCTGTCAGACGCCCCACATTTTGAAATGACTCCCACGACGTGATACAGTAACCCTAGCGCACCTTGTGGTCGATGTTCTTCTCCGCCAGTTTTTCCTTCACTTTGAGTAGCTCGGCTTCAGAATCGGCCTAAACCCTCAATCAACCATATCCATTCCACAAACTTACTCCTAGCGTGACTTTGTGCATGTGGTCCAAGTCCTTGGTGTACTCGATCGTGTTCGGGTCGTCTCTGAACCACAAGATGTGCCATTTCACCTGAAAACGTACCTGTAGATCCAGATGGCGGCGCTGGCCGCATGGGCAGCCTGTGTGCAAACAGCCCCAGTAGGCCACTGGAGGGCCGTGGTCAAGTCCCGGCGGAGGATCAAGTACATCACCATCGACATAGTCACGCCGTATAAAAATGCGACTAAAACTAACAAAAAGACGTAGGAAAGGAATCGAGGCGTCTCACACAGTTGAACAATGACACATATGAGGAAGGAAATATTTATTAAAACGTACGACTGACTAATCGGAAGCGCACTTGTCGAGGAAGGCTTCACAGCAACGGAGACACTGGTCAAACACCTGGAAGCGGAACATTAAAATATATTAAGTGATCAGGGGAACGCAAGAAACAAATAAATCCAGAAAAAAAGCAGATCTGCTGAAGAAAAGGTTTACCTGGAAGAACAGTTCATCCCCATCCTCGTAGTAGGGGTCGGGGACGATCCTGTGTCCCTGAGGATCAAATTCTCCTAGGAGCTGGAGCTTCGCCTTGGCTCCGTCTCCAGCCAGTCTTTCAATGTCGCGTAAATCACTGAACACGCCCATTAAAATGACAAACAAAGCGTTACCTGATATTACTGTCATCCATTCCGAAGATGTAGTCAAAGTTACGGAAATCCGCCGTAGACGTCTGAAATCTGCAATAATTTCCAATGCCACATACAGTGCTTCATGTTGCGAAAGATGAAAAACTCACGACTCTCGCCTTGTGGGAGTAGTCTGTGATTCCCTTCTTCCTCAGCGTTGACATGGTACGTCTTTCCGGTGATTTTCCGGTGTGGTAGCCGATGATTGCGGAGCTGTCCACCACCCACATGAAAAGAACAAATATTCTATATTAGGGATTGAAATACCTATCAGCGACACCTCTTTTCTTTATCAAATCGAGGAACACTGCCTCGGCGATCGGAGAACGGCAAATGTTCCCTGGAACATGGACAATATTGCAACTCTCAGAAACTCACCGAGACAGACGAATAGCACGGATTTCTTGTCGGCTGCCATAAGGAGCCCTAAAAACCTTTAAAAAACCTTTAGGAAGTGATTTATAAAACCAAAGACATAACGCTAGCTTTAAAAAGAAAATTGTGCAACCAGGCGGCTGGCAATCCGTCTTGCCGCACGAGCATTTTCACTTTCTTACAAATTCCTGGCGGGACCAAACGTCATTAAATTAAATATAGGGTTTTAGCGTTTGGCAACTGATTTGCGTTTTTATGTTCTTTTTAAATTAGTCAAATGTAGGATTTAACTTGATGTAAAATACAAAAGATACACCCGTCTTTAAAAAGAATTAATCCGTTTGAAAGGTTCAGTGTGTAGTAGGTCCTGCAACGATATTTTTCACCGCAAACATTTTATCTTTGCGGCAAACGGCAACGTCATTTGTTTGTTTTTGTTTTGTATTTTCGCCGATTCTCCATAAGTTATGTATTTCTAGTTTAGGTAAAATGACGAGCTTATTAAACGCGGAACGGGTGGTCTACGAGTGTAGCTGTAAGGAAACGTACCCTCTCTACAACCTGTTCTTCTGCCGTCATTGCTCCAGTCTTCGGTTAGTCATCTATCCAACCCAATGTTTAATTTTCACCATTTTAGCTGTCATATGTGCGTCAGTGAGGAGATCGATGTGATGTTCTGTCCGAACTGTCTCGAAAACGCGACCGCCGGCGAGGCTCGTTTGAAGAAGAACAGATGCGCCAATTGCAACCAGTGCCCCTCTTGTGGTAAGTTCTATACAATTATGCGTATTTTTGTATACTGTATAGGTTCCGTTCTGTCTACGAAGTCCATCGGCGGAGAAACCATCTACGTCGTCTGTTCCACCTGTCGGTGGTCGTCCAAGGACAGTGACATTCCGGAGCAGCCGAGTGGCACCAGTTGGGCCGTGTATGTTCATTTTTCTCTTTATTTTTATTTGTTATTTTAGTTACGAGAATCCGCTTGACGCGGAGATAGCCAACGTCATGAGTAAAATGAAGAGTCTCGCCGCGGTGGAGAAGGCCCAGCGGGACCAGGCGAAAGCCACTAAGCGGTTCTTATTTACCTCTAACGTTGTAATTCTGTGTTTCAGACGCACATTCACAAGCGGTTATTTGCTGCCCGATCGCTACGGCCTCCAGACCATGTACCAGAAGAGGAAGAAGGCCATGGAGAAGCCGGTGCCCCAGGTTCCCGTGCATGAAGCTAAGGCAAATGTAGGCCGTTTGCATGATTTGTAATTAAAAAAAATAGACGGATGATCTCGACTTCGATAAGATCAATGCCGAGCCTACAGCTAGGCCTCTTGAAGTACAGCTGCGGCAGCCGCTTGCCGCTGAGAAGCCCCTGAAGCCCGTGAAACTGCCGTTGAAAGCGCGCAAGGCCCTTCGGTAAGACCTTGCGTTTCTATTTAATTTGTTGTTTTAGCTGCAAGTCCTGTGACCACAACGTCATCAAGCTGGAATTTGCCCCGTGCACATTGAAGTATAAAGTCCACGTAAGTGTAAAACCTTTTTTGTGATATCAGTTTTTTCTAGTACTTTGCGAGGAATTTGGTCCCTGAGGTGCGGATCTCCAGATGCGAGAACCTGGTCCCGAATGAGACTGCCAGTATCTTCCTTACCGTATCCAACGAGAGCGACGCCAAAGCAGATGCAAGTTCAGTCTTGGTATACTGTAATGTGGTTATTTAGATCCTGCTCCTGCCCGATCCAGAGGTTCTAGGCGTCGAATGTATGTCTCAGATAGTGGAGCTGCAGCTGCCACCGCAGGACGAAATGGCCGATGTCGAGGCACAGTACGCGCCCTCCACCGGGTAAATAGCTCTTTAAATAAGTCATTTAAATATTTTAGGGGCGAGTGTGTCGTTTTCCGTCGACGCCACAAGGCTGGAATCCGTCTGGAAATCAAGTGTGCATCTGAAGGCGAGCCCGTCCTCGGTCTCCTGATGAAGTTCAAGAACGAACTGTGCACTACGAATGCCGAGAAGTGCCCTGAATGGCGCTTGGCGCGTTTGAGGATCCGCCTGCAAGCATAATTTCCCCGTACTTTCGCCGGTGCCTTGTTCTTGTTCATAGTTTATTTATTCTCGCGCTTCTGAATAAAACGTTTTAAGAATCTACAACCCCAATCTTCTTCCTATCGGCTCCGAGCAGGTTGAGCGACTTTCTGATGCGTTCTCGTTCCTCCATCTCCTCTTTGCGGTTCATCACAACCTTCGATTTGACGTAGACGAAGGCACTGAAGCCGAACACCACGATCACAAAGTACGCCACCCAGATGTAGCGATGGTTGTTGTCCAAACCGAGTTTTCCTACAACCTGAAGAAGCAGACGATAAACGGAGAGTGAAGCACATACCTCTGACCTATAGGCCCACTGCTGCTTCTGACCGCCGACCGTGATTTCTCGAATGGTCCCTCGCTGGCGCGCCCTCTCTTCCAGAATGTCAATGTTCCTGAAGCACCCGAGTATTTTTTTTTTAAAACGAAAGTTGTGACGTGTCCAATTATAAAGCCACAAGGAAATAACAGTGAAGATTTCATCGATCAATAAAGCTCGCCATATCTAAGCAAAATGATTGAACTCGAACGCCCAGTGATCGTGGTAAATTCGATTTTTAAATAGCGAAATAAAAGTTACAACTCACGTGATGTCCCTCTGTCCGGGTTCTCTCTTCAGATTGGGATTAGCCGTAACGTATCCTGGCTGCGAATTTGCTCTACACGCCGAGGAAACTGAGATATAACGCCGGGCCTCGGCGCGACACAGCCTGGCCAGCATCTAAAAAAAATACGAATTACACCAACAAAATTTTTTCTAGGAGTGGGGAACGAAAACGTCAAAAAGTTTAAACTCGATTCAGATCTGAAAAAATAATTTTGCAAAGTCAAGAATTTCGGAATCCGCGCTCCAAGGCCACAATCCTTAGCGCGGCAAGTCAAAATTTTCAAATTTCGTAAAATTGCAAATATTTTCTTAAGATACATCTTGGCGATGCATCGATGCGATTTATTTGTTAATTTTTAAATTTTATAACGGCAATCGTTTCATTTGTAAAGTATATTTGCTTCAGAATGACTCGGGGGACTCGCATCCCGCGAACTCGACCATCAAATCACCATACGGTGATTGTATTCGAACCTGACCCGGAACTCTTTCACACCTTTATGGCTAGGCACTCGGTAATGGAGGAAAATGAGGCAAGCTTTTATTTATTTCTGTCTAACAGACTATCCATTTTAGGACGATTCCTCTGACAGTAGCCCGGAGCGCAAGCAGACCAAGAAGGCCGTCAGACGCAAGAAAGAGCCCGCCGTCGCTGTTACACAGGTGGAGGAACCCGATGCCGACGTTGAGGAGCTGCAGAGAAAGATGGAGGAATATGTAGGGGAATGTATATCTCTCATTATTTTTTTTTGCTATAGTTCGACGACGTTGCCGACTTTTCTCTGGAAATAGAAAATGAAGACGGGAACCGACTGATGGCAACTGTGAGTTTTTCCCCTTTTTCGTTGAAAATATTATTTGTAGGCCGACGGAAAAGGATTCATGCCCTATGACGAGGAGATTCACAACGAACGACAGCGGAAGAGAGAGGAGAAATTAAGTATGCCTTGAATTTTATTTGATTTAAAGTGATTTTTCTCAGAGTTGTCCAACCTCATCAAGGAGAAGCAGGGCGAGAAACCGTAAGTTTCTATATTCTTTGCATTACTACGTCTCTCTTTTTCCTTTAACCCACTCGTTTTCAGGAACCAATGGCTTGGCTACTGCGGCCCTTCTATACATTCCAAGCCCAAGCCGGTTGAAAAGGCCCGGGAGAAGCCAGAAAAGGCCCGCGAAAAGCCAGAGAAGGTCCTGGAGAAGAAGTCGTCGATACCCGTTGCTGTCGCTGAGCCTGACCTTTCCATCCATATGTCGATTCTTCCTCGACCCGATGGTCTTCCGTTTCTCCGCAAATCCCTTCAACTCATGGCTAAACGCCAAAAATCCACAGCAGTCGTGCCTGTCGACGAATCACTGGTCCTCTTTCCGCATCACCAGAGAAGTATAGCCTCTTTTTAATCGAATATATCGTCATTTTTAGAGTCTGTGTCCGTGGCAAAGCTGTCTTTCGCCACGACCCCGATGAAAGAAGGAGAGAGGCGAGTCTTGCCTCTCCTTCCCATGGAGGATTCGTCCGCTTCTCCTGCCACCACGTCTTCAGACTCGCACTCTAATCTTGCTTCGGACAGTTTCTTGCATCTAAAAGTAACGGGCTCTAAAAGTAAGATTTCACTATTTGGTTTAGCAAAGCCTCTTATTTTGTAGGCATGCTTTTCCGTCTTTCTGGCGCTAGTACATCTGCCCCCGGAATGTTCAAATCCACTCCGAAGAGACTTTCCCACATGGTCGCCGATCTGCCCAACTTCAACCTCTCACCTATCGGTCGATCTTCGTCCATTATGCCAACTGCTAAGGTCTCACTACCTGCATTTACTCATTTTCTTTTTTATTTTAGCCGAATTTCCTGACTTCCACCCCCTGTCCCCCCGAAAACGCCGTTTCCAAGAGAGAGCAGGCAACGGAAGCCTCGTCTTCCAATTCCACCGTGGTTCAGGTGAGGACTATTCGCATATGAAAGTAGCTTTTTAATGTTTAGCCCACTTCCGAGTCTGATGATGATCTCTGTGACATCAGCACTCTCTCAATCGCCGACAACGCTCAACCGGTGAGTGCTGGCAATATTCCTATACAAATGAGGTTTAAGAATATCACTGTGAAGCAGCCTCTGGCGACAATGAAGAATAGACTTTCCATGCAGGAGAAGCAGTCGCCTGGCAGCAAAAGGTCATCTACTGAGAATTGGAGCAATTCACAGGAGTTGGTGACACCGGCGGACAAAAAGAGGAGGACTGGAGATGTAGAGAATATGGACCCAGCTGAGGCCGAGGAGGTCGATGCCACAGGTATTGTTTAAATAAATTTTATGTTCTAAGGAAGATACGCGCATAGCGCACCCGTAGTTTGAGATCTGTTTCTTTTTTTTTGGTTCTATTGTACTTAAGGTACTCCACCCTCAAAATTTTTTTCTGGCCTCCATTTTTGCTAATACTTTGTCATCATACGTTTACGAGTATCGGGAGTCCAAAAAACTCACTTAAAAACCTTTTTTCGATTTTGAAAAATTTACGTGTTTTCAAGGTTTTTTTTATCGTTTTTTTTTCTCATTTTTTTTTCACAATTTTCAGCCCTTTTTCAATCATTGTTACTAGTTTGTTTCCAGTAGCCTCGCAAACACCTGTTTGATAAACGACAGTGCGTATATAAATACGATAAATACATACAATCTCAGGCCGCATTTGAGGAAATTTTGGCTTAAGTAGAATTCAGGCCGCTCTAGATGGAATCAAGGAAACAATAGATCCTTTTTTTACACATTACGACTGATAGTGAATTTGACTAAATTACTAAAGACAGAATATCCTCAAGTGCGGCCTGAGGTTGTACGTATTTAGCTTATTTATATGGGCTGAAAGGGCTGAAAACGGTAAAAACAATAAAAACAACCTTGAAACCACGTACATTCTTCAAAATCGAAAAATGTTTTTAAGTGAGTTTTTTGGACTCCCGATACTCGTAAACGTATGACGACAAAGTATTAGCAAAAATGGAGGCCAGAAAAAAATTTTGAGGGTGTAGTACCTTAAGTACAATAGTACCCTTTTTTTTGAAAAGGGAAACTCTTTTTTTCTTCACTAACTTGGGCTAGTAGGTGCCGCTAAATCTTTACTTCACCCCCTAGTGAGCCTGGGAATCAATTCAAGACATTCACTGATCGACATGGGACTGCGTCCCGTAATTTTGGGTAGAAATCTGTTGGCGCCTCGGACCTTACGGACCCCTCCCTCAAATTTAGGGTATCTCATACCCATTCGAAAGCTGATATTCACCAGGAACTTTGGAGGGCGTATCAAATTTGCCTGTTTGTGTTTATTTCAACTTTTGGATATCTTTCAGCTCAATCGCCATCGTTGTCCTTGCGTCCACTCGAATTAACGGAGGATGTGGCAGAGTCAGCGGAAGAATCGGTTCATCAAAAGAGCGCGACTATCGAGCCCGAGCCCAAGGACAGCATTGTGGTGGAGCCAGTGGTTCCTGTGGAGGCGACCATTGTGAACGACACAGAGGTTCAGCAGACACTGGCTGTGGAGGCCAGCGGATTCGGCCAAACGCTGCCGGTGGAGGCCACGGCGATGGGAACCACATTGGAAGTGGAGGGAACGGCCGTTGGAGACACGCTCGGCGTGGATGGAATTGGCTTCGGAGACACGCTGGGAGTGACGCTGGCGGCGGATGGAACGGCACTCGGCCACACACTTCCCGTCGAAGCGAATGACTTTGGAATCACGGTTGGGGACAACTCTGCATTCACGAATACCCTTTTGGGAGATGTCACGGGAATGTCGGTTGTGCCGGTAAGAAGGCTTAACTTAGGTTTAATCGTGCTATCTTTTTCAGAAGACTAGGAATACTACGCAGATTCTGTCGTTCTACGGAGATGAGTCCCGGGGTGTCGAGGGAGGCTGTGTGAGTTTTATCAGACATCGTTTGATTTTCAAACAAATGTTTAGTAACGATGGGAGTGTCATTTGTCAGAATAACGTTTTTTTATCCTTAGTGACTGCAGAATGGGGAAGAGTGAAACCCCGCTTAAAAAAAGTACTTAGGTCGTCATAGTTCTCACGGGCCGGGCCAACTTAAAAAAATCCTCGGCCCTTCCCATCTACTCGGACCACCTAGTCAAACTGGCACCCATGCGAGCGCGTTTTTTTTTATATTTTACGTAAGCTAAAATAACGATTAATCGAAATTTCTATTTGACACGTTTACAAACCTCGCCGAAACGGGCCGGGCCGACACTTTTCTCGGGCCGGCCCTTTTCGTGAAAACTATGGTAGTCGAGCCAGCCATGAGTTATACCGCTGGGGTGTTAAATAATACAGAAGTTAACAAAGTCTGCTATTATTGACTTCTTTTCAGCCATACTTCCTCAAGGACTACAACGGCCAGAATGAGCTGGAGCAGCTGTTGTTCGTTGTGCATCAAGCATTCGTGTTCCCCTGGAAGGATCTGTTAGTTTCCTTTAAACTTTCTTCAGTTTGATCGGTTTCAGAGCGCTGAAGAACCCTCGTAAACTCGGAGAAGGAGTATTTGGCGAAGTTTTCGCCACAACGTACTCGGGCCTCCCTTCGGCCGTCAAAGTAAGCACCTCCGCTCACCTGAGTATTCACTTTTTGCAGATCATTCCCTTCGCCTTCGAAGGACACGAATACGATGGACTGGTGAATGGAGAGGCCCTATGGAACCCAGGAGAACTAATGGCCGAGGTATTTTCTTTTATATCCGTTCTTAATTGTCCATTTCAGGTGTTAATTACGCGTGAGTTGGCGCAGTTGAACTGCCCGGGTGCCCTCTTCAGCACCCCGAATTTCATCGGTCTACTGGGAGCGCACGTGGCAATGGGTTAGTTCTAGATGTGTTCTTAAGACTGAATTGTTTTTAGGGTGCTATCCCGGTCCATTCCTCAAGGCCTGGGACGCCTTTGACAAGAAAAAGGAGTCCGAGAACGACCGTCCCTCCATCTACTCCGCCAAGAACCGCCTCCACCTGGTCATTTGTCTGGCGATGGGCGGCAGCGACCTCGAGGATTACACGGTAGCTCTCTCTCTCTCTCTCTCTCTCTCTCTCTCTCTCTCTCTCTCTCTCTCTCTCTCTCTCTCTCTCTCTTATCTCACCTTTTCAGCTGCAAAACGAGGCCCAAGTGATCTCTATTCTCCTGCAGGTAGCCCTGTCGCTGATGATAGCCGAAAAGGTTTGTTTTGTTCCCTCCTCCCTTTAATTAAACTTTTTGGGTCCTCGAATTCGAACACCGCGATCTGCACGTCGGCAATATCCTGGTGATGAAGTACGACGAGGAAATCAGGTATTTCTAATATTGAATATTGGCCAATCTACAGTATTCCTTTAGTTACCGTTTCAATGGAGAGGATCTGGTGCTCGTAAGCCACGGCGTCAAAATCGACATAATTGATTTCACGCTGAGTCGATTGAAGAAAGGTGAGGAAATCAATGGTTTATGTAATATTTTCGTTCAGACGGCACCGTTCTCTACAGGAATCTCAGCGCCGACGAAGAATTGTTCAATGGCCAAGGAAACTATCAATTCGACATGTACAGAATGATGCGAACATCGAACAAGTGAGCTAACCTTTGGATACCGTAACTCTTTTCTTTTAGAGACAATTGGGTCGACTTCTCCTCCAAGTCGAACGTCTTCTGGATGCACTACTTGTCCAGGGAGCTACTGCAGAATAAGAAATGCGCAAAGCCAATCCCTCCCGCTCTGAAAAAGGTAAACCAGCGGAGTTTTCGCTAACAAAGATGGATATTCCAGAAACTGGTCAAGTTGTTTGACCGACTGCTTGAATTCGACTCGATCTCGGAGCTGTTCACGGACCCCCAGTTCACTGACGTCATCTCTCCCTTCCTGAAGAAGTAGCCTTCTGCTCCGTCTTTCTTCTGTCCTCAGCTATCTTTGAAATTGCGAGTATTAATAGTGTCATTCCAATAAATTTCTTATTTATGTTGCTCGGGGTTCTCACGGCCCGGGCCACTTATAGAATTCTGGTCAACCCACCCACCCTGGACCACCCAGTCAGACTGTCACCCACACGATCAGGGTTAGATACCGGAATGCGAAATTGTTTTTTGCACAACTAATAGTGACTTATATATTAACAACAAATACTATTAAGTTAAACAGTTTTAAAAAAAATTACTGTGGCGACTTAATCCTAAAAAAAATTTTCGTAAACATCGGCCCGGCCCGTCATTTGAAAACCCTGCTGTCGCTTCTTTTACGAAGAGGGGGCAGAGTTATACTATGTGGTTGACTATTTGAAGGCTTGCCGACTTTCTCAAGTAGAAAAGTTCTCTCTCCTCTCTCTCTCTCTGTTTCTCTCTCTCCCCCTCTCCCTCTTTCTCTCTCCCTCTCCTTTCTCTCTCTCTCTCTCTCTCTCTCTCTCTCTCTCCCATGTTCTCCCTGTTCTCATCCCCTTCAAAGCACCCATGCGTAAGTCTGCACAATGCCGTGTGCTTCCAGTCTACTTCCTCTGCCGTATCATTTCCACAGATGCATGAGCCACTCGATGCGTAATGTCTCATGCACTCGAGCGTATTTCTCCATGCTTCCTGCCATTGATCACCGAAAACACGTCAAGTCGTAAGATATTAATATCTCACTCATTTCAAAACACAGCAGCTTAAGGAAAAATGGTTCGAATGGGAGTCCAGCGCAATCTAAATCAGCAAGTGGTTCAACTTTTCTGCCTGTCGTCTCAGCGTCTTTTTCAACAGAAAAACAATACATGTCTTTGTTTTCTTCAAAATCGGAAAAACCAGAACAAGACCAATTAGAGCAATTGAAAAGGTTGAGACTTTGTCCGATTTTAACATCAAATGTGCCTCTCAGATTTTCGAATGTACACGGTTTGCAGCAGAAGATAAGGAAAGATTACCTGAGGGCAAGAGGACGGGAGACCGCGTTGATACGGTAAATGGATGTTTGCTTAAGAACATAAGATTCAGGCAAATCCGAGTGCACAATGAAAGAGTTGCAAACAGAGAGGGACCCGCTGCTTTATGTGACAGATTGACATCTGAGGTGAGAGAACTGGTGGCAGCTGAAGTTTATTTACGATTAGTTCGATAAGAATATTCACAAGGCGTTTGAACAAATGATCGGGGAATTCGCGGAAGTCAGCTTTGAATTGGCCTGTTCTTCGGCCAAGGCGAACACACGGAAGGCAGTGGATGAAAAGACACGGTGGGCAGAGATTTTAAAATAACGAAAACGGGTTTTTCTCTTTATTTCGTTCTTTTTTCGTTTGTTTGAGATCTACAAATGTATTTTTATGCCTCGCGCTTTAATATTTCTATTTGTCAGAGAGGAGATCCACCAGCTGAAGTTGTCGATCGTTGACTCCGAATGGCGCAAAGCCCGCGAGCGCCGCCGCCTGGAGAGCCTTGCTGATCCGACGCCAAGTGTATCCTAGCAACCATCACATATCAGAAGATGGCCGACCTGCTATGCCTTGTCTGTGGCGACGGAAATGCTCAGAACCACTACGGAACCACTTGTTGCCCGTCGGTTCACTTTCATTTTAAAAACAACTCTTTTTAGAAGCTGTAAGGGATTCTTCCGGAGAGTGTTCGTATCATCGAAAAACTTGGAATGTTTCAGAGGAAACTGCTGCGATATTTCAAAAGGTACTTTGAATCAAAGGCACCAATATTTGACCTTCTTAGAATTTCAAATTGATTCTTTGGTAAATTAGACCTTTCGAAAACGATTCAAACAAATTTTTGGACTGCAGTTTAAAACCAGCTCTCTCCATCTAATGCTGATAATGGTTATGTACAAGTCCCCCGTACACGCGTTCATTTTTAATGAAACGGAGACCATGATTCACACACAAACACACACACAAACACACACACACACACACACACACACACACACACACACACACACACACACACATACACACACACTTCTCTTAATTTTGAAGTGAAATGTGCAAAACAAAATGTGTGACGTGTTGTTTTTCGACGTATAGTCAGTCAGTCAGATTATGTGGTAATGACGTTTCAGAGACGAGAAACACCTGTCGTGCCTGCCGTTACAAGAAATGTTTGGCTGTCGGCATGAACGCCCTGGGTAAAAAGGATTAACATTAAAGAGGCAGCTTTATTCAGACATCCGTCATCGATCGGACAATGAGTCTCCAGTGTTTCTTCCCGAAATAGACAATACCTTTGTTGGCGCTTCGTCCTCCAATAATGTAAATTACCCAAGAGTTGTATCTATCTCTTTAGGGCGCACCCAGACAACCTTCTGCCCTTGACGAGGCGGAAACTCTTTGCAACAGCTATGTGACTCTGGAAAAGTACTGTGAGAGTTCGACTCCAACTTCTGGATTGGACGAACACATGCTCATTGAGAGGATGCTCGATGCAACGGCTACTAATCTAAAGTCATCTGCACAGTGCCCCCGATTTCCGGTGAATGGAGTTGTTTTGAACTAAACCTGTTGTAATCAGAGATGTTGGAAGCCTCGAGAATTCGTAGATCTGTACAACTTTCGTCGCAGCTGGGCTCGCGACGTAGTCAATCTAATGGATTGGATTGCACATTTCTTACCTTTCAAACGCATAAGCGAGCAGGACAAGGTGAACATTATTGTGCTTTTTAATTGTCATTTTAAGATGAAAATGCTTGTCGGAAGGTTCACCCAATTCACTCTACTGACAAAGGCCTTCAGAACATACAAGGAAGGATGCAGTGGTCTTGTCTTGGGCTGTGGAAACGTCTTTCCGTACGAGACCCATGCTCAACACCAAGTTACGGATGAATAGTAAGTGAACTGATGAAACAGTAAAACAGTAAATGGGGGCGGTAGATGAGCAATTGGTTAACAAATCTCCGAGTTATACCAGAAAAGTTAGTTGAGACTCAATGTCAGAAAGAATTGTCAGAGGCTAGAAGAACGATTTCTACCCAAGTGGAGTTTTGTGTCTTTTAACCCTGAAATCCGGAAATCTTAGTTGATAAATGTCAGATCTAAGTCTGTGTTTTACCGTAAACTTTTACGACAATCGGTTCTACGACATTCGAACAATGAGATAACGATTTAACCACAAAAAATACTACATCCTGTTTGACTAATAAATCCGGGCTGAACCGAGATAGGAACTAAAAATTAAGGTGCTTAGGGTAGTGGGTTTAAAGAAAAACCCAAAACTAGAGTACGATGTTATTAAATTTTAAAGTATCTTTGTTCGCTTACTCATTCCTCCCAACCAAACAGCTCATCTATCATTTTCAGTCTTCGCAAGATGCTCTCGCGAGTGTGTCATTCTTTGTTCGCTGAAGCCATCTTTCCAATGGCATTTCTCCAAATGACAGAAGCTGAGTACGCTCTTCTGAAGGCTGTGATTCTCCTCCACGAAGGTTGTTGATTTTTCCTCACAATCTCAAATTTTCTTGCCTACAGGCGTGTCATTTAACAGCCTCAGTCCAGAAGGAAGGACAGTGATTGGGGCGGAGTACGCGAGACATCGAGAAGCCCTACTGACAGTGATGACAGCGAAACACAGCTCCTTCGACGACTCTCTCAATCAGCTTATTCACGTGGAGAACATTATCAATTGCGTAGAAGTAAGGTTTTTAACTGATCGTAGGGCAACTGATTCAGAATGTGGCCAACTACATGGACAAAGAGATGCAGTTCCTCACTCTCTTCAATCTCGGAAGCTTCGATCGAGAGTTGATCCGCCAACTCCACGTTTACAAATACTCATTCGGTTCGTACACAAATGAGGAACAATAAATATTTATGAAGATCTTTGGCATTTCATCCCTGTCTCTCGGGAAGTCTCGTTTCCGTCGGAACGACCGTCTTCTCTCCGCATTCGGTTGCCTCTTCCTGGGTCATTGGAACGACATGACGAACGCTGGAACGAGTTATAAAAGAAAGACAAAACCGTACCTAAAGGTAACTTTGTAGCGGATGTCGAAAAAGGCACAGCCGTGGAAACAAATGTTGAGGAAGACTCCGACGTACTCACAAATTGCAAATACATCGTAGGCTGAAAATGTCACACTTATGTTGTTTGCTTTGATCTACGCTTTTGCACAATTGTACTGATCTCTCTTCTAGGAAAAACATGAGCAATCAAGAACTCTAGCATCCCTGTAGAATCCAAATATTTTCGAATTACCCCAAAATCGCCCAGAAACCCTACCAATAATAGAGACTTTTACCCAACGTACCCCATGTGATGCACTTTTTCCAGTAAAGAAGGAACGCTCCGACGAGAATTGGAGCGGACAGAAGGTAGAGTCCGGTGAAGAGGAGTTTCAGGTAGTAGGACAGCCGACCGTAGGGATTCAGATAATAGAGCGAGTGCGCGTGGCAGAAAATATTTGCAATCATATGTCCAATTCCACAGAAACCAAACACGTAGAAGAAAATTACGTGGAGTTCTGAAAATAATCAGATTAACAATGAAATTTATTTTTAGAATCCAAGATCTTTGAAAATACTAACGAATGTTTTCCCTTTCTCCGACGACTGAAAGTGCAGATAGGAAAATGAGTTCGAGCATGCCGACAAAGAAATAGGCGTAGCGAGAGATCTCGTACAACCACGTGTGTTTGTAATTCACATTTCTCATTCTCTTGTATCGTGAAACTAAAAAAGAATTGATATAATTTTATATAGAACAAACTTACATCCGGTTATAAGCTCAATGACTCTAATTGGTACGTGGAACAAAAGGAATAACTGCCAGAAAGTTCTTTCAACGGGGAGATTGATGATTCGGGAGAGGGAGGGAAGTCTGGCTCTCTAGAAGAGTTTGGCTGGAAATCAAGGAGAACTCACCCCACACTGCCAGTTGTAATTGCTGATTTCATCGTTGTGGAAGATGAGGGCGATGCCAATGGCGGAAATGGAGCCCAGGAGGGGAGGGATGAAGCCAGTGAGGAAGACTTCGACTGGGTTGAAACGAACGATCTCTGTTACTTTCTTTCCGTCTTTTATGAAGGGGGCGAAGAGACCGCTGCGGGTGACGGACGTCACCTTTGCCATCTGAAAATGAGTCTACGTTAGGAATCATAATGTATGGTTCCCAATATAAAGGGAAAAGAAATGAATAGAGTGAAAAAGAGCATGTGTGATAGAGAGAATTTGTGTGTGAGCGTGAAAGATAGAGCTGTAACGGATTAACGCAATGCATGTGATCATTGAATAACTCGACTGGAATGACTTAACCGCGAAAGAACAAGTATTGAATCGTTTGTTTGTGATAAGTAGGCGTTGGTGTCACAGAAAGTCGCAAGCGCTGTTTAGCCGTGTGATTGCGCGGGGAAGCAGGCTGCGGCCGGATCTGGTAGCAACGGGAATTCGCGGATTCTCCATAAAAAAGTGCCATTACGTTGCTTTTTCTTCAGCCGATGGCGTTTCCACCCCATATCACATAAATCCATCCTCGGCAGTTGTAAGGCGAAACGGCAAACTTGAACGGAATGAAAGGAAGCAATGGGGAACAGGGATTTTGGACGAATCACTAAATGGCAGACAATTCCTTCTGTATAACGGTAAAAATGAGTTATTCATATAAAACGTTGTATCCGTGATACACTCTAAAGTAATTCACTAAAAACTGAGATTTTGAGTGGACGGGCCAACATGTTCCTGAAAAAATCTTGGAAACATTTGGCGTTAATCAAAGACAGAAGGGATCGTGGAAGATTCTAGCGTTCCTCATAGATACCCGAAAGCCAAATTCTATCGGAGGCAGAAACGAGCTTATTTAAGCAGACGAGCCACTTCTCCCGTCCCATCGCTTGGGGTTGAAAAATGCAGCCACAATCGATTGATTCAGAATAAATGACAGTATAAAACGATTTTTGTAAAATCGGAGTTTCATAAATGCAGAATCCTTTAGAAACCACGAAGCCATCCTGAACTGTGGCTTTATAACAAGGATTTTGTAATTACGACTTCTAGTTTAACGCCAAGCTCTTTCAAAGGCGTTGTCGTACAAGTATCGACGCAGGATAATATTGTTCTTTTACGTAACATATTAAGAGTTTGTTCGAAAAATGATAAAAGAAAGTTAGAGTGTATCTAATTGTGCAAAGAACAGACTACAGTTCAAAATAAGATGTGAACGATGGTCATAAAGCAGCGAGACAGCGTAAAACTGTATCCGTCTGGGTAATTGAAACGTGAAATAGATCATATGACGGCTGTCCTTGAGACCACAATGTCTGTGATGCGTCGGGAGAAGCGGAAGTCTCCTGCGGTCGCGTGGATTGCGGCCGAACGGGTTTGCACTCGATCCCTAGCCTCTATCAATCGCCGATTCCAGAAAGAGGACAGGCGTCCTCGGCTGCCCGAGTGGAACGGCCACGGAGGAAAACATCTCCCACTAGGAGAGGGGAAAGAGGATTTCACAGAGTATGCTATTTGGGGAAGATTGAATATTTTACCTTCGCGTATTTTTGTGTGGAGTGTAGTTCGGTCGAATCTTTCCATAACTTTACCACGTGTTGATAAAACTACGGTTGCGAACAAGATAACACTCTTTCAGTCATTTATTAGGAGAACACACAAAAGATTAACTCTGATTTTCTATCTGCCTTAGATTCTCGTAAAAAAAAACTATTCGAGCTGAACATTTTCTCTTTCTTGGACAACGACGTCATTCTCAAAATATTGCAAAAAATTTATGTAGAATCTTGATTCAGCTCAGCATTCGGAACATTTAACACGGCTCAACATGTCGGTGGTATCACTAAATCTTGTTAATCACCGATTTACAAGATTTTAGAACCAAAGATAGTCATTTCGCTCTCAGAACCTCTTTTAAATTGTTCACAAGCAAGATCACAATTATTAAAAACTAAATTAGTACTGTAAAAAAGATATTAAAGGCAGAGGACCAGGAAAATGAAAAGACGGGTCTGCCAATTTTTAATTTACCATTGAAAGTGACACTCTCTCCCATTGTTACGCCATGGACACACCTTGTTCCTTTTCGTGGGATCTGCCTTTTATGAAAGACCCCTACGCAAGTTGGCAATTCAGTTTAGTTAAAATTTTGCCCGATTGAGATTTCCCTAGCGATTTCTTCGCAGATTCCCAGATACCTGTGTCTCCGTATTTCGCATGCTCATTTGAATGCGTATGTTCAGAGGGTTCAGGCAATCTGTTTTAAATATAGATTGAAAATACCGCACTATGTATCTATTCAATTTCCTTGTTAATATTTTATCGTTTTCCTTTTGAAAGTCACTTCATATAATCTTTGCATCGTGAATAAGCGCTGGTGTCTTTAGTCGCCGTGGGTCTGGCAGCTGCCGTGCCTTATCGCATTCATTTTATCAGCTCTTTTTCTTTTAGGAGAGGAACCAATGCAATCATAATCTCTGTCTCTGAAAACAAACCAAGGCGATCGACAGTTCTGTTTCCTGATCGTTTCCTAGTCAGCTCTCTTTTCATTTTCCAAACACTGCAGCCTTTTTTAATTAAAAGTTTGCACCTGTCTCTTGTTCTCACGTGAGCCTAGAGACGTACTAATAAAATGCCACAAAGGCTGGTTCCATGCTGATATGAAGTTCAGATTGTTCAAAACTCAAATCAAACTTCAAACGATCAAATATTGTGCCTTCGTTTCAAACGATACGTACTTTGCATATCTTCTTTGACCATAACCACGTCAATCCCTTCTCTTCATTTCCTCGTTTAGCAATGACAGTGGAGGACCACTACCCTTCGCTAGCCCAACTCACCCCCTACCATCGGGAGAAAATAGCTGAGCTTCGCAGTCGAGCGGCCGATGTGCTCGCCAAGTACCCCGAATACGACACTGACTTTTCCATGCTCCGATGGCTGATGGGATGGGACTACGATATTGGTGAGTGAATCATCTGAAAATAATCATATTGTTCTTTCAGACACTATTGTGCCTAAAATGAGCGACGCTATTGACATGCTCGTGAACCTGGGTCTCGACAAACTGAAGGCTGAAAACCCGGGACAGATTAACACTTACATTCGACAGCTAAGCACCGCTGCTGACTTCTTCCCTGGTTTGTTTCAAACTTCTATATTTTGTACTTCTGAATGATTAGGTGGTCTTATGGGTACGGACGAAGAGGGAAATGTGGTCTACATGCAGGCTCTTGCCCAAACTCATCCGAAAACTCTGGTCAAGGCAGGCTGTGTGAGCGAACTCTTCAAACTGAGCATTGCGGAGACTGAACTCGCCTTCAAACTGGTGCGAAAGGCCGAAGCCAAGGCGGGAAAGAAGTTGGGAGTGAAGATCATTATGGACCTCGACGGCTTCAGTATGGACCTCCTTTACACGCCTACTTTGAAAATTTACAAGACCCTCTTGACCATTATGCAGGTTCGTCTTATTTGGAAACGGTAGAGAAAGACGAATTTCAGGATGTCTTCCCTGACTTTGCGAGAAAGATCTACTTGATCAACACTCCGATGGTCATTAAGACCGTTTATGCCATGATCTCCCCTGTGCTTTCGAAACAGACGAAGGAGAAGGTGAACTTCCTCGGCTCCAACTGGAAGGAGGTCCTGGTCAAAGATGTGAGTTCGCCTTGGTATATACATTTGTAATTGAATACACAAAAAATGCTTTAGCTGGGTTCTCACAACATCTACCCTCACTGGGGAGGAAGTAAGAAACATGCGAGTGCAAAGGGAGACCTTCGGATGGGAGGCAAGGTGCCTGAGAAGCTCTTCTACAACGCAGATGACAACCCGGACGAGGAAAACTTTGAGAAGATTACGGTTTCGGCTAGGACGCGAGAGGAGGTAGAGACGCAGAGGAGCCAGAGATACAGAGGTTTGCAGGTTACTGTAAGGGGAGAAAAGGGCAAGGAGTTGCGTTGGATCTTCCGTGTCAGCAGCGGCGATGTGGACTTTTCCGTGGAGAAGAACGGCCACGAGGTGAGGGGAAGGGGCCACTTGATGCAACATAGATTCAGGTGTTTCCTAAATTCCGGCTGTCGACGGAGTTCCATCCGGAGATTGGAAAGATGGTCTGTAAAGAGACCGGGAGCTACACCTTCTGTTTTGATAACAGCCATGGGTCGGTGTGGTCGAAGGACATCAAGTACAAAGTGAAGCTGGGCTAACCGCTGGACGGACACGCTTTGCAATAAATATATACGCTAAACTGTTGTTTCACCTTATTCACCATATGATTAAGTGCTTCAAGACACTATTGACCTGTACTTCGTTCCAGAGGACGTTTGTTAAGTAAGACTTTTAGCGAGATCGATTCTGTAGTTTACCTTTAGAAATGACGGCCCCTTCTTGGGGGCCATATTTGGTAATTTAGTAAATTCATTGGAAAAGCATGAAAAGAACGGAATGGTGAGATTTGAGTTACGCATGGTCCTGCAACAAACATATAAACGTGAAAAAAGAAACTATCGACTTCTAGAGTCATTAGGTAGGCACCGCAGAGGTGGCCCGGCGGGGGCAATCCGAAATGGTAAGAAAATATGGTTTTCAAAAACGCGCGCGCATTTTTCTCTTTTTCGACTATTTAAGCAAAGAATAAGGGGTAAAATTGCACGAGAAAACCAATGGAAGTGCTCTTTTGGCAAATTGTTGACTGCATCTTGCCGAAAATCGCTGTTTTTGGAGATTTTTGACCATTACTCACGAACCATAGCGATAGCATGAATTCTCAAATCAATTTTCTTCGAAGTAAAACTATTTTAATGAAATAAAAAAATAAAATCAAAAATTCGTTCTTGCACAAAAAAATTACAACGGATTTTGTTGTTTATACCACTCCTATTCAAGTGTGGAGGCATGTGTAGCATGTTTTTGGTATTCTTCGGGTTCTCTGAAGTGTTTTGATTGTTATAAAACAGCAAACTCTAAAAAATAACCGTTAGGGTGTTCATACGTTGTCCGAATCCGACCACTACTTTCTATGCGTTTTTGCATTTTGGTCGATTATGTGAGATACAGACGCGTAGCACTCAATGTCGTTATATTTTCCGATAATTTGGATTTTTAGCTTTATTTAAAGAAGGAATATAGAAAATTCCATCCTTGCAGTCGCTCGCAAATTAATTTTATATATACAAGTTTATACAAAATTGGCGATTATCCGCGCTCTATTGCCAAATACCGTATCCAGAGCCTTTTTGAAAACGGCTATTTAAACCTGTATTTTTATTATTTCTGAGAAAAATTTGGTACCAAAAATACGAGAAAAATATGAAAAACCCATTTAAAACATACATACATGTAAATTCTCTTAAACAGATGGATTCCGCATTCAGGCAGAAAGTATGTCCGTTGTTTAGCAAAGCTTGTGCCCGGTCACACAGACCCCGCCCAACCACGGCGACAATGCAAAAATCGGGTTCAAATTCGGGCATTCAAAGTGGAATATCTCGCTTCGTTTTGGATGAAATTTCAAACTGTAAAAAGAAAAAGTTTAAGTTATGAACTTATCTTGCGTTATATCAAAATTAAAAATCCAAAAATTTATTTTTAAATTTTGGTCTGCGGTCCCTAGTCATTAGGCAACTGTCCGCAACTAGAAAATCCTAGCCAAAGCCCGTTTTCCCTATAAAAACAACTTGTTACTCTAGAAA
Organism: Oscheius myriophilus; assembly: GCA_964057215.1. NCBI lineage: Eukaryota > Metazoa > Nematoda > Chromadorea > Rhabditida > Rhabditidae > Oscheius > Oscheius myriophilus. The sequence goes on from OZ059905.1 coordinate 14,571,791, forward strand.
CCAACAAAACCAAGATAATCATGGTACTTATTTCATCCTGCGACCGTACCACAAATCTAAGAAGCCACTTCCCTCAAGGACAGCTGTACACTTGGCCTGGAGGCACTTGAGCCGAATCAAGAGAGAATAGGATTATTCAAGCCAACATCGTGGTATTGTTGAAAATAACAGAGAAGTATTTTGAAAAATGAGAGTAGGGAACATACATAGGTAGAAAGAAACTGCAAGTTCCGCGCAAACGGTTTTATTTACCCTGTGATCGATGAATACTTATCATCATTTACAGTTGATCACTGAGTATTATTTTCCTTCGTTATCTCCTTGAGCTTCTTCATGAAGACCCGCACCTTCCTGTAGTAGGGCGCGCGAGAGGCGCCGAAGAAGATACGGTAGCGGATGAAGACAAAGTGGAAGACGGCCTGGATGATGATGAGGAAGTACTTGGTTCTCGTCAGACAGCCGAGGCGGTCCTGTCGCATCTGCCGAAAGAGGAGCAAGGGGTCCGTGATGGGCTGCCTCTGTCGGATCTGGCTGAGGAGCATCGCAGCGCCAAGGAAGCAAGGGGCCTGGGAACAGCCCTCCACGTCGTGGGCCAGGACCGAACCTCCGATCTTTCCAACTGCACCGAGGAGGTTCTGAAACAAATGCCTCTCTTTGTCATCAGAAGAGCGAACAGACCAAGAATAGAGTCATCCTCGGTCTCTGATGAGTCTCCCAATTAAAGTGCTGGAAGTGGTAGACGGTTCGGCGGATGTTGAGGGAAGGCACTCGGATGGTCAATTGACTCACGAGAACGCACTGCTTAATCTCCTGCTGGAGATAGATACACTCGTTCTTCGTGTACGGATCCTCGCCTTTCACCTCCTTCACCCCAACCACGTAATCCTGCACCTGAACCACCACCCTCGTCTCCATTCTCCGAGAGCACTTACGTCTTGCGCAGGGCGATGATCAGCTGCTTCGTTGTGGTATTGCTCAAACATCGGTTCCTTTCCCAAGATGTTTTCGGGCGGCAGCCATCCTCTGCGCTCAACGTCCACGTGGATCTGTCGATGCTTCGGCTCCCACACAGGCCCACCACGATAGTTGCTGATCGGATTGTAACTAAAGCAAACCTTAATTCTTCAATTTATGAGAGAACATACATGGCATGGAGAGGAAGGGAAGTGAGAGTGTCCACTTCGTGTCCAATAGAGACTATGGATCTGACGTGGTTGTCTACGACCATGCTCCAGAAGCTGTACTCCTGAACCTCAAGTAGTATTAGAAGACGAGGAGAGGAACCTGTCCCATCTGGGGATGCTGAGAGCAGATGTACTTGGTCTCCCTCCTGAAGGTTTCTTTGGGAACGCAAAGGTGCTTCCTCTGCCGGTAGATCTTTGCCAGATGGCTGCGACGCTTCTTCTCCTGGAGACCTTGCAGTCTGTTCTTCAAAGGCTTCAGCTGGTCGGGGAACGGAGACTGGTTCGGTCTCTTTCTCTTCGTTCCCATCCTCTTCGTAAGGCTTCCCTTCTCGAAGGCCTTGTAGCCCTTGTGGGTCAGTAGCTGTTTCTTGCATTCCTCGAACTCTGCTTTCTTCTTAATGCGTCGACGAAGCCTCACCAGACGGAGCCTTAAAACGTTTATGAAAGTAGACGCAGGACAAACATGAGGTTTTCAGATAGCTCTTATTTGCCATCACACTAACCTCAACTTGTTCAGCAATGTAGGATTTCGGCGGCGTTTGCTTCTACGGAAACTCACGGTCTCATAAGCCTAAAAGTCCCATTAAGACACGATTTTCGTATGAGCCCACATTGACCACATCCATTTCACGGACTGTGAAGAGAGCCGGCACGTAAGCCTCCTTCACAGGCACATTGCGCTGCGTCTTCTTGTACCTCTCGGCGAACCACGCCAGCATCTTCTGATTGTGTTCACCCATCCTGAAGAATAGATGTAAAAGGTCTCCTGTTGTCCAACCTTCTGTCGTGGAGCCCCTTCGCCGGCCAGGACTTGATGTGCTCAGCCACCTTGTCTCCATGAGGTCCGTAGCCCGTCTTGATCTTCAGAAAGCGCAGCTGTCGCAAGCGTTTGGCTTTCGTCTTCTTCAGGTTGGTTTTGTGCATCACTCGCTGGAACTCCTTTCCATTCTTCACTGGTCTCTTCTTCTTCTTGTGCCATCGAGGAACTTTCTCCCGAATCCTTTTCACGTCGAACAACGGTCTCGCCTCAGGCAGCGTCTTCTTGTTCTTCTTGGCGACTTTCTCTTCTTTGAACTCCTGAAACACCAAAAAGGTGAGGCGATCAACACTTGAATACCAGGATGCGCCTTCCAATGCTACCCTTCGGGTACTCCATCTCAGTATCTCCCTTGTCTCGAATGCGGAGCCGGTCCTTTTCCTGAAAATTAGATTTATTACATTTGCGGCTTACTCACCAATCTGCGCAAGTTCTTGAGTCCTTGCAAATGCTTCGGAAGGATCTCTTTCGGTCTGTCCTAAAAACAACTGCTAAAATATTGTGTTTCAAAGGGATTCTGACCCTTCTGAGCAGTCCAGGCACTTCGTCGGGCAACGTGTACTTTTTATAGTCCAATCCGGCTCCCGTTCTTTTTTGCTCCTTACCCTGAGCAGGCTAAAAAAGATGTTTTTCAGAAATCCATGCAATCACCTTGTCGTTGAGTTCGAGCATATCCTCAAAGCGATCGATGGTCTCACGCTCGTCATTCGCCTTGTTCGGAGAAGGTTGGGGCGGAGTCACAGACTTAGGCAGGTCTCGATCCACGTGACCACCATGCTGAAAAGACTATAGAAGGATATCTTAATCAAACCTACAAAATCTTCAATCTTTCTCGGTTTCTCTCCCGGATGCGCCTTCAAATAAAGGGCTTCGAACGCCGTGTACTGAGCATTGTTCATGAGGCCTTCCTTCTTATCCTCCGCATCTTCCTCCCTATTCGGGATGTTTCCAATATTATCCAGCCAGATCATCTCGTCGTTGTAGAGCTCCTCATGAGGATGCTTCAGAAGCCTTGGCATCTTTCTTGGGTAGCCGAGGAAGCTAGCATTGAACTGGAGAAAGTATTTCCCAGAAGGAAAGTGGACTTACAAAGTCAGATGACATCCTCCAGCGACTGGCGTTCAACTGAACTCTGCTGTGATCGGCGAGGAAGAGAGCAGTGTGAGAGACTGAGAACACGTTGTTCTCCTTCCTGTCAGTCATTGCGTTGAAAGGATGACAGTACTCGTGGTAGTACGCTCTGTGCCAATGCTGTTTGTGTATCAGCCCGTCGGCTTCGAACTTGTAGTCCTTGGCGAATTTGATCAACTGCCCAACTATCTGAATGACCAAGGTTTCAACAACTACACGTAACCTTACCTGTCGGTGGTACTTGTCGTTCTTTAGGAGTCGCTTTGTCGGAATGAACTCAAAGACCATGTCCTGCTTCAGAGGGAATCCGAAAATCTTTGCCCCTCGGGGCGGTTGACCCTTTGGTGATGTTTTCCGAAGGTTCTCCAAGTACAGCAGCGTTCTCAACTTCAGTCTCCGTTCGCAGTGATTTGCGTAGACGTGGGATCCCACAGCCAGACATAACAAAGTTGTGAACCAGATGACCGCAAACGAGATGACGGGTGGAGGTACTTCACAGGTCTCGTATTCCTCTTCGGCTGCATTTGCGCCACCGCCTTGGCCAGTGTGGCCATTGTTCCTGCCATGGGGATTTCCGTGACTATCCGACGTTGTTGCTCCTTCAGTGCTGGCATCTGTTGTAGGGGCAGCAGTTGATGGAGAGGTTGGGGCTACAGTGGTGGGGCAATCGACTTGGAAATCCTTCTGACCCAAGGATTGGAAGATGGCCACCAAATCGTACTCCTGCACTCCGCAAATTAGGATGTTGTTTACCAGCTCTGAATGAATCTGTTGAGAAAGCGAGAAACAGAGACATAATAAACAAACTCACTGACTGTTCCTTTCACTTTAGCGTTATCGAAGATCTTCTGGAGACTGTCTTTGGTCATGGTCGTAGAATTCACAACTTCCAGGTTACCAGTGATGTACTTGATCATGGTCGTTGTTTCTCCGGTGACTGCTGGGTCGATGATAAGATTTCCGTATATTCCTTCGCAGCCGTCAAGTTCAGCCAGATTCCTCAGAGGAGAAGAGACAATGCACTCTGAAAGATAAGAATGTTTTGAAACGACTGAACTCTCAGTGAAACCTTTCTCCTGTTGAATGTAGCAGGAGGTAGCGGCGCAGTTTCCACGGATCGCGTCGAGTGAGTCCTTTTTCATATTCTTGTTACCGTATATACGGATGTTTGTGAGAGCTGCAGAAGATAGAGTGACTGATTCCAAACTGGGGTTGTTCGAAATCACAGCTGAACATTTTGTTTAAAGAGCAGAAAGACTCTGACTACCTCCACCAGGGAACACTGGCATATTGACATTCTTCAGTTTCTTGTTATTATGTATCTCAATTGCTAAAAGCAAAGTTGATTGAATAAAGTTTAAATACCGTTTGTTCGCGAGTCAATTAGAGCTTTTAACGATATGCTTTCCACCGCGTCATTGTTTGAAAAGACTATGTTAGAGTCCTTGAAAAATTTGAGCTTGTCGAGTTCAATAGCCGCAAGGACAGCATTGTTATCAATGGTTATTCCTAAAGAAGATACTTCTGAAACACTAAATTGTAACAGACCTGTAGCATACTCAAGCTCAGAAAGTTTGATGGGCGTGACTACGGGGTTGTTTGTGATTACAAGGTCACCCCCTTCGCTGTTTGTCATTCTTTGAAAGTCGAGGACGGTCATTTTAGTATTTCCAGTTACAGTAATACCACCTTTCTTTATTTCTTTAGCCGCGGCAGGAATTTCATCCAGATCTGTGTTGTTTACAATTATTGGCACGTGGTACTCTTCGACATTTTTCAAAAATATTTTGTCTTTGATGGCCACTGGTTTTTGCCGAGGTCCTTTGATTATACTACTTGTGAAACAAGCTTGTTCTATTTCATCATCGTTATCGGTATCTTGGAGGTCATCGCCTGAAAGAAACACTAGTCAATGCGAGAATTTCAAAACTCACATTTAATATTTTCTGTGCCTCTGGGATCACGCTTGACCTGCAAAAGACCAGTCGCTCCATTTTCAGCCGAGGAAGATTGAGGAGGATCTTCATTGAACAGTAGATAGTCGGGTGGTCTTCCTTGGACGGAAAGAACACCGAGAAACAGCAGAACGATGGACCACAGGGCTGAAAGCACTAGGGTTAGACGGAGGTAGCGACGTTGGTGACTACAACCACCGCCTTTGAGGACCGCCAGGACAAGTTCAATGATCCGAACCGAACGAAGGAATGAGGCTTCTATGACCAAAACGGGGGACACGAAGTCAGAGACCCGGATTGGGCGTAGAGGAGCCAGACTCAGACGGACGGTAGGGGTGACGCAAGATCAGACCCGCGAAGGGGGAGAGGCAGGCCGGGCGGTCCTCCAGGGACGGAGACAGTCGGCAGGAGGAGGAGAAGGGGAGAACGCACCGGTCATTGCTTAGCTGTAGAATGAGCAACTGGGCGGATACCCCGCTTTTTAAAGGGGAATCGGACGGTACGTGAAACACTCCTATTCTAATATGCACCCCGTACAATAAGTGTAGGGAAACTATTATTTTAACAGGCTTAGAATTGAATAAGTTCAGGGTGTTATGACGTAATTCATTCGATTGAGCACAGTTTTTTAGATCACAAATCACAGTTTTTTTTCCTTTTGAAAAGTGTTTTGCTTGAGTTGTGGAAAATGTTCTCTCTATGCTAATAAATGTCTAATTTCAATGTTGGAATCTGTTCGATAGTTGTCGCTCTATCGAATGAATTAGGTCATAACGCCCTAATCATACTCAAATCCTCTAAAAATGTTAAAATAAAAGTGTGCCTACACTTGTTGGACACACGCCCCTGTCTCATCTCTTTTATGGCAGTCTTCGTTTGCAATCCCAACTTCTATTAGTGCCCTCTTTCACTAGGGATTTTACCAAATCTTCATAGCACCCTAGATTTCTAGGCCTCCAAAATCGAAACCTACAATCATCAGAAGTAGTGTACCTTAATATGGGTATGTTAGGAGTGCTCTGCAGTGACTGTTCCTATTACACCCTTCGTGCTTTTGATCGCATTACACAAAAAGATTCATTTAAACAACACATATACAAAAAAACAGTATAAAGAGCTAATTCTTTATTTGCCACGCACATTGTTGTATTTCTCTCTGAAGAAAGCGACAATCGGGTCGATGATCTTCTTTCGAATGGCGGTGGCTCCATTGGTCTGCGGGAGGTAGAGGTACGTGAGGAAGAGCGTTCTGACGAGCCAGTACGGGGGAGGCATCCATCCGTCGAAGACTCTGATCACAGCGTAAATGCTCCAGAAGATGAGCCACTTGGAGGGAGGAGATTCGTCGGAGAGGGACTGGAGAGTGGAGTAAACGGGGTAAGAGAGACTCAGAAGGTCGGAGACCAAAGGAGCTCTGTCTCCAATGGTGAGGTAGACTGAGGTTACTCCAGCGAGGGCGTACACGTGGTACTCCCGGTGTAGACCCACTCGTTCCCAAGTGCTGAAGATGGGGTCGAGGGGGAAGCCGTGAGACGAGTAGAGCCAGCGATTGAGGTCATTCTGGGAAGGAAGAGGTTTCAGTAGACAAGCGGACAAACGTTTACACGGCGAAACCCCTCCGAAGGAGAGACGAAGTCATCGGGGGAAGGGAGATACTTGCGATGAGCGTCGAGGAGGGTACGGGAAACGGAGGGCATCGGATGACCGGAGACGAGTGGAGTTAGAGAAGAAATGAAGGGATTTTCATTGGAAACTTTCACGTCAGATTCTCTCTCTCTCTCTCTCTCTCTCTCTCTCTCTCTCTCTCTCACTCTCTCTTTCACTCTCCCAAAGATATCTCATGAGATTCTATCGCCCCTTAGTTCAGAAACCGAGCGTACAGAAAGTTTTTCCTATAGAAAGTCCAGTTATCTTTTTGCTCTAAATTTGCATAATTTCTTTTTGGTTTACCACTTACGATTAACTCCCGCTTGTATTTCCTTCTAAACTATTTTGCATGGGGATATTTATCCAAATCAGAATATTTGAATACCACTCCAACTGTAGAACTAGAAGGGAAACTCTCATTCTACGCTTCGTCTTCCCTCCGTGCGACATGTCTACCAGCGCTATCGGTATTACCCGTGGTACCCCAAATGAAGCCCAGGAAATTGAACTGACGAATGGAGACAAAGTCATGATTCATGAGGAAAGAGGTTAGTCTCTCTCTCTCTCTCTCTCTCTCTCTCTCTCTCTCTCTCTCTCTCTCTCTCTCTCTCTCTCTCTCTCTCTCTCTACCCCTTTTATCTCTTATGTAACCCTACCATTGAATTAGTACCATATTTCAGCCTATGATGATTTCTACCCGGAGGGAAAGTCGTTCGACGCCGTTGCTGAGGGAGATCGCCTTCAGTTCGACTTCAACGTCAAGTTGCACCGCGACGGTCTGACCAAGATGAAAGAAGCTGGGAACACGATTCGCTCGAACCCCATGATGATTCACCATGGTCACGTCTCCTGGATCTACGCTTTGGGAGTGAGCCTCAAGGAAGGCTCCGAGAAGCCCTGCGAACTGGTCGTCACTTCGGTTGGACCCTCTTTCAAACAGAAAGATGCCGTTAAAAAGGGTGGTGGGTAGTTTTAACTACTCAATTTTTATCTTCTGTGATATTCTTAATTTGGGATTTTCAGCTTTTGGCAACAACTGTCCCTCTATGCAGAGCGCTCCCTCTGCCACGGCCTCTTGTGCCCTTCTGTTCCACGGCGACGGTCAGAAGTTCTCCGTTGAGATGGAACCTCAGGGAGACGGGTTCAAGTCGAAGACTTCTCTCAGCCTCAGCCAGCTGATCCAGGCGATGGGAGAGGAGACCACGGCTCTTGTGAAGTTGTCTCTGACCGTCGACCGCTCTTACTTCTCTCTGAAAACTCTGATGAACACTCATTTGTCAGTTGCCGTCAATTGAATCCATAATCATTCTTGTTTTAGGGAGCCCGTGAATGTTGTCCCTCAGGCTGAAAAGCTGCTGGCGACTGTGCTGAAGGGAGAAAAGGCTACGGGCTGGGATTGGGTGATCACCGTCGGAGAGGGCTCTCCTCGCGAGTTCTTCGTCCACGGAAAAGTTCTGGCTCACAGCAGTCCTCTGCTCGAAGTGGCCATGAAGACCCATAATTCCCTCGGACAGGACCACGTTCTCATGGTTTCTCATGAGAACCGCTTCATTATGCCGAAGATCCACGCCGATGACATGCCTGTTGTAAGTACCCTTTCTTCTCTTTTCTTCAGCCTCTTCAGTCTCATCCATATGGTTTCAGATCCTGTCCTACTTCTACCTCCGCACCTTCGTCCTCCCGAAGTTCGATGCGTTCGCCCGTGTTGGTCGCGTTCTCTGCGCACTCCTTCCTCAGTACGGCATTGCCAACTTTTTCCTCTACTGGGAGTCTGCCATCATCAAAGACGTCTTGTCCCTCGATGTGAGAACATGATGAATGCTCCATGAACCCGTATTTCAGAAGAAAGACTACGCGAAGACTCTGCCTGCCTGTGCCCGCCACCTCGTGTCCGTCTACTCCTCCCCCTACGGAGCGATGCCTGCTGCGAAGAAGGTGCTGGTGTCGACGATGGCTGACAGCTGGCACATGGCTGAGACCCTGGGCATCAACGTCGAGGAGAAGATGAAGAAGGAGATCGTGTTCTCCTTCAGTCTCCTGGAGAACGCCATGAACTCTGTCATCCGCTTCAAGGCCGTCGCCGCCGCCACCCAGAAGACTGCTCTTTAAGATTTGTTCAAATAAATTATTTAGTTACTTCATGTGAAATGCTTCTTGGATACAAATGCAATCAAAAATGTTAGTAAAAGTGTTTTCTGCGAACTCTAGGTAAAAACAAGTTAACAATCACTATCACAATAATAGTCACAACATAAATAAAAAGATGCGTAAACCGTGAAGGCATCCAGAAAACGGTGTAACTGAAAGAGGTAGTCCCGTCAATTGTTGGCCGAAGGAGTAACACTCCATAACCGATTGTGGTCGTCCCCATTCTGAAAAGATTTCTTTTTTTTAAACCGTGTTCTGCGCATATTGGAAAAATCCCTTGGCGCTACATTGGGAGATGCATGTTTTCTTCTCTCACCTGTAAGAACAAGTAGGTGTTTGTAGTTCGACAACCGAATGAGATCTTCCCACGACTCCTTCCACTTTGTTGTTTTCTGGGGAAAGTTCTGCAGATCGAGTGGCTGCACTTTGTCTGTCAGAAACAAGGTGCCATGCCTAAATCACCCATTCCCATAACTTATAAAATAATTACTGAGTGAGTATGGGCGGACAAGATGAGATCAGGATTTCCGGTTCTTAGCTGAAGAACAAATATTACTGGAATTGTTAATTCAAACCCGAGGGAAGTTCAAGGAAACAGTTGAAAGCAGGGGAGAATGTGAGAGAAGTATCTTCATTTGCGGATCACCTCTTTGATAAATCGTTTTCACATGAGCATCTCGCTCAAAGATGTTAATCTTTAAATAGTGGAAATTTATAGATCTCCAATTAACCAAACCTCTGAAATCTCCACATTTAACAGACTGTTGTTTGTTGGAAAATGGTTCGGGAAAGAGCGTTGGAATCTGTCCTCCAAAGGTTTCAGCACTGGTTCTGACTCTCCCCCGACATCGTTGTCTCCGGCTATGAACACTCTCTTAAAGGAATTTGCATTGTGAAAAGAATATTCTCACAACGCCTGGGGCATTAGGGTAGATGGAACGGAAGCGCTGCAAATAAGAGTGGAAATCGGAAGATGTTGCATGAACTCCTTCGTCTAAAAGATCTCCAAGGAAGAAGACAGCGTCTGGTTTCGCTTTCCGTATAGCCAATTGCATTCCTTTCGAAAGATATCTAAGCAGAGAATGTTTTTGGAACACACACACACACACACACACACACACACACACACACACACACACACACACACACACACACACACACACACACACACACACACACACACACACACACACACACACACACACACACACACACACACACACACATACAGATACGCACACACACACACACACACACACAAAGTTTAAGTTTACCTATCTGCATCCCAACGTGTAATCACACCAAACAAAGACGATTCGCCTTGGAATCCTTGTAGTTGAGGGTCGGCCACAAGCAGCACACGGAGTCCTTCTCCTTTGGGAGAATCCCAACCGATTGCACTCCATTCAAAGGACAACCATTCACCCCACAGAATCACCGCAAAACCTATGACTGAAATACGCGTCATTTGGACTAGCTATATTGTGGTGATTGCTATTTCAGAGAGTATTGTCCCAAAAGAAATCCATTGTCTCCATCACGAAGGAAACTTCAGCTTCTCTTTTTATCTCTCTCTCTTTTCATTTTCTCTTTATTGCACTTTGTCGTCGGATTTCTCGGCTTTGCTATATTGTTTGTTTAAGGAAAAAAATAGATTACCCTGCTAGCGTTGGATGATTGCCCGCGGCTTTCCTCGCAATTCATTAAAGGATCCAAAGCTGTGCAAATAATTCGGGTGTTTCTAGTTACTCTAAATTAAAAAAAAGGTATTTTTTCAAACTCAAGGCAAAATCAATTTTTTTGTTGTTCCTTGACTCAGGTTTCCATAATTTCGTTTTCTGATTTTTCTTTTACATTCTACCTACCGATTTGTGCTTTTTGAGGGAAACGTAGTGTAGTTTTCATGTCGCAAATATGTCATCGAGGTTGGGAGTCATATCCTTGCAGAGCAATCCGTGAGCCACAGAAAGCGCGCTCCGTCGCTGCCGCTCGCGGGCCGCACCGCGGGCTGTCCTCTTCATTCCAGTCACGGCTCCCTCTTTTTCTGTTGCCGCTGCTCCCCAGGGACGGATTCTCTGTTTCCGCATACAGTCACTGCCCGACTGGCCAGAAATCACGCAATTAACAACAACTCATTTCAACAAGGAAACCAGGCAATTATTTCCGTTTTTGACGTTTCGCTTTGAAAATCAGCTGGATTCTAGGATGGGCTATGAACCACCGATTCGTATAACAATCGACCTTTTATTGATGCATCTTTTTTATTGCTCTTTGAACTATATTGATTGAATCCAATTATAATGAATATTTCAGGCTGAGCGAGGGCCTGATAGCGGGTACGCGTAAATTGCCTGAGGACATTATTTGTTTTCCCAGGAGGATTACTTCCGATTATTAATGAAAAATGTGAGCTAATTTCGTTTTTCTATTTTTATCTCCTTTTGATTGTTTGTGATTCTTATTACGAAAACGTTTACGAGTAGTTATGGACTTGATTGTTTTTGAAAGTAGCAGGTGAAATTGAAATTAAAAAAGGCTGGGTTGCGTAAACAGGGTATTTCAGGGTTATGGCTGAGTATAAACTGGTTGTGGTGGGGGACGGAGGCGTCGGGAAGTCCGCCCTTACCATTCAGTTTATTCAAAACCATTTCGTGGAGGAGTATGACCCGACGATCGAAGATAGCTACCGAAAACAGGCAAGTTTTGGAGAAATTGCAATAAACATTTGGGATTTAGGTTGTAATCGACGGAGAGACCTGTTTCTTGGATATATTGGACACTGCCGGACAGGAGGAATACTCGGCGATGAGGGACCAGTACATGCGCACAGGTGAGGCGGTGTCTCAATTATTTGCATCGTTATTATATCCTGCAGAGCAGTTGATTGACGTAGTTGCCAGAATATTTTTAAACCCTTTTCTTTCAGGCGAAGGATTCCTTTTGGTGTTCGCCGTGAACGAGTCCAAGTCTTTCGACAACGTTGCGCAGTACAGGGAACAGATCCGCCGAGTCAAAGACTCCGACGACGTGAGTTTCTGTTCTTAGTTTATTGTTGAATGGAATTTTACGAAAAGAAAAAGTGAGAAATTTACTTAATTTTGCACTCAGCCTGCAAGTTAGGAAGCATTTCCAGGTTGTCGGAGGCACTAGTAGCCTGTTCATTTCGTATTTCGGCGAAAACTATGCGCTTTGTTGCCTTTTTTGTGGTTTAAAAGACAGTAATACTGTTGTATGTTGACATACCTCATGCAGTTCCATCAGCTTTCTTATTTCTGCTAGCTGTATCGTTTCTCAGAGATGAAGGGAGAGCGTTAAATATATTATAACTGTAAAAGTCGACTAACAGTCTCGTTATTTCAGGTTCCCATGGTCTTAGTTGGCAACAAATGTGATCTAACGACTCGCGCTGTTGATAATCGCATGGTGTCGGAGGCTGCTCGCACTTTCGGTACAGTTCTTTCTTTATATTCTCTATTTTCCTCCTTTTTTTCAGGAATTCCCTTCGTCGACACTTCGGCGAAGACCCGCATGGGCGTCGACGAGGCGTTCTCCCAGTTGGTCAGAGAAATACGAAAGGTCGGTGGTATTCTTTGTCCGCTCAATAGCTCCTTCTGTCGTTCCGAATGGAGCGAGTTTATAGAAATATTTAGAAGAGGAATTTTCAGCGTCGAGTGGAGAAGCAGAAGCCGGACAGGGATAGGAAGAAAGTAAAGTGCTGCATCCTATAGGCACTGGGCCGAATTGTCGCTGTGCGTGGGCTGATTCCCAGGAGGAGCCCCATCTACCGTACCCGCCCCCACCGCTTCCTGCTCCGCTCTCATATCATACTCTCCCATCCACTGTGAATCGGCGACTTTTCCTAGGACATTGATATTCCGGGCCAGAGTGAATAGTCAGTCATATATCTCCACACATTGTACTTTAATGTAAAGTAACGGGTCTGACCAATACAACCGTGTTCGCAGCCAGACTTTGATCGATTCAGTTCAGACCCGCCTGTTTTACACTGTTCCATACGTATCTACCACATTATAGCATTTTCTACTCGCAATTAGGCTTGAGGGCTAATAACAACCGACTGTGAAGTTCATCGTGCACTGTAAAATTGATGTTGAACTTTGTATTAATGTGTATGTGCAGCTGTTGTATTTGCTATGTTCCGAGATTTGTTTTTATTAAATCCGATATAGCCTTTCAATTAAATAATACCTCCTACAGTCACTGCTGTTCCCTATCTTTATCCGTCGTTCTCTTAAAACTGGTCCGTTTCCGATGACCCGAAAGAGGAAGAATGTGGAGAGCAGTGAGGGCGGCTCCAATGGAAACCACGAGGGCACATTCCCCAAGAAAAACTGGAAGGAGAGGCCGGTGAAAGAGGAGTGGAATGAGAGGAACTCGTACCCTCAGAAGAACTGGGAGGAGGAGGGCACCTTCCCGAAGAAGGATTTCAGAGGAGATAGATTCGATAGTGGACCTTACGGGTACGGACGGCAGGAGGAATATGAGGTTAGGATAAATGAGACGGAGGAGATTTTGGATTAAGGGAGGAAATGAGTACCAGAAGAAGGAGGAGGAACGAGAGGAAAAGCCGGAGTACCCCACCGATCTGGTCGCCTACCTCCGCCATTTTGGGGATATGATCGAGGCCGAGGGAGTGTTGGGTGAGTAAATGAAGGTGATTTTGGCCATGAAAATAGACATACCGAATAATTTTATTCCGATTTTTAAAAGGGGCCATACTTCACCTTTTCAAAGTTTTGTTGCAAAGGGAGGGTTCGTCACATGGACAGGCAGCGTTTGGCCTCTCGACGCGCACCCCCCCCCCCCCCCCCCCCCCCCAAATAAAACTTTGCAGGCAATGTAAGTCCCCCCCCCCATAAATGTTGGGTACTCAATTTCATCCAAACGTCGAATTACGGAGGTGCTACATGCATCTCACTTCCAACTATGATCCGTCAACGGTTATAACGATGTGGGTTTTGGCCCTTTGGCACCCGGCTGGCACGAAATACGGTAAACCCAAGAAGTTTGAAATTTACTACAAAGAGGGTTACGCACGAGATAGATCGGAAACTTTTAGACCCTGCAACGAACAAGAGGAGGGCATATCCGAGTGTTATTAATAAAAGTCAATTTTTAATGGGGCTAAGCTGATAATTCTCCAAGACGCTGCTCCTACTACCCAAAGTAAAAGGGGTTGCACCTATTTTTCGACCCGCAATATTAAGGGTACCTACCTCATTTACTGGATCTATTCGTTAAATTCTACGTAAAAATTGGTTTTTTTCTCTATTTCAATACCCCTGCTGCGCTTGGTTGCAATACACAGTTTGTACATAAATTGATCTTAATCACATATATTGATCTTAATCACATTAAACTTTCAGACGAGGATGCCTATCTGAAGTGTGCTGAGGAATGCAGTGGTTCCGAGGAGCGTCTTCTGCAGTTCTTCGACGCCTGCCGTGTGGTTGAGAAGATCTTCTGTAGGCTCCATTCCCTCCCTTCGCATTTCTTTTTCTAGGCAGCAGTGCCGGAGCCGCCCTGATCTTCCTCAAGTCCTTGTTCAAACTGAAACACAAGAAACTTTTGGATTTGTTCTTCGCCAGCAGCGCCGCCCGTTCCATAGAAAAACTCATCGCCTGCCTGAGTCCAGTAGAAAACCGAGAACAGCTGGAGATTCTCTCGAAACTCACGGATCTCCTCTGTGACAACTGGACTGATGTGGTTACTTCTCAGCCCAGCTCCTTCCTTCTGAGGTGTCTCGCCAGGGTCTGCTGCGGTATTTCACAGGTAGTTTTGGTGGAATTAGGTGTCATTTGGGTATTTAGCCATCGGAGAAGATGTCAGACCAGCCGCGAACCGGAGGATTTCCCTCGAATGCCATCGGGAACGAACTCAAGCTCTTGTTCTGCAGGATCGCCGATCTGGCCGTGGACAATACCTCAAACCCAGGTAGTCTTCGACCTTTCCAACTCACGTCGGTTTCAGCTTCACTGAAGAATCTTCACAGCTCGCTGGTTGTGTCTGAGATCATCGACTGCGACGCCATCGTTGGAGCTGGAAGATGTGGAAAGTTCCTGGAGAAACAGTTGTCTTCTGGAGGTGATTCCGCCGTTTTCCTGGAAAAATTCTATTTTCAGAGAGTGACATCGTCCACAGCCTATGTGGAAAGAGCAGCAGCCGCGTGTGGGACCGAGCCTTCTCCGGCTGCACGGAAGCCGTCCGAGCGAAATTATGGAACACCGTACTTCATTCCCATGTGCGACTTTTCCTATTTTCTTTATTGGACAATTTTTAGGCGGAGGAGCTGGCAATGGACCCCACTGGAAACCACCCACTGAAGAATTTCATCGCATCGGTCGAATCTAAGGAACTGGTCAGATTCGGCTACTTTACGAAATACGTTTAATATTCAGGCAAATACCGTCTGTGAGACGATGGTCCCACTGATCGGGAAGCTCTTCTCTTCCAAACGATCGGAGGTGGTCGCAGCCGTCGCGAAATGTACCAAACTCGACGTGGACCTTCAGGAAAGTGTCATCAAAGAGCTCCGTGCCTTCTTCAATTCTAACAAGGTTTTTTGGTCTTCAAAATATACTTATGATCTGTATTTAAGCCGTCGAATAAGCAATACTTCTTCCTGAACGCCTTGACGATGAACAAGTTTGACAACCAATTCGACGTGAGCCAGGTCGATCTACAGGTCCCTTTTTACGCAAATACCTCTTCAAAAGGGTGTTTTAGGGCAGTTTTCTGGTGCAGGCACTGTTGCAGCTGCAGAAGGTCAAGACTCTTTCGGCGGGAATTTCGGCCCTCGACTCGGCCACTGTTTTTGCGATGGCTCTCAACAAACCCTGCGCCTTCGTTCTCCAGGCAGTGCTCAAGAGCCAAGTGGAAGACGGCGTCAAAAACCACCTAATCTCCAGTTTTGACGTTGGTTTCGCCTCTTTTGCCCGAATAGCGACGGGGTTTCAGGGCAGATGGGAAGAACTGGCGTCGCACCCGATCGGCAGCAGGACCTTCGAAGCCATCTGGGACAGCCCCCTGTTCACGGTGAACAAGAAACAGGAAATCATGAAGGGCTTCGTCAATGTTAGGGTTCGTTTGCGCATCTTCGCGAATTAATGAAACTGTTCAGAATACGAGTAAGAACTGGAAATTCGCCATGCTGCGCTGTGACATGCTGCTCTTTAGGAAAGACAGGAAGGCCTGGGTGGCGAAGATGAAAAACTGGAAGAAGTAGGACCGCGTTGTTACCTTGTTACATTCATTGATTGCCGTTATTGTTGTTGTTGGTCGATAAAGTTGTTGATTTTCACTTGTTTTGCTATGTCCCCGGGATTGTTGTAGGAGCTTTTCGTTGTGCAAATATAATCACGGTTGGAAAATGTGATTCTGTGCGAAATGAGCGTACATCCCACTGCGCGTGAATTAAGGGTACCTCTTTTGTGATAAATGAAGATTTAGCCAACTTTTCCACCGAGAAGTCGGGTGCTTGATGTAATCAACCGGTTCTGCCCTTGTAGCCTCCTTCAAACATCTGTCGCGATAGACTGTGCTAATACCCGCAAGCCGTTTATCTTTTAGTCAGGAATCCTCTTTTTGTGTTTTTTTGAGACGACCATGGCGAGTCTCAATGAATTGCATATATCCTCGCTTCCGAACACGTACCCTCGAAGCGCTCGTGTCATGCTCTTTTCGTCTCGAGTTCATTGCTGTGCCCGGCTTCCGCAGTCAGAGCCGGTTGTTTGCGCCGCTGTTTGAGCGGGGTGTGCCTCCTCACAAGCGGCGATGCCGTCGTCCCGCGCGAGGTGAGTCACACCTGAGACAGTTTTGTATAAGTTAACACTAGAATATAGAACAACATTTACACCGTTACCTTTCTATTACTTTCGGATGTCCGTCTACAAACAAAATCATTCCAGCACATTCCTAAGAACATTCCATAATTTTTGAGGTAGATATGTTTGCATAAAAAAGTCTTACAGCCTGAATTCGCATAACTCAAACTGTTTGCAAAGAGCAAACTTTGTGTATCTTTCCTTGTGAATAACAAATAAAAATTCTCTAATTCATTACCATAATCTTTTTTTAAATTTCTCCGCAACATTTTATTTTTAAATTTTTGGTTGACATTCTCGGTCTGCTTTTCTGAGGAGAGTGGAAAGAACGGATATCCGGGGAAATTGCTTCTTTTCTGGCATTGGTAAATAACTAGAAAAACTAACAATACTTCGAGCATTCAGTAGTAAAGTGTTTCAGTAAATGTTGTAAAAAATTATAAAAGATACCTGTTATGCCCCTTGTAATGGCTGGACAAAGCGAGGTAATTTTGCCTATTGAACTGTAATGTGAACTGCAAAATGAATGTTTCGTTCAACTTCGGATTTTTTATCAAAAATATAATCATGCATATATTTCCCAGCACTCTAATCCAAAGAAGGCTCTCTTGTCCCTACATGACGAGTGAATTCTTCGCTTTTTCCTCCGTTTTTCCCGTGCAAACATCTCGTATTTCCACAGGAATTGCCACTTTCAGTGAAGAAGAGGAACACAGATGTGTGAGTGCTCCGATCGCCGGGGCCAAAGGACATGTGCAATGCCTGAGGGCAATGCCCAGAGAGACCCTGCTTCAGAAGGACGACGCAGAAGAGACGGCTGCCCATGGAGCAGCCCGCGAGAAACACACGGCTGCCCTCAGGTTGTTTACCTTCTCACTTCTGTTGACTCTTGTGTCATCAGCGATTAAGAAATTCGGTACACATGCGCGGAAAATGCGAAGACTAGAAGAAAGGGGCATTGCGATTAGGGCTAATGAAAATCAAAGAGCGGTTTCGATAACAACAACTGAAAGTTCTTTATAACATTTTTATGCAAAACTTTATCTTTCTATTGGGAAAAAAATGTAAATACCTCGAATACCAGTTAGTTTTCTTCAAAGACAACGCTGCACTCGAAGAAAACAATAACATTTTAAGGTATCTATGTGAGACAGTTCCTAGTATCAGAGAGATTCCCTCCCAACTTGGAGAACTTCCCGCCCATATTTCCGTAGCTCTCGGAGACGAAGAGTCATGTGAAATTCTTCTGGCAGGCCCTCTGAGAGACGTTCTTGCGATGGCAATGCAAAGGTGAGATTTTCCTTCGACTCTCAATCCTTCTTAAGAGACACAAATGGCACCTCACTCCTAATGGCAGCGGTTGCCAGAGGGGACAATCCGTTGTCCATTAAACTTCTGAAGAGGTTCGGAAAAGCCTTGGCCACCCTGCCGAACACGGCCAATATGCTACCCATCCATGTTGCAGCTGCCCAAGGTAAAATCGAAATGACGTAAGGAAGAAAAGGTTCAGGAAACTTGGAGATGTTGAAGGTTCTTGTTAAATTCGACAGTCAGATGGTAAATGCGAGGGATGAGTTTGGTAAATAATTTAGCTATCAAAAATAAGGTGTTGATTTAGGATGTACCCCAGCCGTTTACGCAGCACAGGCAGGGTGTGTCAGTTGCCTCAAATTCCTCGTTGACTCCGCTAAATCCCAAATTGGAGTTGTTAATAGCAGAGGTACTGAATCTATCATTCTTCCTTAAATGTGACATTGTTTCTCCAGCCTCACACACACACACACACACACACACACACACACACACACACACACACACACACACTTCATTTTAGGTCAATCGTTGCTCCATGTGGCGAGTCTTTGTGGCCATGAACACATTGTTGGATGGCTTTTCGAGCGAATGGGTCAAGACGCCATCTTCTGGAAAACTTCGGACGAAGCAACTGTTGCTCATTGTGCAGCGTGTAAGAGTCATTTCAAACCCCATTTTGCAAATGTTAAAGACTGTGGTTCTGCGCCAGTCTTGCGACTTCTCATGTCCCCTCTCTCTTCTAAGAAACGTCGCCAGCTGATGGCAGCCAAAGACTCGCGAGGAAATACTCCGATAATTCTAGCTGCCATGGGAAATCACGTGAATGCTGCTTTATTCATGGTAAACTCTTACCTAGTTTGTATAAATGTGCGTTCAGGTAGAGAATGGAGCGGATATTGAAACGGTAAACTCATCTGGACACTCTGCTTTGGGCATTGCTTCCCTCAGGGGATACCAAGAACTTTTCTCTCGTCTAAGTTCCACAAAAGGTAGGACTCAAATCTTCACATACTGTTTATTCTAGGCAATAACGGAAAGAAAGATAAGGGAAGGAGACAGTCGGCTGCCTCATCCACATCCGTGGTTTCCCCCCGCCCAGCTCTCTCTCCAATGTCCCAGCCTACAAGACCTTACTCCAGCTTCACATCTCAGCCATCTCCAGTTCCTCTTCTGACGATGTCACCAAAACTCAGTTCAGGTTACTCTTCAGGGACCGACGAAAACATGTAAGACGAAGAAGATTGTTTCTATTGAAAAGTTATTTCAGTCTTGTGGAACGTCATCGAATGAACTACATAGACGATGGGAAAACGAGGGACTTTGCCGGACAGACGGATGTGGATGAACTGAGTGAAAGGGTCAAAGTGCTCGACGATGCACTGTGGGCGGGGCTTGGGCTGTCAGCCGTGGAGCAGATTGACCGAGTACTCGACGAAGTGGAGGAACTGAGGTTGTCTCCATCGCTATGATCACGAAAGATTGCATTGTATAAAGAGTTTTTTTGGCCATAAAAACTATTTGGTGGGCTCCCTGGTTTTAACCATCACACAGTACAATGAAATACTTTTCCCGATTGAGGTAGGGGGTCACTTCAACTGGCGTAGAAGGGCGACCTATCGAAAGTTTCTCCAGAAGTAGTATTAGAAGTACCAATCGCCGGAATGCTGTAGGCTGGGCTGACTTAGAGCAAGATCGAGCGTTTGCCCTTTGTGTGCTAGCACATTGTCTAAATTGAACTTGGGTTCCTTTACTGTAAAGACTAAAATCTGCGATAATTCCATGTCTGGAAAGAGCAAAACTTACTACTCTCGCCTTGTGGGAGTAGTCTGTGATTCCCGTCTTCCTCAGAGTCCATATGGTACGTCTCTCCGGCGATTTTCCTGTGTGGTAGCCGATGATTGCGGAGCTGCCCACCACCCACATGAAAAGAACAATAATTCTGTATTAGGGATTGGAATACCTATCAGCGACACCACTTTTCCTGATCAAATCGATGAACACTGTTTCGGCGATCGGCAAATTTACCCTAATAGAATATTGGAGCAACTCACAGAAACTCACCGAGACAGACGAATAGCACGGATTTCTTGTCGGCTGCCATGAGGGGTCCTGCAAAATTAGTCTTAAAAATAAAAAAAAATATCCCAAAGAGTTGATCCATAAAATTTTAAAACCAACTACAAAAAGGTTTACTATTTAGGGAAAAAACCGAAAAGAAAGATGAGTAAAGAGATTTTCAACTTGCTAAAAATGTGATTTATTTCCCGAAACTTCTATTGCTCATTAGCATACTTTTCGTCCAATAAGACCTTGCAAAAGTTCCCTCAAAGTCATTCTCCCCCGTGTAGCGATGTGTACCGACGACACCGACTCCCATAGCAAGTTCGAGGAGCCAGCGCCATCGAAGAGGGATGAAATGGCGCTGAAGGTTGCTTTAAGCCTGAACAAGGAGGTCCAACTGGCCAAGATCTCCCACACTTCCAGGACTCTTGACCCTATCTTCGTGATGGAAATGTCGGAAGACGCAAAGGAATTAAAGGAGACGGCCGACGGCAGCGAGAAGAAATGGTACTCCGTCTTCTTCAGAGACAACCTCTGCCGTTTCTGCGAAGAGCAGGGTCGCACCAACATCGAAAGCTGTAACAGGTAAGATTCATTTATAAATACCAAACATTTTCATTTTAGCGACGACGACATGAGGAATCATTGGCTCCAGCTTCACCCCGATGAGGCGCCTGTCCTGCAGGAGATCTGGAACCAGGCCTAATTTCCGTCCATGACACTTTATAAATATTGTTAAGACTTACTTGTTTGGTTCCATTGGGTTATAATGTTTCCTTGCCGTGCCGTTTTTTTCAATTCGGATATCTTTTTTTTGCCGGATTTCTGTCAAAGAATCGATAACGGGGAGCAGAAAACTGATAGAGAGAGAGAGAGAGAGAGAGAGAGAGAGAGAGAGAGAGAGAAAGAGAGAGAACTTAAAGAAAACACTGAAAGAATACGAAAGAGCTAATTAGACAGCGCTTAGAAAATCGATTTGAACGAAACCCCGGATTACATTATAGCGACACTTTTCAAGTTACGCAAGGTCCTGCAACAAAATTATCAGAGTGGTTAGAGAAACTGCGCCCACCCAGTCCTGCAGACCGAACATCATTAAAAGAAACATCCTTGGTGTACTCGATCGTGTTCGGGTCGTCTTGTATATACGGTTTTAGCGTTTCACAACCGATGCGATCCCTCTAATAATACAAAACGCTATGGTGTGTGTGTGTGTGTGTGTGTGTGTGTGTGTGTGTGTGTGTGTGTGTGCGTGTGTTGGTTTTTGTTGGTTGGTTTGGTGTTGGTTGGTTGCTGGTTTTAACAATCCTCTGAATCACACAGTACCCTAAAGTAATTTTTCAGGAAGCAAGGAAACATGCCTTATTGAAGTAGGGAATCAGGACAAACTGAGGAGAAGGGAGGCTCAGCCCCGTTAGATCTCTATACTTCTAATCTCTAACTCCGGCAAAGTAGCAAGTAAAAACCACAATTACGCACTATTGATACTTTATTTGTCAAACGTTCTGTCCCATCTTCTGTTATTTTCTATCCTTCCTGTTCCTTCGTCGCCTCCTTCTTCCTGCCCTTGCGCTTCGCCTTCACAGTCACCATGTAGGTGTCGTACTCCTTGTTGAACTTCTCTGCCGCCTCCTTATTAACCAGCTCTTTTCCGGCAAAGTACTCCAGAAGACAGCGATGGGCATAGAGATACTGAATATCATTCTGCACGAGGTGCGCCCTCTGCTCCCTCATCTTCGTGAGCAATTCCAGCAGACCTTGGTTGCCCTCCTTCAGCAGATAAACCATAGCCAAAGAGATGAGAGCCATAGTTCCCGTACGACCGATACCCGCCGAACAGTGGGTCACCACTGGCTTTCTGAAATGAAACTTTGCTTTATTTGTCTCCTCATGACATACGTGGATGCCTTGATGTGCTGATGAAGCTTGATCGGAGCGTGGAAGGAGGTGGGAGCCCCGTGGTCCGGCCACGATCGCCAGTGGAAATGTCTGACGGTGGAGTTCTTGTCTCCATTGGACAATTGGAACAGAGTTATCACAATCTGCACCGGCTTGGCAGCGTCCAACTGAATCACTGTGGCTGGAAAGGCACTTGAACGAACCTCGAGGGATCCGTTGTTCGTGACGGAAATCGACCCATAGGTCCTTTTTTCCTTGAGATCAGACGGCCAGTACTTGAAGCACTTCTCCTGCCCCTTCTCCATTGGATCGCACAACATGACGATCACCTCACAGCCTTCATCGAAGATCATTTGCCAGAAACTGTCAGCCGTCGTGTCGAGAGGCCCTTGAGTGCAGATGAACTGCTTTGGCTTGTTCTCCGAAACGCTAAACACAAAAGTTATAACAACAACCTTTGCAGTTACCCGAGGTAGTTGGCATTTATATAACTCTCCGGTCCCTCTCCATTTCCCAGTTTCACCCTTGAATGATCGAAGCAGTAGGTGTTATCGTAGCGGTTTTTATCGGCATTCTCGGAGAACATTTTATATTTCTCAGGCGGAATCTTAAAACATACGTAAGATACGAAAAGACAATAAGAGACGATTTCACGGAGAATGAGACAGATAAGAAAAAGTTTTGGATTGTACAGAGAAAGAGAAAGATTTCAAGAGAGAAAGAGAGATAGACAGAGAGAGGGGAAGGAAACAGAAGGGGGGAAACGGCGAAAAGAGGCATTTTGACTAACCTCTTGGTTGGCGATGGTCTTGTATTCGGCGACAATGGCCTCGACTCCCTTCTCCAGAACAGCCGCAGCCCATTCCCTGCCTCCCTTCCACTTATTGCCTGAGGCGTCCGAAGGAGGTTCGGGCTGAGGCTCCTCCACAATGGGAACTTCAGTCCGATTGCTGCCTTGAGGAGTCTTCTGACCGTCGGGGACCTTTGTCTCCTCCGCCGTCGGCAGCTCCTTCTCTTCCATTTTCTTCTTTTTCTTCTCCCTCTTCTTACTCTTCTTCTCTCCACTCTTCTGCAGAGCACTGGCCTTCTTCCTCACCAAATCCAGCTTGCTCACATTTTTCGAAGGCGCTCTTTTGCTGTCTCCTTTCTTTCCCCGTTTGCTGTCAATCCCTCCTGACTATAACACTGCCGTAGTTCCATCTGCTGCTTCACTCACCTGAGGCTGTTTCCTTTCGTCTTCCTTCTTAGCCAGGGATGAATTCTTCGGATTCGACTTTTGCTTTCCAATGCTGTCCTCCTGTTCCATCGTGTCTCCAACAGTCCGTTTGTTGTTCTTGCCTACCGTCGTCTTGTCCTCCTTCGTCTCTTCGCCATTCGACTTTTTCTTCAGAATCCTCTTCTGTCCTCCTTTTTTCTTCTTTGTAGGATTTACTCCGTCTTGGCTTTTCTTTTTCATGGCGACCGCCCGTTGGAGATAAAGAAGAGACAGTGGAGGACTGTGAGACTGAGGTCACGTTCACACAACATTAGCATAATATTGTAACTTCCATAATGTTTTCTACGTTACCTCTCAGGTGAAAACAAGAGAACCTTGACAATTCAATGGCCTATCCAGACCGAATTCGATAAGGAAAGAAAGTGTAAAGATCAATAATATATTATTTTATTGTTAAATACGCTTCCACACCACAGACACTGTAAGAGATCCTAAACGCAGAAAATCACAGCACAACCGGAAAATCTCTGTCCCAGCCATTCCCCACAGCTGCTTTCTTCAGAAGACAAAACGAATGCTCTCTCGCAACTGGCATCTCTAATTCCACCGCATTCCAAAGATCCCTTGTCCGCAGCAGGGAAAAGCGGAAACACTCGTTTTTGAAGCTCGGCTAGGAAAGCGACTTGGGAAGGAGAAGGGCCGAATGGGGCACGGAGGAGGCGACATTCTTCGGGCAGAAGAAGGGATTCCACGGAGGAGTACAAAAAATCGTCCTTTGTCCATACTTCGAGAGAAAGACGCTTTCTATCGGCTGATGTCTCTCGAGGAAACTGAAAGTTATCAATTGAGTGAGTGAGTGAGTTGGAGACAAAAATAGAGAAAAGGAGAGAGAGAGAGATAGAGAGAGAGAGAGAGAGAGAGAGAGAGAGAGATCAGCCTCACCTCATCATTTTCATATCTGAAACGATCCGTCACAAATTCCGAAAACCTCTGTTCCAATACTCGTTCTCTGTGACAATCGGCGACATTCTGATAAATAAACCAAATATTTCTTTAATTTCTCTTTCTTACTGTGTCCGGCACGAACAATTCTTCCTTCTGGTAGTGTTTCAAGTAGAAGTGTTTATTCCTACGCATCGATGGACTGTCATCAAAAAGCAAGTAGTTCGCGACAGTCCGCATGGCATCCGCACCCCTCATAACTATGGAAATAACAAAAATACTCAAATAAATACTTACGGTTGAAATAGCACACATGAAGGTATTCGAAGACGGAAGTCAGAGGATTTCCAACATTATGGCCATTGATTACCCCAAGACGCAGGAGACAACTTTGAGTGCAACGAACGGTCGAAAGACGGATGCCTGGTTAGGAATGAAGGGAAAGTGGCGGAGGTCACTCACTTGTGAGGAGTACCGTAATTTCTGGATTTCCTTCAACTCCACTCCAGTCAATTTTGTCTTCACAGGAATGCCTTCATCATGATTTATCGATTAAATCAACCTGCGTACCTGCAAATATTTTCCTCCTCCAGAATCTTTTCCACTGTTCCCTCAAAATCAGCAACACACTTGTTCCAGTCACCTTCTTGGTAAGCCAAAAAGCCGTTCATATAAGATTTCTAAAAATGTCCGATGGAAAAGAAGTCCTTTGTGGTACCTCATGGCGAAGTGCCAACTCGTCCACTAGCATTTCCTCCCTGAAGCCTGGCTGTGTCATGTAGAATTTCAAGGCTGGGAGAACATCAGGATGACCTGGGTTGGATACAACGAACGTGAAGGCTGCACCAACGGCCTTGGCCAGATATCCTGACTACGGGGGATTGTGGTTTAAATTGAAAGAAGCATACCCTCCAGTGACAGATGTGAAGGTACTCAAAGGGTTTCCGCTCCTTCATGTCAAAGTAAGTATTCATTTTTCGAATTCCCGGATGTTCTAATTAAATTTTAAACTGAAGAAGTGGGAACTACCTGCTAGTCTCTCTCGTCTGCAACGAAGCACACAGAGCGCCCTTTCAGCATCAAAATACCACCAGGACATAGTGTGCTGCTCCGGAAGTTCCACTTGTTGGGAGCATTTCCGACGACAGAATAATAATTCATCTTCTATGTATCTGGAAAAATGTGTGTGTGTGTGTGTGTGTGTGTGTGTGTGCTTGAGTGACT
>OZ059905.1:14597372-14614872 GCA_964057215.1 Oscheius myriophilus
GAGAGAGAGAGAGAGAGAGAGAGAGAGAGAGGATGTAACATAATCATGCCATGTCTTTTCTCAATAACTATAAATCTGTCCCATTTGTACTAACCGAAAGTCCTCGATGGCTCTTCGCATGAAAGCCACACATTGTTGCCAGTCTCCTTCCGTGTAGGACCTTTTCCCTTCAAGAAAGTAGTCTTCGAAGGAGAGTTGGTCGGGGGACGCGGCGACCAGCAGAACGCAGCAGACGAGCAGCTGCAGCCACATCACAACTGCTGACCTTTTCTCCGCAGGCCACAGATGTTGCCCCGCCCACTGCACTCCACGGGGTAAATGGACGAACAGTACGCACATTTACACAAACCCCAATCACTGCCACAAAAAATATAATCGTAATAATAAAATTTCATATGACAACGTTATCACAAATCAATGAGGTTGGGGAACATGCCCGTCGACGTAGAAGTTCCGTGTCATGCTCGGCAGAGTGAGGGTCATTCCGTCCATGTCTTTTCTGAAAATAAGCGTTTGATGAACAACTTTGCTTGAAACGGAAGGGAAAAGAAAAGTTAACAAAGGGTATTGTCTCTCAATAGTCCTGTTCGGGGTTCTCAGGGACCGGGCCATCTGGAAAATTTTGGTCGGCCCGGCTACTTTGGATCACCCGATTTTTTGTTCGACTAATATTGACTTATATGTTAGTAACAAACATTATAAAGTAACTGAAAGCAGGTTAAAAAATTATTGTACCGATTTATACAAAATTTAAAATTATATTTTTTATACCCGGGCCGGGCTGGCCCGTCATTTGGATTCCCCGACAACTCCTCCGCGCGACAACAACTCCGAGAAAAAAACGCGGAGGAGTTGTCGTTTCATATAAAAATAAGGTTATCTCCTCCGAGGAGGAGTTGTCGTTTTTTATGTATATAACGACAACACCTCCGCGGGACATCTCCTTCGCGGGGAACATTTTGCTCACGCGAGGATAAAGTTCCACTCCTTCGCATAATAAAATGATACTAATAATTATTTGTGAACTAAATCTTTATAAAAATTCGATTTTGCCAGCCATTTTTCGCATATTCGGACCTCGCTGTATTCGACCCCAACTTTGAATGGGTGATTTACTCGGAGTTTCCAACAGGTTTTCTGGAAACCCATCAGAATTTGACATTTCTGTATAGTTATTGAGAGCAAAAAGAAATGGGACAAGCTGGGTTCGGTGCGCGGAGGAGTTGCCGCAGTATGCGGAGGAGTTGTCGTGCGCGGAGGAGTTGTCGTAGGCAGGGGGCGTGGCTTTAAACGCGGAGGAGTTGTCGCGGAGGAGATGTCGCGGAGGAGTTGTCCGCGAACCGTCATTTGAGAACCCCGGTCACCATTAATGTTAGGGTCGAAAAAATAGGTAAAAAGGCCTCGCCCTAAAATAGAGACACCTGTGCAACTATTACATCATAGTTTTGCTGAGGTTTCGCCAAAAACTTTACGAGTTGGATGTTTGACCCGACGGTTCACCAGGAAAACCCTGGTTGAACCAATCAGTACTTTTAAATGACCAGAATTGAGGCGGTATAAATGAAAAGAATATTAATCGAGAAACTGACCTTAAGATAATTTGGCATCCTAGTCTGGAGTTGTGGCGGAGGGCGGGTGCTTGATCCAGCATGTCATCTTCCTCTTCCTTTGGTTCGTCCAAGATATCAAAGAATTTCTCCTCGACGTACACGTGGCAGGTGGAACAGGCCAGCGACGCTTCGCACGCACCTTCCAGTTCTATGTCGTATCTTAAAGTAAACCCTTGTAAATTCGACGCCCAGTTAACCAACCGATGGGCGAGATACATGACGTTGTCGCCGATCTTTCCCCTGATCTTCTTATGCGTACCGTCCCGCAAGACGTAGGTCACGTTGACCACCTCACTCTCGTCCTTCGGATCCTTGTACTCAAAGTCTCCATGCCGTGCCACTGTAGTCTGCGAAATCCCTCGAACGCAGATCCTGCTTCTGGTACCCAGTGTCAAAAGCCGGCCGAAGCTCGACAACATCTGAAAAGGCTTTGTCGTAAAAATGAATAAATTAATATCACGTAGAAAAAATATAAACAATAATGCTGAAAATTAAATAAACATGAAATAAGAAACCCTACAGAAAATTCAAAAAATGGATTCGAACCACCCGACTGTTTCACCAATTTGCGGTCTCAACACGAAAAATTGACCACGCCCAATAATTTATGTGATTTTCCCGTGTGACTCAAGGATCTTTTATCAATCATTAAAATTCCGTGTTTTCTTTTTGATTTTTTTGTCTTTAGCTCCATATATACAGATTTTGCTCTTATTTATTCATTTCTAGGTTTTCCTGTCGAAATACCTCGCAGTCAGGAGCGCAGTGTGTTGATGAACCCCAGGCAACGCCCGCGGGGGCGTCAGCCTGCAGGACAGCGTGCCCGCCCCTCTGTGAGTTCTAATTGTTTAAGTATTTGAATTTGTTTTTTTAGACGACACGGTATGTTCCTGGCGCCGGCGGAGATTCAGAAGTTAGCTGCTGCGTGAAATACTCCGTATTCGGGTTCAACGTTCTTTTCTTTCTCATCGGGTTCGCTCTTCTCTTAGTCAGTATTTGGGCACAGATTGAGAAGAACAATATATACAGCTATCTTAATAAGGTACTGTTCTTTTCTAACCTTATTTATCAATACTCCTTTTCAGGTATCGAAATTCTATCTCGATCCAACATGGCTCCTCCTGGTTGTCGGACTTGTGACATTTATCATAGGTTTGTGCTTCTTTGTCCTCGGAGAATTCTGTGTTTTCAGGATTCAGTGGCTGTGTTGGTTCTTTGCGAGAGAACACCTCCTTTCTCGCCTTTTATTCCACCCTCTTGGGTCTGTTGCTCATGTTAGAGTTTGCGGCCGCCGTGTACGCCTACATGTGCCGTGACCACTTGGATACCTACATCAGAAATCTCCTCAACGACGTGGTTCGTGATTTTTCAACTTCTGAATCGGTGATTTTTGTAGGTCGTTGGTTACCGAGATGACCCCGATCTCCAAGTGCTCATTGACACGATGCAAGAGTCCTGGCACTGCTGCGGAATCAACGGCGCCGACGACTGGGATAAAAACACGTATTTCTCGATAGCTGCTCGCGAGGTTGGACACTTTTATTTTTTGTGTTTAATTATTTTTCATAGGTTATGTCTCCCGAGGCTGGCGGAGTGCCATTTTCTTGTTGTGTCAACGGCAGTGAGCAGTCTTTTAAGAATTTCTACTGCGGACACGGCGTCCGATTAAAGGTTAGTTTCGTTTCCTTCCGCTACCGTATTCCAACCAAATCTTGCAGGAGATGGGCGGTCTGGCGTCGGCCTCTTCCTCCGTCATCTATTCCGACGGTTGTCTTCCGAAGCTGCAGTTGTGGCTCAACAACAATGTGTTTCTCGTCGGCATAACGCTCGTCATCGTAGCTGTGATCCAGGTACCTTTTTTTATTTATTCCGTACAAAACCTCCTTTTTCAGATTCTCGGTATTTGTTTCGCACAGAATCTGAAAAGTGATATTCTTGCTCAGCGCTCCAAATGGATATACACCCATTAGCCCTCCCGGTACTCTGATTCTCTCCCTACGGCATTATATTTTGTTCTTTCGGTCTCCACATTCCATTTGAAAAGTATTCTCGAATGCGTGGTATCTTACTCATAGAAATCTCCCGCACTTCTCCTTTCCAGTGCCTAATTCTTTGTCTACGCACATTGTCAATGTTCTATTTTGCATAAATTTGTGTAAATATAGTTTTTGTGTTTAAAAAAATGCAGGATTCGCCCAGTGTTTTCCTATTTTCATAGCCACCGTGTCACCTTTAAACCTGCAGATGACATCCGTCGTCCGCGGCGTCTTGTCTTTCCTGGGATTTTCGGATAAACCCTCCGAACCTCAAGGGCCTAGGAATGTTCAAGAAGTTATCGATTCTTTACCGGTCAGTTCGAAGGGGAAGCAGATAATTAACAGGGGAAAATGTCGAAGATCATAGGTATGGGCCTCGTTATTTTGGCTTTGCTCAAAATTTTAAAACACCTCAGACACTTTAATAATATTTCTATTACACATTTAAACTAATTCTATGTTAGCAAAAATAAAGTGTTACGACCGGGATCGAACCTTGGCCACGTGGATGACAGCCTGACTAGGTTGTCCAAGTAGACGGGCCGAAGCGGGCCGGGCCGTGAGAACAATGAAAGAATGTAGATGCCGTGAAAAGGGATTTTTGTTTTTATTTTAGTAAAATTTAGTCCTGAAGGCAAAGAATAAAGAATGACTACCCCATTTTGTTGAGGGTTTGTAGGTCAAATGAGCGACACTGACGATGTATTATAAAGACGGAGGCGTCACTAAAGCATGGGATTGCTAATGTACACTTTTCGATGGACTGTGTAAGCTTTTCACCACACTTACGGTGAATTGGTTTTGGTGGTATCTCAGAAGGATTGTTTGAATCCCTTTTGAGTGAATCTCATACGTGAACAAGCTACCCGTGGGGTTTGTTTGCGTGTCTCCCACATTAAAGATTCGACGTATGGTGCAAGCCTCCATGCGAGAAATTCGGCTCAGCGGGATCCCCTCAACCGAAATTCACGCTCTATTGTGAATCTTTAGAAGTCTTTCCGTGAACACACGAAGAGGCAGCAGCCGAAGCGTCGAGCGGCCGCCGTGGCCTTCCTTCTGATCGTCCTCTGCCTAGGCGGCCCATTATGGCACTCGACCACGAAGACTCCGCGTGTGCCTTTCTCCGAATTCAGCAAGGGTCACACCATTCCTCTGCGTATACGGTAAGATCTCTTTTTTTCTGAAATTTAATTGTTTTAGGGTCGTTGTGGCAGTCACCGATGAGTCCCTTCTCTCCCAGTTTGACGAGTTTTCGTCGGAATTGCTCACTTCGTTGGAGAGGGAAGAAGTCTACGCGCCGCTCAGTGTTTCCTGGGAAATCTCCAAAGCGGGTCTCAAAGACCTTCCCACAATCACAGCCGATGACTTCCGTCCTTCCTCCTTCGAGGCTCGCGTCGCCTTGGTCTCCAGTGCCCAGTGGCCTCACTTTTCGGCTACGAATGTGCACCTCGGCCGTCACTCCTGGGCTTTCGTGCAATGGACGGATGAACCAATGACGAAAATTCTGGCCCGGGTGCATGAACTGCTGGTGGAAGTGCTGGTGGACATACCTCATCTGAATGTCATCGTCAAACGAGATCTCAGGGAACGCATGCAGCCTTGGCAGATTGCCACCCTGCCCCTCTCTCACCAGGTACTCTCTCTCTCTCTCTCTCTCTCTCTCTCTCTCTCTCTCTCTCTCAAGCAAAAGTCTCTTTCCAGAAACGTTTGGTGTGGGATTCAGCCCCTTTGGCTATGAACTACGTGGTCCAGGTGGTTCATCTTCACGACAACGCCACTCCCCGTTCCAATGCCTCCCTGTCAGTTCTCCCTCAGATTCGTCGATTTGCGAAGAAAGTCGCCATCGCCACATCTTTCGAAGTAACCTTCGAAAAACAAAGCCTACGTTATTTTGTTGTTTCAGCTGAGTTCAGAACATCTCTGGGATTTTGACATTTCCTCTTTTCTTGAGAAGGACGTTCAAGACCGCTGGACTCTCACCCACTCGGGAACGGAGCGGCTCACGTTCCAGGTGGCAGCTAGAGTTTTCCTCACAAAAGAGGCTTCAGGTGGATGAGCAGCTCCAAACGGTCGAGTCCGAGCACAGCCTTCTCCGTCTTGTCGTTCTCGAGACGAACCACGACGTCATCTTCCTCGATCAATTTGTAAGTATCCTTATCGAAAAGTGTAATTTTCTATCTCCGCCTAATTCTTCATCAACAACTGCTATTTTGTAGGACGAGGACAGTCGTGGTGCCGTTGTTGCCTCTTGGGGAGCCGTGGTGTCCCGCAACGAACAGACCGTCGCCCGCCTGCTGGCCTCACTCCGTGTTCTCCTGGGCCTCGACTCAGAACTCACCTCCGGTTGGGTGCGCGACCCTGTGCCCATAGCCGACTGGGAATTGACGCGACTGCGCATCAGGGCCATCGTCGACAACGCAATGCGCACTGTCTCCAGTGTGGCCACTTTGAAGGTTTGACTAATTGGCAACGGAGAAATGCGATTGGTTAAGGCGCTCACGGAGAAAATCAGTACAATCGCTGTGGGACACGAGGTTTCCGATCGGATAAACAAGGCAGTCGATCTTATTTCCACCGCCGGAGGGGAGGATTCCGTAGCTGAATCATTGACAAAGGTGATCTTTATTCATCTAAACAAACAATCCCGTCAGTTCAGGTGAAAGAAGGCCGTCGTCTGGCGGATGAGGCCGTCTCCCATCCGTCTCTTCTGGCCATGCTCTACTTCCCTCAGGACCAGAAGGTGGCCGTCTACCTGCCCATTATGCTGCCTACTTTGATGCCTCTTCTCGCCTCCATCTGGACCATCTCCAAATGGCTCCTCTCCCGTTCTTAACCTTATGTATTTATGATAGGTCTCTGGTCGTTCACTTCTCACTGTATACGGGCCCAATTGCAATCAGAGAGTTTGTATTATCGCATGTTAAACGAATAAATCGTAGTCGTTTTTTCGGGGACCTCGCATGTCGAAAGGGCGGACGGCCACCCACGCCAGGGGGTCGTGCCCCTGGAACACATTTCGGTTGAGGCAATTGATTGAGGAATTAGCCTCGCCTGGCATCAGACCACCGCCCATTCACACCTCACTGACACCATTCCCTGGGGGGGGGGCCTCTGTCTAACATGCAGCACGTCTCCCTCTCTATTTGACCTTACCACACACCTCAATTCCACCTCACTTGCCCATTTATACCCTTTTCTATAATGCAGTACTGTAAGAAGGGTCGTCAATGAACATTTTGTCAATTGCTTTTGGACACAAAGGGCACATCTGGTTTATGGTAAGACGGCTGGTCAAAAACCCGATGCTCAAACAACGAATTTTGAACGGAATGCCCAAGCAAGAAATGGTGGAGAAGCTGACCAGAATCAGAATTCTCAAGTTATTCAAATGATTTCTTGTGAAGGTTCTTGAAGCAATGTTTTCAATTTTTAGGTAGGCCTACTTTGGCCTGGAATGCATTGTTTTTTCTTCAACGAAAAAGAGATTTCTAACCTTCAATCTACCATTTGATCAGAAACATTCATATTCAGATAAAAATACTCCATCCTCAAGACCATAGCTATTCTACCAGCCTTTTAAGAATTCAAATGCGTCTGATGTCTGACTTCGCCATGATATAACCAAACGGCTGTAGAATGTTTCAGAGTTCTTCCAGCCGTTTTCAACCCTTGCTTTTCTTTAGATGAACATAAATTCTCAATTGATAGTAATAGTTTCCCCAGTTCCTATGAATTGCAATCCAACTTTTGTTCTTATAGTTCTATTCCTATGTTTTTCCTCCCCAAATGATTAATTTTAGTAAAATACTACTTGGGTACTCGTGCGCGGAAGTGTGCTCGGATGGGTGGGCACTGGTCGCGGAACAAGGTCGACGCTCAGACGGACGGGGGAGTTCGGCTGGCCTTTGATCCGGACGAAAAATGGTCGAATCTCTACAGAGAGAGGGAGAAGAACAATCTCTACCGATGGGTCGGAGTGAGGAGAGGTCAGTGATTGATGTACTAATGCCTGTACTAATAACATCTCTTGGATATCGCTCTAATCTTAAACACAATGTTCTTTAGGAGGAGAGCTCGTCTCAACGTACGAAAGAGACGGAGAACGGGGAGTTCTGCGCTTTGCGGAAGAGAAAATGACAGCTATGATGTACAACGATGGCGGAGAGCCACAGCTTCTGAAGCAGTCCGATTATCTTAAGTGGAAAAAGAGTCAGGTACACTGAATTACGCGAGAACAAGAAAACATTTGGTTGTCGAACGCCCTTGGCGCTTTTCGACCATAAAAACATATTTTTTACACGTTCACAAAAACTAAAGCTGCTTTCAAAAGTTAAGTGTATGGATTGTGTAACGAATAGCAAACAAGTAAAACGCCCAATTCCAACTCTTTATTGGCCTTGGTCCAACTGTGTTTATTAGTGTGAGATGCAGTCGATTGGCGGCGTGATGTCGATCTCGATGGGGTCTCTCTCGACGGGCGGAGTCACATCCAAGTCATACTCCAGATGACTTCCCTCTCCCAGCTTCATCGACGCCAGATGCGATTCTCCCAGTTCTCCCACTCTGTCGGCCTTGCGGAGGAGGCGGGTGTTGGTCTGCCACTCGAAGGGCTGGCGGAGATTGACTCCCCTCTTCTCAGCCGCTTGCAGAAGAAGAGCTTCCATGGCAGCGTAGTCAGGGCGGTCGTAGAAACTAGACTTCTTTTGACAAGTCATCGTTGAGCCTACCCCAATCCGTCGATGATGGTCATCAGATGGTCGAACTCGGCGGGAATTCCTTCGAAGAAGGCCGCCCTTCCCTCGCCGCGAATGTGATGCTTGTACTCGGCCATCTTTGAGTGTTCGCCGAATTTCGCCCAAGGCAATGGTCCTGGAACTTCATTTGCTCAGTTGTCATCTATCCTACCGCTCATCAGTTCCACCGCCATGTACAACCAGCTCTCGAGATCGTCCTTGCGGGCCTGGTCTTTGTTTCCGTGAGAGGCCAGGGGAGCGTACTGGAAAGTTCCCATGAGGGCGGCCGCCGAGCGGGGAGGAATCACCTTTCCCGAGTGATCTCTAGAGAAAACTTTTTTGATCTTTCTTGTGTTCAGTCCAACCTGTATTTTCTGGCGAAGCCAAAGTCCAGCATGTAGATGGTTCCACTCTCAGCACCCAGTCCAACCGCAAAGTTAGGGGCTTTGACGTCTCGACAGAGCCATCCCGCGTCGTGGAGGGCCTGCAGGCGGTGGAGGGTCTGTTGGAGGACACGCAGGGCCGTCGAGGGAGAGAAGCGCTTGTCCGGAAGGGAGCGACGCAGTTTGCCCAGATCAGGGCCGACGAGCTGCATCACACAGTACTTGTAGTAGTCAGTACGACCGGCGGCGATGAAGCGAGGGAAGCCAGAGGAGCCGAGCAGGGACTTCAACACCATCACATCCAGCTTAAGGACACGGCTGGAAATAGGGGATTGAGGGAAACTTTTACAGATACGCTTACTTGATGTCATCGCCATCACGCTCGCATTTCATCGCGAAACGAATGTGTTTGTCGTCTGCATCGCGAACCACAAACACGTCGGAGAAGGGTCCCGACGCGACAGT
This sequence comes from Oscheius myriophilus, assembly GCA_964057215.1. NCBI lineage: Eukaryota > Metazoa > Nematoda > Chromadorea > Rhabditida > Rhabditidae > Oscheius > Oscheius myriophilus. Next base: position 14,606,600 of record OZ059905.1, read on the forward strand.
GCGCAGAACGACCCAGGAGCCGAGGGAATCGTGTTGGATGGTCATTCCGACCTGAAGAGATTAGATGTTATGAAAAGATTGTAATGACAGAGAGAGAGAGAGAGAGAGAGAGAGAGAGAGAGAGAGAGAGATGTGAAAGGGTCGAACCTGAGGCATTTTTGGATCATAGTGATTATTGGATCCCATGAGGAAGTAGCAGATAGGCAGACCGAGGAAACAGCCGTCCCCTCGCTAGAGAAAGTACGAAATGGTTCTTTCAGAATGTCCAACTGGGAAACGTGGAAGTCGGCGGAGACGTGGGCGTGACGCGATTCTGCGAGCACACGGCATTGTGGAGGATCAACAAGAGAGGGGTGGAGGGAGAGACGATCATACATCTCCTACTTAGCAGGTACAGAAAACCCAGGTTTCCTAGCTTTTTTTCAGGGAACAACCCCTCTGCCATGAGATTGCGAGGGTTCTGTTGAGACGGTACCCAGCACTTGCCAGTGACATTTGCCTGGGAGACGAACTATTTGGACAGGTTGGTTGACATTTGAATTTGAGCAGAGAAACACGTCTAAATTAACAGTTCGAAGGGTCTAAGGCTCTGCGACGCCCTTCTGAAAACGTATGACAAACAGAGACCTAAAACAGGCTTAACGGCTCTTTTGAAAACTGAATCAAAGATGACGTTTCCATGTCTCTATACTCTCTTACCCGTCCGAAGCAGTTTTACCCGTCCGATATTTTATATACCCGTCCCAATTCGATATACCCGTCCGAAAAGTGATTTTTCATATGCATTTTTTTTTACTTTTTTCATGTACCACATTGGGCATCGGCGAGTCTTACCTGTCCCAACGTACCTTGCTTAGTCTTACCCGTCCCAACGATATATGTAAGGGATCAATTGCGGACGAATACTAGAAAACCCTCAGTTTCCTTGCCAAGTACCAGTTAATTAAGAAAAACTCGAACGATAGATACTCACTCAAAATATCGAATCACAGTGGAGTGCTTTGAAATCGAACAGGGAAAAATATGGTGTTCGAAAAGAGCTCATCGATTATCTATCAGACTACCTTTTCCGGTGTGCTTGCAAGCTTCAGAAAAACAGTCGAGTCTTTTCTGCCATACTTAATGAAATTGTTCGTGAATACCAGTTTTGATTTGTCTTATGAGTGTTTTATTATTAGGATTTTATAAATGTACTTCGTAGTCATTTCGTTTGCGTAATATATCTGTAAGTAGGCACTACATTTTTCGGACAGGTATTTCTGTTGGGACGGGTATATCGGTTTGGGACGGGTAGATCCAATGGGACGGGTATTCCGACTTTTGGGACGGGTAAACAGAATAGAGCCACTTTTCAATGTGTTCTTTCAAAAAACAAAATATCTTTGTTCAGTCAGCCCTCCACCTCGCGATCGTCCACGACGACTATGAAACGGTGCAGTTGTTGCTGAGTTGTGGAGCCGATGTGGATGCGAGTGCTTGTGGAGAATTCTTCCTTCCCGAAGATTGGAAAAACAGTCGGAAAATCACAGATTATCAAGGTTGCTCCTTATTTTCTTAGCTCAAACACTTCTGCAGGTTATGCCTATTACGGTGAATTTCCTCTGGCATTTGCTGCTTGCTTTGGAAACAAGGACATCTACGATCTACTCATTCAGCACGGGGCTGACCCAAATAAACGAGACTTTTTTGGTAGAGAAAATAGAAAACCCAATTAATTTATGTTTTACTAGGTAACACCGTACTTCACATGTGTGTTATCAACTACAGTAGCGTAAGGTTAATTTCTCTCTTGTTATATTTGAGTATTCAGTCGATGTACTCGTACGCGGTGCGTCATTGGGCAAAACCCGCCGACCCCCACATTGCGAATGCCGCGGGGTTCACTCCACTCACTTTGGCTACAAAGTTGGGAAGGAAACACATTTTTGAGGAAATGTTGGAGCTGATGAAAGTGGTAGGTCATCTGCATCTTCTACGCGGACTTTGGGATTTCAGGAATTCTGGAGATTCTCAGACATGACTTGCTCGGCTTACCCGCTGACCACATTAGATACCATTCGTCCTGACGGGTCCACAAGTGAGTTTATGTAGGAAACAAAGGTTTCTGAGAAAAGGGCGCAAATATCAAACTAGTTAGAAAAATCGAAATTATTTCTGTTCAACGCGATGTATTCCCTTGTTTACAAGATTCATTCGATAGACATTAAAAAAAGCCTTCATAAACAGTATGGTTAGTAAAAAAATTTCTACAGACTACGACTCTGCTCTGATGACTGTGATCAACGGTAGCACAGCGGAACACTTGGACATGATTGGAAGCGAGGTCATCCAACGCCTATTGGCCGACAAGTGGAAGGCTTTTGCAATGGTAGACCATAGAATTCCATTGAATTGTCTCTACCTTTAGAGAAAATTGTTCGAGAGGCTAGTGCTTCTAGTGTTCCAATTGATTACTCTCTCCGTTGTGGTCTACGTTCGTCCGACGGAAACCAATCGGTTATATATGGAGGAGCCTCAGTGGGATGATTGGGTGAGAAGCCTTGTTTCTTGAAAACGACGTCTTCAGATTCGGACGGTGTGCGAAGTTCTTACAATAGCTAATTGTCTTTTCTTTGTTTTCGTTCAACAGGTCAGCGAAGTCAGGAGTCAGGGACTGCACAGTTATCTACGGAACCTGGTACGTTTAGTTCGATATATGTAATCAAAACGTAGTTCGTTCTTTGGTTTACATAGAATTTATCCAACATAATAAAACTAAAGTTTGAATCTTAAGGGCACAGCTCCGGCAAAGGCCGTGTTCTGCGGTGCGAATGTGTGCATCCTCGCCTGTGTGCCCTTTCGTCTTCTGAGATGGCACGACATAGAGGAGGCGTTGTTCGTCTTCGCTTTGCCTGGTTCTTGGATTTTTCTTCTTTTCTTCGCAAGGCACCTGTTCTCCAAAATATTATTTCATATTTTATTTAGGAGTGCCAAATTAACGGGTCCTTTTGTACAGATGATCTACAGCATGATTGCGGGAGACATGATCAGATTCGCCATTATTTCAGCCATTTTCCTCGTTTCTTTCTCACAAGGTATTCGGTTTTCATAAATGGAATTGTTTGAAACGTTTTCAAAAGCGTTTAGAAACCAAACATTCCGTCTTTCAGTATTTTTCTTCGTCGGCAAGGACATGGACGCAAAACAGCGTCTGAACGCATCGAACCCCGCCCACTGTCCGATCACCGGCTATTCCATCTACACCTACAGCAGTCTCCCTGAGACATTTATCACTCTTTTCAGAGCTTCAATGGGAGGATACGATGTAAAAAATAATCTACATTCATGTCGAAACATTATTTTTAGTACGAAGAGTTTGCGTGTGCCAATTACGAAGCCTTGACGAAGCTGTTATTTGTGTTGTACATGTTTGTAATGCCAATTATGATGATCAACATCTTGATTGCGTAGGCTGAATTTACTCACAAACAGGTTATTATCTTCTTCAGAATGATGGGAAACACCTACACGACTGTAATCGCTCAGGCTGAGAAGGCATGGAGGCAGCAGTACGCACAGATTGTGATGAACCTCGAAAGATCGGTTAGCAAAGAGAAATTGGCAGCCAGCCAACTAGAGTACTCCATCCGACTCAATGAATCGTAAGTGACTGAAATGTGAGAGAAAGAATATTGTTTAGGGAAGAGGAAGTGAGGGGACTGATGGTCATCAAACAGACGAGGAAGACGAGAGCTAGACAGAGGAAACAGGCGATCAACAACTGGAAGAACATGGGGAGGAAAGTGATCCAGACGGTGGACAAGTTGGGGAGGGAACAGGCCGCATTGCTTCTCCATGGACACGACAGACACAACGACGAGTCACGGAGGACACCCACAAGGGTACCTTCGAGGAGGGAGGTAAGGAATGAATCGGAACTGACCCTTTTCGGTTGACTATTGGTTTTCAAACTTGTATAGCCTTCTCCACCAATGGTGATCAGCTGGCCGGCCCCGAGTCGGGCTGAGAAAATTTGAGAATGGGCTCGCCAGGGTACTATTTTTAAAAATCATTTTTTAAATGTAACTTTTTTCGTTACAATTGCTATCTAATCTAGCTCGCTCGAAACAGGATGATTGCAAAATGTTTGATCCGTTTCATGTGTCGACAACGTGTCAGCAATGACGAACTGTTGCCAAATAGTTGATACCATGACGCTGCCCAAGTTAAATTACTCAAGTTATCAAATTTAGGTAAATTCCCCGAGAAACATACGAGTCATCTTCATGTAAAATTCGAGTACGAATCGCTTGCACACTCGCCCAGCAAGGAAATAGGGTTTATAACATGATTTGATGAAATATTCTCACACGTGTTTAGAAAAACACAGTATTTTTTCAGTCGCGTCCCCTGGAGGTGTGTCTGCCTCCTTCCACCGGCCTCCACCCTTCTTCAGCCGCACGTCCTTGTCCGTCTCCAATGCAACATGAGGTTATAAATGAAGAGATGGGACTTCGATAACATTCACAGATCACATAATTTATTTATTTTTTTCAAATAAATCTATCTACATTTTTACAACCGTGTATGTACAGAAAGCCCCAAAGGCTATGAGGAAGGACATTGTGTGACGGGGGAGGCACATAATTGTGGGGTGGTGTTGTGACAGGCCTGGATGAGTTCGTCAAACTCTATTATACTGAAGAGACAGTTCATCTGAACAGTCTCGTTCATCATGTGCGTTAGACTCTGAAGACAAAAATTATTGAGATTTTACTGCAGCCTACCGTAATGGCACTGAGCATCAGAAGAAACCGGGCGACCCGACACGTGGCTGAAAAGGCGTTTTCAGATTTACGACGGACGTAGAGATACAAGGCATTCAGGTAACGCTCACGGCTACGACTTACTATCCGACGACCCTCCGGAGACAGACCGTTGTCTGGAAAAGGGAATGGTTTGACTCTCTCTATTTCTCTGAACGGTTTGAGTCTCTCTAATATCTCTATTTCTCTGTGTGTGTGCCTGTCTCTGTTTCACTGTTTCTCTGTCTCTCTCTCTTGTATCATTTTTTCTATGTCTACCTCTCGGCATTTTCCCTATCTATTTCTCTCATCTGTCCCAATGTCTCTGCTTCTTCTTTTGTCTGCCTCTTGATATATCTGTCTCTCTTTGTGTATTTGTCTTTCTGTCTCTTTATCTCTCGGTATCTTCTTCCCTTTCCCTCCCTCTCTGCTTTTCTATCTATCTATCTATCTATCTATCTCTCTCTCTCTCTCTCTCTCTCTCTCTCTCTCTCTCTACATCTCTATCTCTGTCATTCTGATCTCTTTCTCTAACTCTACCCACCTTCCGCATAGAATACTATGGCCTTCAGAAGAACAAATTCAATGTCATCCATCTGCATCGTCCTCATAGGTCCCATGATGTAGTGCATCAATCGAGGCATACAGTCCTTGTAGAACTCGTAAAGACTAAACTTCCGTTTGGTTTCTTATTTCTTTATTCTTACCTCGGATGTGCCTGGCTTTCAGCCAACGGATGGAATGCCCCATTGGCGAAACACAATCCAGGAACCCCTGCTTTGACAGAGTAATATGCATGTGACAGCCAGAAGTGGAATTGTATCCGTTTCCTGGATAATACATCTTGGTCGGCCTCGGTCAGCAGATTGAACTCTTCCATACTTCGACACCAATCGGAGAAATAAATAAAGTGTCTCCTCCAGCCGTTGATCAGGTCGTCAGGGGTACACACCCGGTGGCCCATGAATTGCATCGGGTACCGGGGACTGACGAGCACCGGTCGACGGAATACCACTTCGAAGGGGAGAGAGATCTGCATTTTTGTCGCTCCTATAGAGTAGTCGGCCTCTATCGGGGTGTTTGAGAACACCTGCAAAAGGTGGGTTTGCTAACTCATCTCTATGTCTCTCTCCTTTTCTCTCTCTCTCTCTGCCTCAGTCTCACCTGGTGTTCGAGATTCATAAGAAGATCGGGTACTCCGTGAACATCTACAGAGTATGGTGAAGGTAGGTCTTCGCTAGGAGAGGAGGGTTGTTCTTTCTTTACCTGTGCCCATTCGTAGCCTCCTCCCCCAGCCGCCAGTCCTTCTTCCGTCTGAGCAGCCGTTTCAGAAGTCGACGCCAGTGGTCTTTTCCGTCTTCCGTTGGTCAGCAAAGAAGACAATCCATTCGATTTTATGTTGCGGTCTCTTTCGTTTTGAACGGCTGAAATGTCTGTCTGCAGAGGTGCGAATTGGGGATTATGTCCCGCCAGATGCCGACATGGAAACAGTAACAAATTCATTTTAGGATTTCGAAAAACAGTCGGTTTTTTCTCTTTGGCGAGCTTTTTTTTGGTTGTAATTTTCAATCAAAAAATAAACTTACAGTCAGGGTTCATTCCGACTTCGAAGCACTTTTTCAGTCGACAGGATCTGCATACATTGCGATGTTCCTTGACCACAGGACAGTCTCCCCCGAAGCGACAGGAGTATTGTCTTCGGCTCCAGACGCTTCTTCTGAAGAACCCTTTGCAGCCGTTGCAAGCGTTGATCCCGTAGTGTTTTCCGTAAGCGACGTCGCCGCAAACGTCGCAGATGAGCTTAGGACCACCCGGAAGGGAAGAGTCCCCGCCCAGGGAGGTCGACGGACTCGACGCCGTCCCTGAAACACAGATAATTGCTTTGACTTTGACTAAAACTAAACAGAGGACATTTGAACAAGTAGATGTGCATGGCAAAAGAACAAATGACCAAGGTTCAGGTACGAATTTTACGCTTAAGATATTAGTGAGACACGGGAACACGTGTTATACCTTTATTCCAATTAGAAGAAATGAGAGATCGACCCTCACTATTTTTTCTGAACCATAAAAAAAACATTTTCCAATACAGTACTTCCGGGGCTATCGAATGTGTGCGATATCCCACAAAAATTCTATCCGGGGGGTAATTTTGTGATTTTTGGCAAACGGCGCCGGTTTGTGAGGTATGCTAAAGAATTTCTTGTTTAAACAACTGAATCTAGTCATTGGAAGATTTTCAATTAAATGAATAATCCCACACCACTTCTGAAGACCGAAAATGGGTTTTAAACCTACAACCCCTTATTGCCCGAGGTGAAAATGAAATAGTGCTGAGGTCCATACTAATAATTTTTGAAACATTTATGAAAATTATTTATGCCTAAGAATAAAAAAGTTCTTAAAGAAATTTTTCCCAAATGGAATAAGAAGTTACAGTTCTCTGAAAGGTCCCCCCGTTGGAAGTATCGCCTCTTGGAGGAAAGAATCGTTTAGGTTTGATTTTTGGAGCTATCTCATTATCTTTGTCTCATAGTACTCAAGACATTCAAAGAATTTTCGTTTTCAGTCACCTACAACATTTCTCCACCTTTGTTTTATTTGTTTCCGTGGGTCGAGAGCCGTCGGACACGCCTTGTCCGCTGCGGTCCCCCTAATTTTAGCACCTTCGTAAGGTCAACAAAACGTGAGGAAAACCTACAACTTAGGTCGTTTCGAGTACAAACAAGTTATTTTGGAGCTACATGTAAATACAAATTCTATAATTACTCTAGTTTTTATAATTGGATGGTGAGGAGAGACGTGAACCCTTGGTGGTCGCTGACTTTAACTGAATGCGCACTCCTTGTTGTCGTCTTTTGTCACGGGCTGTCCTTTCTCTCCCAAATGACGTTACATGTCGAAACACCCGCTCTCCCCATTTCCCTCGCTTACCCGGATACATGGGGTAGTCGTCGAGGTCTTCAGTTTTCCCTACGAATCGCTCCATGTGGCGTTCGACGGTCGGCCAGCGATCCAACATCCACGGCCCAATTGTGATAGGAGAGTCTGAAGAAAAAAGGACATGAGGAAAGGAGAATTCTGGTCGCCAAAGGGAAAGGACAGGGCTCGAAGAGAACTTTGGTTGCACCACGGCTGTTTACCACGATCAGAGCGCGGACGACGGCCGACGGGTCGCATTGAGCGGATGAGGGGGAGGGACACGAGATCACGGAGGGCGAGAAGAGGGAAATGAGAAAAAGAGGAAGAGAAAGAGACCTTCCTAATGGACGTTTCACAAAAGATCTCGATGTTTGGGTTCTAGGAGAAAGTGTGAAATGCCGATCAAGCCTAGCTTGTATTTCAAATAACATGCATGCGATGTGGGCGAATATGGAAAAATTTTAGGTCTCAAGTACGAGATACAGTTATTTAGAATAAAAATGAAGCTAGAATGAATACTGAAAAACAGGATGGGAAGAAAAAAGACTACAGCTAGAAACAGCCCAT